>JAOANR010000257.1:1200000-1559617 GCA_030278955.1 Hygrophila difformis | reverse complement strand
CAATAGCCAAGAAAAATCCACGATGAGAAAATAATGGAGTGAATTTCAATTCAGCTGCAATCAGATGAACGGTTGAGATTTGAATTGAAGAATAAGATGTACGGTGTAGATTGAAATTGTAGAAGTTTGGGAAGATTTGGTTCTCCCATTTATATAGTATAATAGATATATTGTTAACATAGCAAAAATGTAGTAAGCCCAATGGAGTTGTTCATCCAAATTAATTAGCCCAATTGGGTAAAATATATCCGGAAGAGGGAGGACACATCTCCAAAAGCCCATATCCGGAAGAGGGAGGACGCGTCTCCAAAAGCCCATATCCTGAATAGGGAGGACGTGTCTCCAAAAGCCCATATCCGTAAGAGGGAGGACGCGTCTCCAAAAACCCAGATCTGGAAGAGAGAGGACACGTCTCCAAAAGCCCATATCCGAAAGAGGGAGACGCGTCTCCAAAAGCCCAGTTGATGAAAATATATCCGGAAGAGGAAGGCCGCGCAGACATCAGCCCGGACGATGGAGGCCCAAGAGATGGTGGAGTCCGTCGGGACGATGGAGGCCCAAGAGATGGTGGAGGCCGTCGTGATGATGGAGGCCCGAGAGCTGAGTGGAGGCCACCTTTGATGAGGCTGTGTCGAGATCAAAGTGAATCCTCAAATTCGGAAACATATCGGGCGAAGGTGCCAGAGATAAGGAAAGGAATCCTGGCAAGACGCCCAGACAAGGAAACCGAACCAAGGGATTGAAGACGCCTCACCATTATAAATATAGACGTCGGCATCATGCGCAAGACATCCCCAACTCTTCTGAAGAAGTCGTCTTTATTTTTCTTTACATTCTTTACTGCTTTCCTGCACTTTACAGCTTTTCAGTATTTTTCAATTCCTTTACTGTTTTCCCTTTCAATTCATGTAATCTTTCCTCCATTTTTCTTGTAATCCTTCCTCTAAGTTCATCAATAAAAGAGAAACCTTTTATCTCGAATTTCACCGTTAACAAATTGGCACGCCCAGTGGGACACGATTCAAGACCATATCTGCTTCAGTAGTGCATGCGTCTTAGATCCGGAAGAATCGTTGCTGATCTGATACAAGAATTTGAGAACATGTCTCTGCAAGACCAGACAGTCCAGCGCACATTGGATGAGGACGCCGGCGAGACGGCGAACATCACCTCACCACCGCAGGGGATAATGCAGATCCCCACTCTGTCGGAACAAATGCGGCTATCGATGACCGAATCGATGGCCGAATTCATGCCTTTGCTTACAAGGCACTTGATGGACGTCCTGCGGCCCGCCATGGCCGACCAGACTAGCCAGATATGCGGTTCCCAACGCGATGGAGGCCTCCCGTCATTCAATTCTACTATGGCACCTAGCACTCCGTATCCGGGACCTTCAGGAGGACAACACCGAATGTGGGGAAACACACCGGGCCAGCCACCACTCCCAGACTCTGGAAGCGTGGCCAGTGTTTTTCCACAGTCATACCAGACGTCGTATACTTTCTCTACAGCGGCACCCAGCATGCCGAACTTGGGTTACGCGGCACCTCCTATGCCGGTATATGTTCCATCAAACCCGTTGATGGCAACCAGTGCCACACCAGGCTGCATGGCGGCCGGACCTAGCATGGCACCCAGACAGGCGGCACCTCAGATGCCGAACATCCCAACTGCACCATATATGGCGGCCCCTCTCAACCCGGGTTGGATGCCACCAACCCTAGGGGGGCAGGCTACCCAGACAGGTGGAGTGATGGCGGCTCCTATGGTGCAGGCCGCCACTCCTATCCACGCGGCACAGGCCGCCACTCCTATCCACACAGGAGGACACGCTACACAACCATGTGGAGCACCCACGACACTTGCTGCTGCTATGCCTCCTACGCAGGCACACGGGATTTCACCAGAGCTGCTCGCGGACATGATGCAGCAACACTTTGGAATCCAGTTAAAGCCGATGGAGCGGCCTACGTACCGGAAGCCATATCCGGATTGGGTAGACACCATGCAACCCTATCCGAGGGGCTTCAAGATGCCGGACTTCACTTCCTTTTCGGGAGATGAGGGCAAATCTACAGTGGAACACATCGGGAGGTTCACTGCCCAATGCGGGGAAGCAGCGGCCAATGACTGGCTGAAATTAAGACTGTTCAGCTCGTCTCTCACCGGACCTGCTTTCGCATGGTTTGCATCGTTGCGGCCTAACTCAATCCAGAATTGGGCTGATCTCGAACGGGCATTCCATGATAGGTTTTACACTCCGCTATCTCAGGTAAGCCTCGCTGATCTCACTAATGCTAAACAGCATGCCGATGAGGCGGCAAGCTCTTTTATTGGTAGATTACAACGGCTGAAAGGCCGATGTTCCATAGCAATTCCTGAAAAAGAAATAGCCAATATTGCAGTGGCTAACATGTTGCCAAAACTAAAGGAGCATTTAATTGTGCAGGATGCAACTGACCTTGCCCAGCTGGCCGAGAGAGCGGCTCGCTTGGAAAAGTTCCTGGAGGAACAAGAAGGGAGACGTCCTATACGTCGAGTCCACTTCGAGGAAGTGACACTCAGCGACGAGGAGGACGAACCAGTGGAAGTGGCTATTGCAGAACTAGTCCAGATAGCCAAGCCACACACCTGTGCTGCCCTTAAACCGCCTAGACAAATGGAAGCCAAGTATAAGCCCGAAGAGGACCTTTTCGACATGAGCAAGGCAGACCAAGTATTCGACGCCTTACTCAAAGATGGCGTAATCAAGCTGCCTGAGGGGCAGAGGTTACCAACGGCCGAGGAAATTCGGGGCCGATCGTTTTGTAAGTGGCATAACTCATATACGCATAGCATTACCAAATGCCGGAGTTTTAAAACTGCCATACAAAATAAGATTAAAGAAGGGCGTTTAAAAATTGCAGGTATGAAAGTGGACTTGGATCCGTTTCCACAACTTCGTGTGGGTGCGGCTGGACTTGTGCCAAACCCAGATGATGGCGGCTCCAGTAGTCGGATGGATCGAGAAGGGGAACGTGTTGAAATCGATGAACAAGATGACGACCTATTATCAGATGAATCTGACACTGAGAAAGAAAGAGAAAAGCAATTGTATAGCAAGCAGTCCAGGTTCAAACACATGTCTCAAGAGGACTTTGCAAAAGTTCTGAAAGCTGAAGAGAATGAACACCAGAAAAGGGATAATCCTCCTTTGAGGATTGAAATCCCAAAACCTGCTACTAGGGATTACAGACAAAGAGTGGAGGTGATACCAACCTTAATGAGGCGTCCAGAACACCCTGCTGAAGCTGATAGATGGATGCGGAACCGGGCAGGAGGCAAGACCACTCAAAAGGAGCCGCCACCCATGACGAGGAGTCAGTACAGACGAGCTCAAAGAAGGTATGCCGAGGAAATGCGGCAATGGGAAGCTCAGGTCCATAAGTTGGAGTCGTCTAAGCCCCGAAAACCAGTACAACCAACTTACTTCAGATCTCAAGGGGAAACATCCGAACGGCGGAGGCCTATCCACGAGAGATTGCAGCATCCGGGTGGGAGACCTATGTACATCAGGTATAGTCCCCCCGTATCACTTCGAAAGCCGGTGCATGAGCGGCTGGGAGATTACAGGGGAAGGTCTAATGAGGCCTCAAGGAGGCCACGTTCACCATCACCTCCCTCCAGGAGACCACCATCTCCACGAAGGAGACATTCACCATCACCTCCCTCTAGGAGACCACCATCTCCACGAAGGACACATCCACCATCACCTCCCACCAGGAGGCCAGTTCGGGAAAGACTTCAATGGACGGAGCGTCGCCATCCAGCGCCTCAACGTGAAACCATGGAGCCTAGGTCTGCTCAGATAAAGAAACAACCTTCGTCTGCTAGGGACAAAGGCAAGGCGGCCGTCGTGGCCGAATCAAGTGAAGGAAGTGAACCTTGGGCAGAAAAATTCATGGAGAGGTTTAGTCGCATGGGTGATCCGGGGTCAGCTAGAGAAATGGCTATGATGAAGGTTCTCACCAGGTTCTTTGCTTACATAGCGGCCCATCAAGACGGGAAACTGGGAAGCGAACCCGACAGTGATGCACCATGTGAAACCACATTTAAATGAGCTTAAATTATGATAAAATGGACCTAAATTGCATGCATGCGATCCTATTTTACTGCTTTTTAATGCACATTTCATGTGTTTTGTAAATATTAATAAGACTGCTTAAATTGAGCTTATTTGAGTTCAATTTACCTTGTTTTATGCTTTTTAATAAGACTTTGGCAATTCTAAGACATTGCAATGATGTTTCAGGCATTAAAATGAAGAAAGAAGATGTTCGGAGGACAAAAGATGTCAAATTCGGATTTTTCAACACTGGACTGTGCCCAGAATGCGCCACATAGGCATGTCGGCGCCCAATTCGAGCTCTGAGCGCCACAGCAGGCGCCGCATCAACACTTTGGAAAATTTCGGATGGAAAAAGCTTCAGGATGCGCCGCATAAGCTGGGTGGCGCCTAAAACTGCTCCGGAGCGCCGAAAAATGCGCCGCAGGTCAAAATGGAGAAACTGTCAGAATGCGCCGCACGTGCTTGGCGGCGCCTAAATTGGACTCCGAGCGCCGCAAAATGCGCCGCAATTGAAAATTTGGAAAATCGTCGTTATGCGCCGCAGCTACTTGGTGGCGCCTGAAACCTCTTCCGAGCGCCACATTAGGCGCCACAGTCGCGGTTGAGCAGTTTTCTAACCTCCCGAACACGGTTTTAAGGTCCGTTTTTCTTCATTTCATCAGACGAGACTTGCCATTCATCGACAGAAACACTCTGAAAACATCTGCTAATGGGAGAAGAAGGCCAGAAACACAAAATCATGCCGGAGGAATGCATCAAGGACGCTGTTCTGGGCGTGTTCTTCCTATTCTAGGTGTTGCCTTTCTTTTTCTTGCATTGTAATGAATTGAAATTGCCTCTAAAAGTAATCTGCTATCATGTTCTTAATTTGTAGACGGATTTCTGTATTGTTCGTGTTAGAAGTGTTCTAGAACGGGAGTTCAGAATCACTTTGAAGTACGAATTTATCTTTTATGGAAGCAATAATATGTCGATGTTTAATTCTGTAATCTGGATTAATCTGTTTTAATTGTTAGAATGTGGATTAGAATCATGTATTGGCTACCAAAATTTGATCGATTATGAAGATTGGATGAAAACTTTGAATCTGCTATTTTATTTGTTTAATCTGAATTGATCGATTAATCTGCCATCATATTAAAATCTGTCTAATTTGGTTTGAGCGCCATTTTTGCCTGATCTTAGAAGTGAAAATCTCATGTTTAGGTGTAATCTGCTTTTTAATCGATTAAGATGGATAAATTTGCTATTCTGCTAAAATCTGTATTAGGATTATATGTTAGACATTACTGAATTGATCGATCTTTTGTGTTTTATCAAATCTGGGATTTAGAATATTAATCTGCTAAAAGCCTGACTGATCGATCAAACATAAATTATCTATTTTTAGTAATCTAGCATTAATTCTAATCTGTCTGCATTTTAATATTATTATTTAAATCCAGTTTACCATGCTTTATTATTATTTTACCATAATTATTAGATTATTTACACTGTTTAGCATAATTTGAATGTTAGAATCTAATTCCATAAATTTTGCTTTGCTAAATCGGGAGATAAAAAGTAGAATTAATATTTTAGTACCGGAATTGGGAATAAATTACATTAAAAATGGATTCTGGCATGTGCACAATGATTTGGGAAATGAAAAGTGCCTATTAATTGCTATAGGAAAATTTGTAAGCTTGGGAAAGACTCAAATTTAGGCCTAGAATAATGATTGCGAAATGTTAGATAATCTAATCAGCTTCCATGAAGTCCGTTTAAGCATAATTTGGAATTTTTAGTAGATTATTATATTTTTAATCTTTATAAAAATATTTAAATTTAAGAAATTGATTTTTAGAACATTGGGAAATGTCAAATTATTACACAATTTCTATTTTATAATAAAGATGGCAATTTTTAAAATATTACAAGCAACTCCCATTAGTATTTTTATCAATTAAAATTTTAATTTGCTTTATTTTAATTTGATGTCACTGTATTTAAATTTAAATCACCATTAGAATTAAACAAATCCTTTTCAAAATATAAAATATATTAAATAGACTTAAAACAATTAAAATATTCTCCGGAATGAAATAATATTCTGAAATTCCCTTGGGTTCGACCCGGTATTCACCGGTTTTTATTACTTGATGACAACCATCCGCTTGTGGTAAAATATGAGTGGTGAAAATCACCCATCAACAGCTATGAGGGGTTCCTCGCTTATTGCAAGAGTGTAGACAAACCCAAACAGACAGAAATGGAATCTGGAGTTCATACAAACAGTGAGGTTACACGAGTCCGCTTCGGGGCGGTCACTCCCGAAGATGTGGAAGCGGCTATGGGGGCTGACCAAGAAAAGCCTAAAGTCGGCATTAGCACGGTAGGTGTCATTACGGAAGATCTCGATATGTTGGACAACATGGAACTCGATGAGGAAGCCAACATGGAGGGTGAGCTAGACAACTTGGATGAAGCTTTCTGGGTCGGTTTGGAAGAGGAACTCAAGGAAGCAGGCTACAAGTATGAGCAAGAAGAGGAACCATCAGACCCTATGGTGCCTATGCAAGTCGTGGGATTGGCGGCGGATGAGGAAGTCAGTGATGCGGAGTCTGAGATATGAGACGAAGAAGAGCCATCGTTCGCCAAGCTCATCGAAGAGATGGATGAGATGATAGCAGAACTCTCTCATCCAACCAGAAACCTATTCGAAGAATTAAGTGGCCAGCTTGTTCAAGGGCCAATGTTTCCACAGTTCGCCAAACCGGAAGTGTCTCAAACCAGGCAGTTGAAACCTCTGTATATCAAAGCTCACATTGATGGGCGGCCGGTGAGTAGGGTATTCGTCGACAATGGGGCAGCAGCAAACGTGATGCCAATGTCCACTTTGAGGAAGATCGGCAAGAGTGAGAAGGACCTCATCCCCACCAGGGTCAGGATGTGCAGCTTTGTGGGAGAAGCTACTCAACCAGCAGGATTCATAACAGCCGACGTCACTGTAGGGTCCAAGACGATCAAAGTGGCCTTCTTCGTGGTAAAGTCAAAAACTTGCTACTCAGTATTACTAGGACGCGATTGGATTCACATGGCACAATGTGTGCCATCCACCTTACACCAACAGCTGCTTATCTGGAATGATGATCAAGTGGAACTCGTGGAAGCAGATCCTCAGCCCTTCATAGCACACGACCGCAACAACGATGAGGCAGTCTTCTACTTAGAGGATGTCCAGCCAGCATCGGCTTTGATTGGTGTGGACTTAGACTTCGAGTCCATCGACTTCACTTCCAGCAGCTTCAAGCTACATCCGGCCGACCCGAATCCTTAGACTCCACATGATGAATAGCCAAGACATCTATAAAGATTTGCTGCAGCGGCTCGCCACCACTGAGATGATGATGGGTGCCGAAGACAAGTCCAAGAGTCTAGCTGATACAAGGCCATCTGAGTGGCCATCCCCTGTGAAGCGGACATTGCCTAGTCCGGAAGCTAAGGAACCCCTTGTGGACATCAACCTTGGAACTGACGCAGAGCCAAAACTCACCAAGGTAAGCGCTTCATTGCCCGAGGAGGAGCGGCACCAACTAGTGGAGCTGATCCAGAAATACAAAGACTGTTTTGCGTGGCAGTATACAGATATGCCAGGATTATCAAGAGAACTAGTGGAGCACAAGTTGCCAACCCATCCTGAGTTCAGACCTCACAAGCAACCGCCTAGACGTTTTGATCCAGACACCATCCCAAAGATAAAGGCCGAGATTGAAAAGCTTCTTAGAGCAGGTTACATTAGAACGTGTCGCTATGTAGAGTGGCTTGCAAATATTGTACCTGTTGTGAAGAAAAATGGTCAATTAAGAGTCTGTATAGATTTTAGAAATTTAAACTTGGCTACACCTAAGGATGAGTATGTAATGCCTATGGCCGATATGCTTGTTGATGCGGCCGCCGGCTACAAATTTTTGTCATTAATGGATGGTTATTCTGGGTACAATCAAATCTTCATTTCTGAATCTGATGTACATAAAACTGCTTTTCGTTGCCCAGGACCAGTCGGCATCTTCGAATGGGTGGTCATGCCTTTTGGCTTGAAGAATGCCGGAGCAACATATCAAAGGGCCATGAACATGATTTTTCATGATCTAATTGGCCACACACTTGAAGTTTACATTGATGACATCGTAGTCAAGTCATGTGAATTCGGCCAGCACTTGGCCCATCTGGAGAACGCATTCATTCGAATGAGGCAACATGGATTGAAAATCAATCCAGCTAAGTGTGCCTTTGGAGTGGCAGCAGGGAACTTCTTAGGTTTCCTTGTGCATGAAAGAGGTATCGAGGTAGATCACAACAAGGCCAAGGCCATCTTAGAAGCCCGCGCGCCATCTAACCTCAAAGAACTACAATCACTGATTGGCAAAATCAATTTCTTAAGAAGATTCATTGCTAATGCGGCTGGGAAGATGAAGGCGTTCACTACCTTACTTAAAGGAAGAAAGAACGAGATATTTTCATGGACAGCCGAGCATCAAGCGGCCTTCGAAGAAATAAAGAAAGCGTTAAGCAATCCTCCAGTGCTAGTACCACCGAGGCAGGGAATACCTCTAAAGCTATACGTGTCAGCCTCCGAAGAATCCATCGGATGTCTACTTGCACAAGATGATGAAGATGGCAGGGAAAGGGCTATCTATTACCTCAGCAAGACCCTACAAGGACCAGAGGTAAGATATACTGCATTGGAGAAACTATGTTACGCTTTGGTATACTCCTGCAGTAAATTGGAACATTACATGCTGCCAAGAACAGTCCAAGTGGTAGCTCCATTCGACTTGGTAAGAACACTCCTGCATAAGCCAGCACTGAAGAGTCGCCAGGCTAAATGGGCTATGAAGATTAGTCCCTTCACCCTGGTGCACGTCCCTCAAAAAGCTGTCAAAGGACAAGCCTTAGCTGATTTCCTAGCCCAGCATCCCTCATTAACAATACCAGAGGATCCCAAAGAGGCGTCATTCATCGGATTTGAGCCTTGGGAATTGACCTTTGATGGATCATGTGCGAGTAGCGGCTCCGGAGCCGGCATTACGATCACTAGCCCTTTGGGACAACATTGGAAGCTCGCTCGAGAGCTGGAACCAGGCACCACCAACAATCAAGAGGAGTATGAGGCTTTAATATTCGGCCTAGAGACAGCATTACTCAAGGGTGCAAAATCCATTACCATTTTTGGAGACTCCGAGGTCATCCTGAAACAGCTAACGGGAGAATATGAATGCAAGAGCCCGAGGCTAGTCAAATGCCACGAGACAGCATTGGAACTCTTATCCAGATTTTCGGATGTTACCATCACCCACATTCCTAGAAATCAAAATCAAGAGGCTAACGAAGCCGCCCAACTGGCTTCAGGCTGGCAACCTAGTCGCCCTAGGGGGGCACCATGCATTGCCGCCATCACGGATGAATCTGGAGTCCAAGGAGGAGTCCAACCCCAACATTCCAACGATGACTGGAGGACTGAAATCACATGATACCTCGAGGACCCGTCGTCTGGAGGGGACAGCTCGCTAAAAATCAAATCTTTACGATACACACTGATAGATGGTGAGTTATTCCGAAGGGCGGTCGATGGATTACTGCTCAAGTGTATAGGTCCCGAGGAGGCGAAGTTGGTAATGGGAGAAGTTCACGAGGGGATATGCGGCTCCCATCGAGCAGGACCTAGCATGAGATGGAGTATTCATCGTCATGGGTATTTTTGGCCAACCATCATGGAAGACTGCATCGTCTATGCCCGAGGTTGCGAGGCTTGTCAGAAACATGGGCCAATTCAGAGAGTACCAGCGGAAGAGTTACACACAGTCATCAAGCCTTGGCCATTTCGTGGCTGGGGGATGGACATCATTGGAAAAATTCACCCGCCGTCGTCTAAGAACCACACATTCATACTAGTGGCCACTGATTACTTTACCAAATGGGTGGAAGGATGGCCAATGAGGAAAATAGATCAAAATGATGTAATTAAGTTCGTAACTGAGCTCATACATCGATTTGGAATTCCTCAAACAATCACTGCGGATCAAGGAACTGTGTTCACCGGCGAGAAGTTCTTAGCTTTTGCCAGACAATTCGGGATTCGCATATACCACTCCACTCCGTATTACCCCCAAGCAAACGGTCAAGCGGAGGCCACCAATAAAATCTTGATAAGTATGATCAAGAAGGCGGTAGGTGAGAAACCAAGGAAGTGGCATGAGGCTCTGTCGGAAGTCCTATGGGCTTACCGGAATGCTAAGTCTACCTCCACTGGCTTCACACCATATTACCTGACATATGGTCATGACGCCGTTCTGCCTTTGGAGATCACGGTCCCTTCTCTAAGGGTGTGATAATGGCCAAAAATGACCATTATTTTCAATCCATTTCCGTGTCTTAAACGGGCATTTGATCGCATTCCGGTCTTACATTAAGTAAGAAAGCAGTCGAATTGGATAAATTTATGCATAATTGTAAAAATAATAAGCTGGTGTGAAAAGGACATAAATATGTAATTTTATTACATATTTATGTTAGAAAAATCCAAAAACATGAGAAAAAGAAAAGGAAACAAAAAGATGGGAAAAAGATAGAAAAGCCCACAAAAAGAATATTTTCGGCTCATCTGGCCCAATCCGGCAGGCCTAGGAAAACCTTTGGCGCGGAAGCCCCTTGTCGCGATGCATGGTTCCGCGACAAAGGAACACTCCGCGACCAAGCAAGCTCAGATGAAGGAGAAGACCAGCCAAAGCCCTCTGGCGCGAGCCCCTTGTCGCGATGCCCTGTTCCGCGACAAAGGTCCATTCCGCGACCAAGATACATTTTTAGAGACACAAGACCCAGTCGAGAAGCTTTGCCACATGCAGTGTGTTCCGCGACCATACTTGGTGCTCCGAGACAAAGCTGTGATGTGTGTGATGTCTTGAGACACAATGGGCTCAAATCAAGGCCCATGAGCTTAGGGTTTCCCCTCTATAAATATGATGTGTTTCCTTTGAGCTAGAGGTTGGAAGAATTTTAGAGAAAATACTTACTCTTGAAGACAAGTGGGGAGTTCAGTAGTTAGTTTAGTTTAGGGTAGTTTAGTTAGATTTTCTTTTGTATTATTTAATTTATGCACTAGTTAGAAGTAGTTTACTGCACTTGGGTTAGATAGCCAGTTTTAAACCTTGTTTTTGTTCTAAACTTTTGTTTAAGGGTTTGTGGTACCCAAACCATGGGTATGAACAGCACCGTTTAATAATATGGGAAAACATTCTCCATTTGTGTCCCAAAAATCATGAAATGGGTCTCACACCCCATGGATCTTACTGCTTCCGTTTTCCTTGGGTCATTTGACCCTTGTTTTGCATTTTAATGTCACTGCTTGGTGACTTTTTCTTGGGATAATGTTGCATGCTTATGGATGATCAAGCTTAGATTAGGGTTTCTTAAGTTTTAAGTTTGCTTTATTTCTATTTTGTTCAAGCATGTTCTAGCTAGATTCAAATTCTGTTTTGTTATTTTGAGCTGAGTTTAGCTTTTGAATCTGAAATGGGTGAGATCACACATAATGCATGCCACTGTTCCACTTTACTTTTCTGACATGTGTACTGGACACACCTTTGTCGCGGAACAACTCTTGTCGCGGAACCACGTTCCGCGACAAAATGGTGCTTTGGCGACAAAGGTGCCAAAGAACATTTGTTGACCATTATTTTAAAACCCTTGGTCGCGAAACAACCCTTGGCGCGGAACCACGTTCCGCGACAAAATCTTGATTAGCGACCAAGGACCCAAACACTTGTGATTTTATTCTGGAAGGGCTTTGTCGCGAAGCAACCTTGTCGCGGAACCACGTTCCGCGCCAAAACCCCTTGTCCCGCGACAAGAATTATGCCTTGTCCAATTTTCAACCTTTTTGTCGCTATGCCCTTGTCGCGGAACCATGTTCCGCGACAAAATTTTCTTTACTTAGCGACAAAGCGAACCCTAAACTTTCAAAATCCCATTTCTTTTATTTCCCACCCCTTTGTCGCGAAACCTTTGTCGCGGAGCCACGCTCCGCGACACAAACTCTGCATCGCGACAAGGTGGCACCTTGTGCCAAATGTTCACTCTTCATCTCAATCCATTAATTAATTGAACCTTTATATTAATATTTTGAGGTTGAAATCCAATGATCTCAACCCATGATTAATTTGATATAAAGAACCTTGTTCAATTTCCCATTAAAAGATTCTTCTACAAATGATTAAACTCTAATGATCTAAGTATATAATCTGGACTGTAATTAATTAATTAATTATGGAATGAGTGATTATTTAGACATGAAGAGTAATCATGGATTTAATTCCATACCCTTGCATGAGAAACCAATGTCTCTCATGCAAGATGACCCAAAAACATTTTCTTTTATTTTATTCTGTCTTTTCCGTGATGTGTGAAACAGCTAGTAAGGAATATATCAGATTAATGTTGGCGGGTATTCCCACACGGATAACTAGCTCGTGATCTGTATATTAATTACTAGTTGTTATTTTGCATGGTCCGGATAGTGGTCGGTGGATGCCTTGGCGGTTCGTCCCTCCGGGATTATAATAGCTGCTCAGCTGACTCCCATCCGGATACAGTTTTCTTTTCTTACTTTAATTTCAAACCTGAATCTGGAGCTGTAGTAATGTTAGATGATATATGCCAATGTCATCTAATGATTATTGCAGTAATAGAACGTGTGGGTTTTTATCCAAATTCACAGACAGTGGAGTCTGAGATGACGGCGGCAACTGTCATTTGAGGCATTCCACTGTCTAAAAATCATCCCACCTGAAATGATCAGGACCTGGATAGCAGATGTTTGCAGTCCGGATCATCCTGATTATTTTTGTCATCTTTTTAGCCAAATAAATTCTTCTCATCTCCGGCTATTTCATCTCTGTGTTTCGCATTCTGTCTAAACCCACCTTATATTTTGGGTTATTTTATTTTACACTTTTCTATAAATTTATGCATGATATTACTATGTAGATATTGTGGTCATATTATTTTGGGATCCTTCCCTTGGACATAGAAGTCTTGATTTAAATCAGATGTTTCATATTAAATTTCCAACAAAAATTCCTTTATAAAATCCGGATCTGAGTAAGGGATAAATTTCACAGTTATGACCAATTCATATCCGACTGGGGGTTGATTTTGGGAAATTAGAAGCAGAGTCAACGATTAGGTCTCACCTAGACTGAAAGGATCTGTGTTTTAATTGAGAGTCTAGTACCTGATAGGGAATAATTTTCAGATTTATTATTTTCCCAAAACTGATGTTTGTTGGAAATCTTGTATTAAATATTGCACTGGGTCAGATTCCACTTGGATCCCGATAAGGTGTGACAGATAACACTAGAGGGACAACATTCAGGCCTTGGTTATTTTCTAAGGTAGGGTTGAGTATTCTTTCAACTGCTATTTTTCTTCTGCCAAAGCCTATTTTTGAGTCCTGAGTGAGTGCATCCGGAACGAACTAATTTCATTAGTTCGTTTCATTAGTTTGTATCTCATAACCACCCGACGAGAAGTGAACACTGCGAGCGGTTCACCGAGAATAGGGAATTCTTGATCCACATCCGGTCATTCTGACTGGGGGCTTTCTTTTACTACCAGGGTCAAACTTTCAAAAACCTCCGAGTGATAGGATTTTAAATATTTTCTTTACCGCTTTCTTTTAATTGCTTTCTTTAGAGGTCACTCGGTTGTATTGAGAGTTGTGTAACTGCTACTAGGACTGAGAGTTAAGGGATAGTTTAGGGTTTGATTTGAATCTTCGGGTGTGACATGGGGGAACGATAGCGGTACTTGACACTTCAATAATTGATTTGTCAGGTGTTGCTTGTCCACCACAGATGAACAACATGCCTCCACACGGCCGTGTGAGGGCAGTTGTGAGTCTATGGCATCTTAGATTTTGCTGTCTTAAGAACATGCAACCTCTTACTGTAAGTACCTGTCTGTTAAAGGGAACACGGTATAGAGAGCATGAGAGTTAGCTAACTGAAGGATTATCCCAAGCTAAGATCTTTGTATAAAAATGGAAGTTTAACTATGTTTCATCTGAATCTTGTCCAATCTTTATTATTTTCTCCCTGTCCCTTCTGTCTCATTTTAAATTTGCTTTCTTAGATAATTTTAACCGCTTTCCTAGAATAATTTTATCGCTTACCTAGATTGAGTTTAATTCGCTCTCTAGAATAATTTTATCTGCTTTATTTTAATTGCTTTCATAGCTTAGTTTAAATTCTGTCAAGTAGTTGTTAGTCATTTCACACACTTGAATCGAGTACCGAGTGGAAAATCTTAGTAAATGACGTGGGCCCTGCTTCCATCGCACATCCTCCAGTGAACGATCCGGTCTTACTATAAATTACTGCAATTTTTGACACCGTGCGCTTTCGGGGGCACAGTTTCTTAACTACGAGCAATAAAAATATGACTACGTATAAATATATCCCTAATCACAACACCGCCATCATAAATTGGTTTCATTAAATAAAACCTAAACCAGGATCACGAATTTTCGGAAAATACTCATGTAGTGGGAATTAGTCAAAAGTTTCATGGCAGGAAATCTTATGGCAAGAATTGATGAGAAATATCATGGCATATTTGCCGGGGATCCTCAGTGTGACAGGCTGAAGGTCAACCTATCCCGGCTATGCCATGATATTTGTCACCATTTCATGACAGAGAGGACCACAGCGCCATTTGAAACCAAAGCACCACACTTGAGTAATAAAAAGACTAATAATCTTGATATATCCCTAAACCCTTTCCCGTGAATCATAACTCTTTTCTTGTAATAAATTTAACCTGGTATAATTTTAGCAAAAGCTCGTGTTAATGAAACTTGTCAAAAGTTTCATGGCGCCGTTGCCGGGGAGGATGCAGCGTCATTTATTAAGAGGATTACACTCCTGATTACTCCTAGATTAGCTTAGATCAGTCTAGTTTAATGTAATATATTTAATCCAGAACAGAAAAAGTACCCTCAAGATTAATTGAACATTTAGAGTACCAAGACTCTAAATGTGAGGATGTTGAACTGAGGAGAAAACCTAACCTAATGGGTATTTATCTGTCTTGCAGGAAATTCGGAACCAACCAAAAAGAAGGAGCAGAAAAAGCAAGGAAAACCAGGTTCTTGGTTGGGAAAATTCCACAAATCTGAGAAATTATTTTCGGAATTTAAAGCAATTTAAGATCCGGAATAAATCTTGCAGATAAATGGAACTGGCCCAACCTAATTTTATGCAAGTAGATTATTTTAATTAATGGCCCAATGATTTGAATTTACTTGGACTGAATTCATTCAGGTCCAACTCAAATAAAATGGACGCAGGCCCAATATCACACTCGGGCCCAATCCGTTGAAAATTTGAAAATTCAAAGAGTTTGTCGCGGAATGACCAATTTGTCGCGGAACAACGTTCCGCGACCAAGTACAACTCCGCGACAAAACTCTCCTTATCAGCAACCCTTGTTTGTCTTTGTCGCGGAGTGACCATTTTGTCGCGATGCCCAGCATCGCAACCAGGTGCAATTCCGCGACAAAATCTCACTCACCTCTGAACTCTGTTTGTCCTTGTCGCGGAAGCCTTTGTCGCGGAGCACTGCACCGCGACAAAGCTCCTATTCCGCGACACGGGCACACCACTCCATTCTTCCTCGCCATTTTGTCGCGGTACACTTTGTCGCGGTGCATGACTCCGCGACAAAGTCCCACACTCCGCGACACCTCTAATGTCGCCAAGCCTGGTCGCGTAATCCTGTTCCGCGACCATGGGCTAGGGTTCCGCGACCGGCCCATTAGTATTTAAACCTCTCCGCCTCCCTCTTCTTCCCCACGCATTCGGACTTAGAAAATTTTCGAAAAACACTCTCGCACACACAAAACCTCTCCCGAAGTACACCACCGTGTCCTTCGCAACTTTTCCTACCATTTCCAAGGGAAACTCTGCCCGATTTCCGCCATGGAACCCTCATCTTCATCCCCTGAGAAGACCGAGCCCTGGTAACCCCTTTCTTTGCATTTTGCAAATCGCACGAGCCCCTGTTTTTCAAACTTTTGTGACTTTTGCTGTCCTTATTTGAGAATCGGTTTGCTTTGTGTTTATTGCTTACTATTTTTAAACTGATTTTGGGGTTTATGTTGTTTGGGCATGTGTGGATTTCGATTCCCTGTTTTTATCGTTACTGGCCGAGCGTGGGGTGAAGGTTAGGTATATGCTTGTGTTGAGGGATGGTCATTTCTAAATGGGCATCTTGATATTGGCATCCAATGCTGTTAGAGAACATAGCGCATGATTGGGGATGAGTTAGGGTTGTTTCCACCATTGCTGGATTTTAGAGTTTTTAAGGGTTTCTGTGAAATATGCTTGAGTTCATGAGTGTGGCAGCAATACTGAATTCTTCTTTTGAGATTATTGATGCTTAGCTTGAGAATCAATGAACATGTGGGTGTTTGTGAATATCTTCATGTTGTTGGTTGTCTGTTCAGTGAACTTGAAGCATGATTGATTCTGTGTTCTTGTTGTTTTGAAACAGAGAAAGTATGCTAGTGGTTTAATCTTATGTTTTTGAGAAAGAAGCATAACTTGGTGTAGGATGCCTGCTGATCTGTTTCTGTGCTCATATTACTTGCATGCCAATTCAGACATTTAATGCTATTTCCAAATATGGCACATCTGTGTAAAAGGCATGTTTGTTGTATTTTGGGCAGCCTGATACCGCCACCACCACTTTTCAGCAGATCACTTTTTCACAAAAGACAAAAATAGTACTAGGAATTTTGGTTGACAAATGTGTTTTTGTTCCCAATGGAACTAAAAAGTGTGAGTTAAGTAGCAGTATTTTGCCACCTCAACTGCTACCTTTTTACAAAAATCCAAAAATGGGACCACATACATCCCACTTTTCATTAAATAAAATCAAGTCAACCTTTTCAAAAATTAAAAATAGTGTTTGCATTTTCTTGAACGTTTTAACTGTCCAATGACAGCCCAAACAATCCGGAAATAGCGAATCCATCCCGCCATGCCTCCATTGCACATTCCATTTTTGAGCCATCCATTCCACCATCATCTTTTTATTCCATTCTCAACAAGTGCCTCGAGCTTGTTTAATAAAATTGGAAAAACAAACTTTTGGGCCCAATGGCCCACTAAAAAGAAGAATTTTTGGTCCAATGACCACTTCATCTTTATTTTCATTTATATTTCCCCTTTTGATTGGACTCAACAATCCAATTAAGTTATCTCCTTCTAGGTCCTAAGGGATATTGCCTTGTCTTTGGATCTTTTAATAAACTCAAGATTGAATCACTTAAATCACATTTCGAGCTTAGCAAAGCTCAAAATGTGAGGATGTTGATTTTCACACCTTAGTAGTCTTTGAAAACTTATAAAAATTTGGATGTATCTAAGCACTTTGACCTTTTTCAGGAATGCATTGGTAGTGCACTCAGGCATCGGATTGCCTGACTGCACATATGAGGCTGCTGGCAATCAGGCCTCAATTGATCGAACAGAGATTAAGGACGCAAGAGATGCCATCAAATCAGTTTATAAGGTACCTCTGGACCACACTACGGACGAAAAATTGAAACTTTCTCCGGGATGGGACGTGCATATTCCTCCAGAGGAAAGGTCGATAGTCGCTGCATCGATAGAAAGGGACTACTATCACTTCCTGAAGAAGTTTTGGATAAGGATGACGGAGCATGCCCCTCAAGACGAAAAGACAACTCCTGAAGTCCATCATGAGCGCATCCAATTGAGGTTCAGAGAGCACAGGGCTGTGTGGAATCGGCATGTGGAAAAGGGAACGAAAGATCCAAATATAGCTGACTTTGACATCATCATCCCTAACCAGATCGTAGATCCTCAAGTTAGGATGGCCTTCGAACACAAACATATGGATCTAAGTAGGGTTATCAACAGTGGGGCCATCATGATGTATGAAGCATTTCCATTCAAGTGGAATCCGTATCTGTTTGAAGCAAAAGGACCAGTGGAGCAGAGGTGGATTACAGATCTAGCTCGGGCCAGGCATCGAGAGCTGACCTTCAACCTGTACAAACGCCTCAAAAATGCTGAGAAATTTGAACAAAGCCGCAACACCTCACTGTTGAACACAATGAGGAAGATGATCAAGGATGCACGCGAACAATGGGACGACTTGACTACTGTCTGGGGAAAAGGCAATCCAAGTATCACTGAGTCCTTTCTGGAAGAAGGAGTAGTATTACCTGCAGATGAGGTACTTGAAACCATCTTCACACACAGAAGGTATGGACGGTACGGAACGAACAAAGATGATGAATTTCCCCAGCACATAGCAGTATTAAGGGATCAGCTACAAGTGGATATACGCAAAGGTGGCTGGAAACCCAAAAGGAAAAATGAAAGGCAGTTCAATTTACTATCAAAAACTGAGGCTGGGGTGTATCTCACATACGATTTGGCAGAAGACATGTCCTACCTGGAAGGAATTCAAAAGGATCTGGTAGGGGGCATGATGAATCAGTACAGGGACTCCTACTGGGAATTGATCATGGAAATGGACAAGTTTGCACTTGAGTACTGTAATAGTACGGCTAACGGGAAAAAGGTCTTGCACTACAACAACAATGTTCGGAGTAAGTTCTGCTCCAAGATCAAGAAGGACTGGGAGGACCAACTGAGGAGAATCACTCAAAGGAGTTTTATTGAGGATTATTTGCAGCGCGCCGAGAAGCAACTAGGCTACGAGGGTGAACCGAACAGGGAAGAGGATCCTGACGCTGAGATTGATGCATACTTCTCCACTCCTCCTGAGGCCAACCCACAGCCTACCCAGCCAGCAATACAAGCTTCGGCATTACCACCAAGAGGGCAGACTGAAGTACAAAAAGTTGCTACGTCCGAGCCAGTGGTGCAGCAAGAAGCAGTCCGGACTCCAGTACAGCCAGCTCAGACTGAAATGACAACATCTGCTGTAGCACCTGCCACCACTAAGGCACCCATACATCCCGAGAAAACCATCACCGCTGTGGCTACATCTGAAGATCAGCCAGCACCTCAACCGGGAACGATGAGGAGGTTGGTGAAATCTGCTGACAAAGATAAACCAGCAAGAGCCCCGGAAAGGAAAGTGGAGATCAAGGAACCTGAGCCAACTGTCAGGAAAGTGGTAGAGCCCACAGATCCCAAGGACAGAGGTAAAAAGCCGATGCCGCCGCCACCCCCGAAAAAGAAGCACCAGGTGATATCCGATGCTGAGCTAGCCAGAAAAATGCACAATGAAGAACTTGCATTAGCTGGTTTGCTGGATCAAGTAACAGGTGGTTCTGGAGTAGAGAAATTGACTGAGGAAGAACGCTGGGCAATGGAAAAGAAAGCTGCAGAGGAAGAGCAGATCAGAAAGAATATCCAGCAGACCAGGGATGAAGAAACTGCCAGAAAGATGCAGGCTGAGCTGGAAAGCAGGAAATCTGGAGAGGTTGAGCGGGGTGATGAAGAGGACCTCGAGCTGAAGATCACTGGAGAAGTGCAGGGGCGTGGTTTGAAAATTAAAGAAGAACAACCTCCTGCATGGACTGGCCCCACTGCACATGATGCTGAGACTATCCGAGGGGATATAAGGAAAAGGCTTAACGAACAGATCGAAACAAGAATCGATGCTGGAGAAAAGCCACATCAAATCAAATATCAGACGAAAGTGGGTCAAGTGATTGATCCTCTCGTGGGCACGGCCAGAATTGAAGAATTCATCACTCAAGGAGGCCCGTCGCACCAACCTGAACAGTCAGAAGGACCGCAAGATTCCATAGATCCGGTAGCACTGGCCAAAACCTTGGAAAAGCAGCCAGACGACCATCTCATGACCTCTGCGCTTAAAGAAAAGGTTCAAGGAATTTTGACTGAAGCTGTAGATGGGAATGATTCGGAAGAAGAAGCTCGGCAGGAGGAGCAAGAATTCATGGACCAAATGGCGCCTATTTTCCAACGTCCAGTTGGACGAGCTGCAAGAACTAGGGAGGAGGAGGAGGTATCAACTGATGTTGATGACCGTAATTTTCATGTAACTACATCTTCTTTGCCTGTAAATTGTGAACTCAATACGGTGAAACATGTAATTAAACAGGTTGAGGAGGAAGTCGGAGATGAAACAGCTCATGGAGAGCGAGAGCCAAGTCAGAGGGGAGATGAGGCTGAACCAAGGGATAACCAGCCACAGGAGGAAGACGATCAAACAGACTGGCACACGAGCGACGACGAGTCTGTCGGATCCATTCGACCAGTCGAGTTTTGGTCTGAAAATACTGTAAGGCAAAGAATGGGCGTTTCAAAGGAATATGGGAAGAAAAAGCTAAGTGAAGAACAGATTCAGATCAAGTTCAATGGCAACAAAGAGAATGCAGAGAAGTATAAGAAGTTGCAGAAGATGATAGTGCCGGATAAAGGGTTCAGACCCGATGCGTTGTTGCACCCCACTGTTGAGACTTTCTACAAAAATCAAGAGTGGGGTAACTTCATGCTGCATCACGACGAAGATGGCTTCGTGGAACTAACAAAGGAATTCTTCTGCAACATTGATAAAGATGCCAGAACAACATGGATTCGTGGACAAGTGGTTAACATTGCACCGGACTGGCTGAATCAGTTCTTCGGGACTCCAGATATCCAAAGTGAATTCCCCCCTGATGAGATCATGACAAAGAGAGCCAAAACGAGTGAATATGCGAAGTATGCAACATTGGCTAACAGCATGACAAGCGTGACCGCCCCTGGACACACATTCAATGCAAAATGGCTGCGGATACAATTCATGCCAACTTATGAGTTCTACATGTCCAAGATCCGGCCCAACTCGCATCCGCACACCACATCTGGAAATGTGCTAATGGGATTTGCAAGAATGTGGAGCGGAGCAAAACTAAATATAGGGAGGCATGTATTCGAGGTGATGATAACCAGGATAAAGGATAGACAGGTGCTATGCTATCCAAATCTGATTAGGAGAATCTGCATAGCTCAGGGAGTTGATCTGAGCGCTTTCGAGGGTGACACAGTGGTGAAAGTGAACCCACCTATCAGTGTGCCAAGACTTCCTTTGTGTGAGAGTATCAAATATTCCCTTCCCCAACTGTTCGTCAGAGGAGATTCAGACGCTCAATCCTCTTTCATATCGGGTGGGCAAGCATCAAGAAAACGAAAGAGGCAGCCCAAGACAAAGAAGGGAACACAGAACACCTGTGCTGATGCAGGACCTTCGAATGTTCAAGAGGAGCCTCCTGCGGACCAAGAACGGACTGAGATTCCAATTCCACCTCCGACTCAACCTCAACCTCAGATGCCTCCTCAAAGCCAGAACGTATCTCAGTTCCCTGCTGATTCCCAAACGATTGAGATGGTGAGCAGAATGAGTCAATCTATGCTCGAGGGAATGAAATCCATGACTGATGTAATTTTGGCAAGCCAAGAGGGACAACAGAAAAGGGCAGAAGAGGAGCGTGAGGAGCGAAGGAGGGAGAGAGAGGAAGAACGCCAAGAGCGTAGGAGAGAAAAGGAAGAGAAACGGAAGGAGAAGTTGGAGAAGGAAAGGAGAGACGAGGAATTCAGAATGATGATGCTAGAAAAAGAAGAGAAGAATCGAAAAATGGTGGAATCACTGATCCTTAGTCAAAATCAGATCCTGCAAACCTTACTCAAGAAGATCCCTGATGAAGCTGGCTCCTCCAAGAAATCAGACGAGAAGAAAGATGGCGATCCCTGACTCCATCATTTCTGAGCTTAATTGTAAATATCATATAAGAGAATTTCAATTCATCCATGCAAGATAGATTTGATTGCAAATGAAATCTCTTGTAATTGATATAATTACTGCTTTCAGATTGGGATTTTGCAGCCCCAACAACAATCTTTGTTTTTATTTGGTTCTTTTATTTCTGAAAAGATGTCTGACAGTCCAAAATGAATAAGTGACTGTCAGGCCAAAAATTTGCTGTTGACATGCTCCGTATGTCAGCAGTGTCTCTTTACTGCTTTCAATTAAATAACCAGCAAAAGTATGCATAAAATTGCTCTAAATTCACATGTTGAATTTAGGCTTGTGATTAAATTTTCAAACCTTTAAATTGGGATAATATAATTGAGAACATGCATGACATGAATTCCTGAGGTTTTGAGCTATAAAAATTTAATTATGCGATCAGCTTATTGGGTAATAAATCTGCATGTTAGAGATTTTGATTGAATAAATTGTTAGAATTAAGCTTCGATTAAATTTGAGAATATTGTATGACATGAATCAACCCAACCTTGTGAGATTTGAGCCATGAGTCATTTTTACTCATTTATTTTCTTTGATGTGTGAATCATTTTGATTAAAGGAAACTAGAACTTGCAATTGGGACCGATTCAAGACCACGCCATATTCCCGAGATCGAGCATATGATCAAGGCACCTAGAAAACCCAAATTTTTTTGGCCTTCGTTTGAAATCCAAACCCAAAAATATTTCCCTTTAGGATTAACCAACTTGAGCCTATAAGCCTAATTTTTCTTTGAAGCCCTCTACATTATTCCTAGCCTTCTAAAAAGACCAAAAAAATCAAACCCAAGTGTGCAAGGATGAATTCTACCAAGGCATTACAATTTTGATCATCAATGAAAACTATAAATCGGTATTCTATAAACCGATTCAAAAAAAAAAAAAAAAAAAAGTTGAATGTCATTCAACACAAATAAATTGCAGATGACAAGCAATTAGACTTAGTCTAATGTCATGCAAAGGAAAAGAAAAACAAAAGAAAGGGATATTGATGATCATAAATTTTCAGATAAAAATGCCAAGTTATGATGGAATAAATCTTTGCCACTTCTAGCCAATAATTTCCCTTTCCTACCTAATGTTACAACCGTACGCCCCGTTATAACCCTCAAATAAGACCTCGTGATCTCGATTTGAAGAAATGAGCCGGTGGCGAGTTGGTCTGATTGCAAGCATATGGGAGAATTTAATTAAAACTGATTATGAGCGTTCACTGACTGAACCCCAATTGAGAGTGAGTGATCTTTCCGATTCTCTTATAAGTGAGGCTCTGTTTCATTAAGAATATTCATGCCATACCTTAATTCTAATTTTTAATCTTTGCATCTTTCAAACATGATGTTCATGAAGGATTGATAATAATGTTTGATTTGTAGGCCCGATATAGTGAGCAAGTATCATTTCATTAAACACTGCAATCAAGGGAACTCAATGCTTGTGATTTTTGATTGTCTTATCCCAATCCAAAAAGTATGTGATTTATGAAGCCACGAAAATGAATTGAATACGTAGAGTCCGTGTTCTTACGAACATTGACTCTGACTGCTCGGGGACGATCAGTATTAAATGTGAGGATGTTGATAATGGCCAAAAATGACCATTATTTTCAATCCATTTCCGTGTCTTAAACGGGCATTTGATCGCATTCCGGTCTTACATTAAGTAAGAAAGCAGTCGAATTGGATAAATTTATGCATAATTGTAAAAATAATAAGCTGGTGTGAAAAGGACATAAATATGTAATTTTATTACATATTTATGTTAGAAAAATCCAAAAACATGAGAAAAAGAAAAGGAAACAAAAAGATGGGAAAAAGATAGAAAAGCCCACAAAAAGAATATTTTCGGCCCATCTGGCCCAATCCGGCAGGCCTA
Source organism: Hygrophila difformis (assembly GCA_030278955.1). NCBI lineage: Eukaryota > Viridiplantae > Streptophyta > Magnoliopsida > Lamiales > Acanthaceae > Hygrophila > Hygrophila difformis. Next base: position 1,535,773 of record JAOANR010000257.1, on the reverse strand, counting down.
GGAAAACCTTTGGCGCGGAAGCCCCTTGTCGCGATGCATGGTTCCGCGACAAAGGAACACTCCGCGACCAAGCAAGCTCAGATGAAGGAGAAGACCAGCCAAAGCCCTCTGGCGCGAGCCCCTTGTCGCGATTCCCTGTTCCGCGACAAAGGTCCATTCCGCGACCAAGATACATTTTTAGAGACACAAGACCCAGTCGAGAAGCTTTGCCACATGCAGTGTGTTCCGCGACCATACTTGGTGCTCCGAGACAAAGCTGTGATGTGTGTGATGTCTTGAGACACAATGGGCTCAAATCAAGGCCCATGAGCTTAGGGTTTCCCCTCTATAAATATGAGGTGTTTCCTTTGAGCTAGAGGTTGGAAGAATTTTAGAGAAAATACTTACTCTTGAAGACAAGTGGGGAGTTCAGTAGTTAGTTTAGTTTAGGGTAGTTTAGTTAGATTTTCTTTTGTATTATTTAATTTATGCACTAGTTAGAAGTAGTTTACTGCACTTGGGTTAGATAGCCAGTTTTAAACCTTGTTTTTGTTCTAAACTTTTGTTTAAGGGTTTGTGGTACCCAAACCATGGGTATGAACAGCACCGTTTAATAATATGGGAAAACATTCTCCATTTGTGTCCCAAAAATCATGAAATGGGTCTCACACCCCATGGATCTTACTGCTTCCGTTTTCCTTGGGTCATTTGACCCTTGTTTTGCATTTTAATGTCACTGCTTGGTGACTTTTTCTTGGGATAATGTTGCATGCTTATGGATGATCAAGCTTAGATTAGGGTTTCTTAAGTTTTAAGTTTGCTTTATTTCTATTTTGTTCAAGCATGTTCTAGCTAGATTCAAATTCTGTTTTGTTATTTTGAGCTGAGTTTAGCTTTTGAATCTGAAATGGGTGAGATCACACATAATGCATGCCACTGTTCCACTTTACTTTTCTGACATGTGTACTGGACACACCTTTGTCGCGGAACAACTCTTGTCGCGGAACCACGTTCCGCGACAAAATGGTGCTTTGGCGACAAAGGTGCCAAAGAACATTTGTTGACCATTATTTTAAAACCCTTGGTCGCGAAACAACCCTTGGCGCGGAACCACGTTCCGCGACAAAATCTTGATTAGCGACCAAGGACCCAAACACTTGTGATTTTATTCTGGAAGGGCTTTGTCGCGAAGCAACCTTGTCGCGGAACCACGTTCCGCGCCAAAACCCCTTGTCCCGCGACAAGAATTATGCCTTGTCCAATTTTCAACCTTTTTGTCGCTATGCCCTTGTCGCGGAACCATGTTCCGCGACAAAATTTTCTTTACTTAGCGACAAAGCGAACCCTAAACTTTCAAAATCCCATTTCTTTTATTTCCCACCCCTTTGTCGCGAAACCTTTGTCGCGGAGCCACGCTCCGCGACACAAACTCTGCATCGCGACAAGGTGGCACCTTGTGCCAAATGTTCACTCTTCATCTCAATCCATTAATTAATTGAACCTTTATATTAATATTTTGAGGTTGAAATCCAATGATCTCAACCCATGATTAATTTGATATAAAGAACCTTGTTCAATTTCCCATTAAAAGATTCTTCTACAAATGATTAAACTCTAATGATCTAAGTATATAATCTGGACTGTAATTAATTAATTAATTATGGAATGAGTGATTATTTAGACATGAAGAGTAATCATGGATTTAATTCCATACCCTTGCATGGGAAACCAATGTCTCTCATGCAAGATGACCCAAAAACATTTTCTTTTATTTTATTCTGTCTTTTCCGTGATGTGTGAAACAGCTAGTAAGGAATATATCAGATTAATGTTGGCGGGTATTCCCACACGGATAACTAGCTCGTGATCTGTATATTAATTACTAGTTGTTATTTTGCATGGTCCGGATAGTGGTCGGTGGATGCCTTGGCGGTTCGTCCCTCCGGGATTATAATAGCTGCTCAGCTGACTCCCATCCGGATACAGTTTTCTTTTCTTACTTTAATTTCAAACCTGAATCTGGAGCTGTAGTAATGTTAGATGATATATGCCAATGTCATCTAATGATTATTGCAGTAATAGAACGTGTGGGTTTTTATCCAAATTCACAGACAGTGGAGTCTGAGATGACGGCGGCAACTGTCATTTGAGGCATTCCACTGTCTAAAAATCATCCCACCTAAAATGATCAGGACCTGGATAGCAGATGTTTGCAGTCCGGATCATCCTGATTATTTTTGTCATCTTTTTAGCCAAATAAATTCTTCTCATCTCCGGCTATTTCATCTCTGTGTTTCGCATTCTGTCTAAACCCACCTTATATTTTGGGTTATTTTATTTTACACTTCTCTATAAATTTATGCATGATATTACTATGTAGATATTGTGGTCATATTATTTTGGGATCCTTCCCTTGGACATAGAAGTCTTGATTTAAATCAGATGTTTCATATTAAATTTCCAACAAAAATTCCTTTATAAAATCCGGATCTGAGTAAGGGATAAATTTCACAGTTATGACCAATTCATATCCGACTGGGGGTTGATTTTGGGAAATTAGAAGCAGAGTCAACGATTAGGTCTCACCTAGACTGAAAGGATCTGTGTTTTAATTGAGAGTCTAGTACCTGATAGGGAATGATTTTCAGATTTATTATTTTCCCAAAACTGATGTTTGTTGGAAATCTTGTATTAAATATTGCACTGGGTCAGATTCCACTTGGATCCCGATAAGGTGTGACAGATAACACTAGAGGGACAACATTCAGGCCTTGGTTATTTTCTAAGGTAGGGTTGAGTATTCTTTCAACTGCTATTTTTCTTCTGCCAAAGCCTATTTTTGAGTCCTGAGTGAGTGCATCCGGAACGAACTAATTTCATTAGTTCGTTTCATTAGTTTGTATCTCATAACCACCCGACGAGAAGTGAACACTGCGAGCGGTTCACCGAGAATAGGGAATTCTTGATCCACATCCGGTCATTCTGACTGGGGGCTTTCTTTTACTACCAGGGTCAAACTTTCAAAAACCTCCGAGTGATAGGATTTTAAATGTTTTCTTTACCGCTTTCTTTTAATTGCTTTCTTTAGAGGTCACTCGGTTGTATTGAGAGTTGTGTAACTGCTACTAGGACTGAGAGTTAAGGGATAGTTTAGGGTTTGATTTGAATCTTTGGGTGTGACATGGGGGAACGATAGCGGTACTTGACACTTCAATAATTGATTTGTCAGGTGTTGCTTGTCCACCACAGATGAACAACATGCCTCCACACGGCCGTGTGAGGGCAGTTGTGAGTCTATGGCATCTTAGATTTTGCTGTCTTAAGAACATGCAACCTCTTACTGTAAGTACCTGTCTGTTAAAGGGAACACGGTATAGAGAGCATGAGAGTTAGCTAACTGAAGGATTATCCCAAGCTAAGATCTGTGTATAAAAATGGAAGTTTAACTATGTTTCATCTGAATCTTGTCCAATCTTTATTATTTTCTCCCTGTCCCTTCTGTCTCATTTTAAATTTGCTTTCTTAGATAATTTTAACCGCTTTCCTAGAATAATTTTATCGCTTACCTAGATTGAGTTTAATTCGCTCTCTAGAATAATTTTATCTGCTTTATTTTAATTGCTTTCATAGCTTAGTTTAAATTCTGTCAAGTAGTTGTTAGTCATTTCACACACTTGAATCGAGTACCGAGTGGAAAATCTTAGTAAATGACGTGGGCCCTGCTTCCATCGCACATCCTCCAGTGAACGATCCGGTCTTACTATAAATTACTGCAATTTTTGACACCGTGCGCTTTCGGGGGCACAGTTTCTTAACTATGAGCAATAAAAATATGACTACGTATAAATATATCCCTAATCACAACACCGCCATCATAAATTGGTTTCATTAAATAAAACCTAAACCAGGATCACGAATTTTCGGAAAATACTCATGTAGTGGGAATTAGTCAAAAGTTTCATGGCAGGAAATCTTATGGCAAGAATTGATGAGAAATATCATGGCATATTTGCCGGGGATCCTCAGTGTGACAGGCTGAAGGTCAACCTATCCCGGCTATGCCATGAGATTTGTCACCATTTCATGACAGAGAGGACCACAGCGCCATTTGAAACCAAAGCACCACACTTGAGTAATAAAAAGACTAATAATCTTGATATATCCCTAAACCCTTTCCCGTGAATCATAACTCTTTTCTTGTAATAAATTTAACCTGGTATAATTTTAGCAAAAGCTCGTGTTAATGAAACTTGTCAAAAGTTTCAGGGTGGCCCAACAGCATCGCTTAGACCTAGCTGAGTATGAAAAGGCCATGGTGCAAGAGTTGGAGACAGCAGATGGCGACAAGCTTACCGCTCTGGAAAATATCCGTCGCCAAAAGATGAGGATGGCGAGACATTATGACAAGAGAGTTCGAGGCAAAACCTTTAGCGAGGGAGACTTAGTATGGAAGGTGATTCTACCCTCGGGGGTGCGAGACAATGAGACAGGCAAGTGGTGTCCAAATTGGGAAGGGCCGTTCATTGTCACGCAAAGGTTGATTAATGGTGCATATAAACTAATGGATATTGATGGTCAAGAACATAAACAAAGCATAAACGCAAAATATCTCAAAATGTTCTATCCATCAGTATGGGAATCTGAGTAAGAAACATGAGTACATCCAAAGTGGCCAATCACAAGTTCGGCCAGAAATAGCAATAATATCCCAAAGCAAAAGCAGAAACTGCCCATCACAAGGCCGATGGGCTGACCCATAAGTGTACTGAAAAGCAGTGCTAGAAACTAAACGGGAGGCTGCGTCCCATCGCCCAATATGCGCCGACGCATGAGGGCCCACCGGTCACGAGTACGCCCAAAAATATCCGTCAGGCGATGAAGTGCGGCCGCGGAAGCGCGAGCACGAACGGATAGTCGAAGCCGACGAGTCCGAACTCCCGCCAACTCAGTCGATAAATCGCTCTCGTCTGCGGCTAAGCGATCGTAAGCAATCCCCACCTCAGTAGCTCGGGAGGAAATGTCGACTAAGGCAGGCTCCAGCGAAGCTAGCTCCTCCCTAGCTCCCTGAATGGCGCTCCTCCTCTCCAAAATGATACGCTCTGCCTCCTCAATGTCGTGCTCTGCTCGTGTAATAAACCCCTCAAGATGGGATCTGCGGCTCTCTCTAACTTCGCGATCAACAATCAACTGATCGCGCTGGAGGCGGAGAACATCCATCTGAGAACAAAGGTCACGATGTCACGCCTCGAGGTCATCAAGCAGCGTTAGCTCCTGGGCGGACTGATCCGCAGACCTGCTAAAGGCAGGATAGGCAATGGATAGGTCAGAGATGAGCTCTGAGAATCCAAGGAAGTCAGCATCCTCAGCAAATGCAGGAACTGCGGCAACATCATCCAGCAGGCGATCTAGACTAGAAACCACCTCGGTGGAAAGGAGATCGGTATGGGTGGACAAGAGGCGGTCGAACGCCTCGCACGACGAACTAATAACTCCATCAACCAAGCCGGGTACCTGAGGACCAGAAGTCAAAGAGGTCACCGGAATCGGGAGAGGAACCGCGGGTACCTGAGGGTAGCCTCACATGAGTATATGCGAAGAAAATCTTATAACCATGCAAGCTGAAATGAGACATACCAGAGGAGGCAGCACGACCGCATCAGCCGAAGTAATAGGAGCAACAGTAGTAGGGCGACCCGCCTGATCTAGGGGAATCTGGAAAGGGAGATCTTTAGAACATGTCCTTCAGGAAGAAAACTAGAGGTGACATAAATCAGTAAAGAATACCTGAGGAGTCACCGAAGGGTCAGTCTGAATAGTCTCGGAAACGCGGTCTACAGTCTGAGTAGTATCTGCAGGAAGCTGGAGGGCGAAGATTCTCAAAGCACCTAGTTTAATCAAAATATGAATAGGTGAAGACGCAACTCAAAAATACCTGAGAGGCCAATGTGTGGTCAGCTAAGCCAACTGCATCATTTGTCATAGGGGAATGTGGATCCATCTGCACCAACCAAGAGGAATGTTGTCACAGTATCAGAAGCAATAAAGAGTAAAAATCTAAAGTAGAGAAACACACCTGATCAGCAAAAGTAGTCATAGGATCATCAGTGCCAGTCACCGTGGCACTAGTCTGATACCTAGGATCATCATGGCCATGAAGAATGATGTAGTCGGCACGAGCTAACATCTCCTCCGTAGACTCAGAAGATCTACCTAAAGAAGAAGAATACCAGGCATCGACGGCCACGGGAACGTCATCAATAGGGTCATCCGCCTGGCCGCAATCATCCGCAGTCTCTGCAGGATCATCAGACTCATCCTCCTCATGCTCGTCGTCGTCCATGTCACCCGCATGACCCTCCTCACCAGAATGTGCCTCCTCATCACTAGAACTCGTCTCCTCCTCATCCGAACTAGAACGCCCGTCACTAACTGGGACGTCCTCGTCACTCCCGTCACTAACTGGAGCGTCCTCGTCACTCGCCTCATCATCAACTGTGGACAGAAAAACAATGTTTAAGTACCTGCGTAAGATATACAATATGGATCGGAAAATAGAGTCTGACGTACCTCTTCGACGCTTACGGGAAGAAGAAGTGGCCGCAGTGCGGGATCGCTGTGAGGAGGAATCACGCAGCGGACCTCCAAAACGGGACGTAAGCTCATTATGTAGCGGCAAAATAGAAGTGATATAGGGCGTCCACCACGCCATAAAGCCGGCAGCAAGTGACCACGTAGGAGTAAAAGGCAAATAACTGGAATGCGTCAAACGGGACAAGGAAGCCAGTATCGCCGTAATCGCAGCATCCGTAAGTGTCAATCTCGCGTCACGGCTAAAAGGGGCAGGCCATATCACTCGGCGAGGAAGCCCGAGGTGGCAGCCGAACTGACGAGCTAATAACTGAGGACAGTATGGCTCAGCTGTATGTGGATGAAGCCCGCTCAAGAGCATATGAGGCTTCATACTAATATTCCAAGTGTTCTCTCCGTAAAGGCCGTGTGGCCGGTCGGGCCTACATAGAAGAATGGAGAGCAATCGGCCAATGGGGGCATACACGTAGAGGTCATGATAGGATGGCCGATAATGATAACACCAACGGATGATCCTCAGACCATCCCATCGTAGGAGAGTGTCTCTGCTAATCCTCACTGAATCGGCGGCCAATATCCTACCTAGCGGAAGACCATCTGTCACATCCCTCGGACCAGGGCGAGATACACGGACAAACAGCTGGGGAAAGTACAACTGGACCCATAACTGCAGAAACCAGAATGGTCCGAAAGCCGTGGTAGCAGGATCCCGCCCACTAGCTAACATGCCAGACGCCTTGGCCATGCCACTGAATAAGGTGCCAAGGAAATAGGAGCCCGTAGCTCGAGACTCCGGACTCATAATAGCTAGAACGAGAGGGAGGGCAGTGCGCAAAACGGTGCGAGCACTAGTGCATATGATGAATCGGCTAAACCACATCAAGAGGAAAGCCACATGCTCATCCCGTGTAGATGCAGAATCTACTGTAGTCATATTATGGTCAATATATGGCGCATATCGTCTGGCAAACTTGCCCGGAGGACAAATGGAGGAACCAAGTGCGGGATCGTCAACACCCGAATGTGTAAGCTCGGATCCATCTATGCGAAGTCCTGTGATCATCGCGACATCGAGAAGAGTAGGACCAATGAAGCCGCAAGGGAACTGGAAAGCGTTGACCGAAGAATTCCAAAAACCCATCAGATAATAGATCAAGCGGTGATGTACTACTACTGGCCTGATAGAAAGTGTGATAGCCTCCTCAATACCCCAGGCAGCCCACTCAGGAGCACGACCACTCATCCTCTCCATCCATGCAATGTACTTGCCTAAATTACTATCATCATCAGCGTTGACCCTCGAGTTGGAAGAGGTAAGGCCACTCCGGTGAGATCGAATGGCCTTAGTCTGAGACACGAAGGCAGTCGTAAATGAAGCTTTAGTAATCGGAAGACGGCATGATAAAAAATCCTTGGCTACATCCGCGTGTGCAGTCGTGCTATGAAACGGCCGCAAAAAAGGCTCCGACTCACGACGATCAGCAGCGGGAAACTCGTCATCAGAATCCGGAATAAGCGGACTCTGTAGTAAAGCAAACAAACGGGATTAAACGACGAAGACAAAGGCCACCTTAAAGGAGAGGATAAAGTAAAATGAACCTGAGTCGTGGGGGAAGCCGAAGTGGCGGCCTGGAAGGGGTTTTGGACGCTGGCAGTGGCGGTCTGATTGTTTAAGGAAGGGACGGATCTGGCAACATCCTATATCACGAAGGTTTAGAGGTGAGCCACTACGAGGTAAACCTGGTGAACCTAGACAAGCTTGTTGAACCTAAGGAAAGAGTTCAAAACCTGAAAAGCCATGCCACGAGACGACGAAGCAGCAAACCCTGTCAAGGGAGTGGCGGCCAGGGCGGATGAAATGGCGGCCTGAATTGATGGGACTGGAGGCCCCTGAGTGGCGGCCGATGATGATCCGGATAAATGGTGAGTGGCGGCCTGAGCCAAGGGAGTGGCGGCCGGAGTGGTGTCGTCTACTAGATCCTATGTCATGAGCAAAGTGTGGGATAACTAAGGAAGCGACACTAGGTTAGCTAAGTCCTATGTCATGGTAGGCTATGTTCTCTAAATCCTATGTCGACATCATGAAAGGCAATAACAAGAAATAACTAGTCTAGCTAGAATCATCTCTATGTCGAAGTCATGCAATGACAAAACAAGGTGGAGACAAGTTTAGCTGGAATTCATGTTATCAAACATACATGTCAAAAGCACGAAATCACTATACATGCACGAATTCAGCAAGATCAACCGGAACGAGTCTAGCAGGAAATTCAGTTTCACATCTACCATGTATTTCAAAAATGCCAAAATCTTAACACATGTGATAGACCTCCACCAAAAGATACATCAAGACAAGAGAGCATGTGGAACTTACCTCATCCATGATGAGGATGGCGGCCTCGGCTCCTGGTGGCGGTGGCGGCCTCGGCTCCTGGTGGCGGTAGCGGCCTCGGCTCCTGGTGGCGGTGGCGGCCTCAGCTCCTGGTGGCGGTGGCGGCGTCAACTCCTGGATGGCGGTGGCGGCCTGCTCGAGATCACCACTGGCGGCCTCCGAGAGCGTCAAGGATGGCGGCCCCCAGGATGGATGGCGGTCTCCAAGGCTCGGTGATGGCGGCCTCGGTCCTCTCTCGTGATGGCGGCCCTGGCGAGCAGCGGCGGCGGCCCTGGCGAGCAGCGGCGGCCTCAACCCAAAACCTCGAGATGGCGGCCTTGGCGAAATGGCGATGGCGGCCTCGGTGCTCGATGGCGGTCTCCTCCGAAGACGGCGGCCCTTCCTCTTGGTGGCGGTCCGAGCGCTGACGGCGGCCCTCCTCCGCGAAAGCTGACGGCGGCCTCCCAGCGAATGCGCGACGGTGGCGTCCGACGTGGCGGCGGCCGGCGGCAAGCGAGACGACGGCGGCGCCCGGTGGCAGCTGGACGGCGGCGGCGGCCAAGAGAGAAGGAGGAAGAGAGGAAATTTTTGGAGAGTGAATTTGGAAACTTTCCAAAATGTTTGGAATGAAGGGGCTTTTATAGGGCTAGGGTTTTTCAACCTTGTGGGCCTTATTGGGCTTTGATATCCCAACCCTAGATTTAAAGCGCGCAAGTTTGTCTTAAAATGCTAATCAGACAAAATGCGCGAGGGGGGCATCTGTTAACATAGCAAAAATGTAGTAAGCCCAATGGAGTTGTTCATCCAAATTAATTAGCCCAATTGGGTAAAATATATCCGGAAGAGGGAGGACACATCTCCAAAAACCCATATCCGGAAGAGGGAGGACGCGTCTCCAAAAGCCCATATCCTGAATAGGGAGAACGTGTCTCCAAAAGCCCATATTCGTAAGAGGGAGGACGCGTCTCCAAAAACCCAGATCTGGAAGAGAGAGGACACGTCTCCAAAAGCCCATATCCGGAAGAGGGAGACGCGTCTCCAAAAGCCCAGTTGATGAAAATATATCCGGAAGAGGAAGGCCGCGCAAACATCAGCCCGGACGATGGAGGCCCAAGAGATGGTGGAGGCCGTCGGGACGATGGAGGCCCAAGAGATGGTGGAGGCCGTCGTGATGATGGAGGCCCGAGAGCTGAGTGGAGACCGCCTTTGATGAGGTTGTGTCGAGATCAAAGTGAATCCTCAAATTCGGAAACATATCGGGCGAAGGTGCCAGAGATAAGGAAAGGAATCCTGGCAAGACGCCCAGACAAGGAAACCGAACCAAGGGATTGAAGACGCCTCACCATTATAAATATAGACGTCGGCATCACGTGCAAGACATCCCCAACTCTTCTGAAGAAGTCGTCTTTATTTTTCTTTACATTCTTTACTGCTTTCCTGCACTTTACAGCGTTTCAGTATTTTTCAATTCCTTTACTGTTTTCCCTTTCAATTCCTGTAATCTTTCCTCCATTTTTCTTGTAATCCTTCCTCTAAGTTCATCAATAAAAGAGAAATCTTTTATCCCGAATTTCACCGTTAACATATATATATATACTACCTCCGTTTTCTAATGTTTTTAACGTTTGATAATGTGTTACTATTCACACACAGACATTCATTTAAAGTTTTATCATACTTATACAAGTTAAAATATAGCCAAGTGGGATATTGCTAGATTCATCTCGTCGTGTAGTTTTCAAATATCAAACTTTTAGAATTTGTACTTGTACCGAACTTGAGTGAGTTATTAATGATTTAAAATGTACATTGGACTGCGTGAAAAGTGGGTTCGTAAAAAAGATATGAAAATAGAGGAAGTATATATACACATATAAATAGGCTGTCCACAACAGGGATGCTCATAATTTTCGGGGAAAAAAGGATAAATAGGTCCTTTTTCTTTTCAAAAAATTCAAATCAGTCATTTTTCTATTTTATTACCAAAACAGTCCTCTACAAATGCTAATTATGTCCAAATCAGTCCTTTTTTCACTAATTATATTCTAATTGCTGACGTGGCAAGGGTTTTAATTTAAACCTGACACGTGTGCATAATATTAGTCCTTTTTCTTTTATCTTTTGCCAATTCAGTCCTAAACTTTTATTTTATTCTATTTAGTCCTCTACCCCAATCACTCATTTTTATATTAATTTTTATATTAATTGGCCTCAAACCTTTCAAATTATTTCATTTTAGGCCCAGAACCTTAAATTTTTTTATTATTACTAATACATTTATCAAATAAATGCCCAACATACTTCCGTAAATAAAATTAAATACCAAACCTCATACATTGGGTTTGACCGCCTTGTTACCGGGTCTTCGAAGTTCCGAATTTTACGGACTCTCTCTAACCACCCGACCGTAACGATGGTTCATTGGTTCTGGTTTCCTTCAGCAACAATCAGCACAATCATACTTTGTGGACAATAAAATTCAGGCTATTTTTTTAATATTTTTAATAATATTAATATTTTTCAATAAAACCAAGGCTTCCTGTATCCATAACCTTCCAAAAATTCAAGTTAAATCATTTACTCAAATATTGCTACATCCTAAGGTAGGACGCAAAGTAAGATTCTGTTGATTGTTACTGAAGGAAACCAAAACCAATGAACAATCGGTTGCGGTCAAGTGGTTATTAGAGAGAGTCCGTAAAATTCCGGTACTTGAAAGACCCGATAACAAAGCAGTCGAACCCAATATATGAGGTTTGGTGTTTAATTTTATTTATGGAAGTATGTTGTGCATTTATTTGATAAATGGATTAGTAATAATAAAAAATTTAAGGTTCTGGGCCTAAAATGAAATAATTTGAAAGGTTTGAGGCCAATTAATATAAAAATGAGTGATTGGGGTAGAGGACTAAATAGAACAAAATAAAAGTTTAGGACTGAATTGACAAAAGATAAAAGAAAAAGGACTAATATTATGCACACATGTCAGGTTTAAATTAAAATCCTTGCCACGCCAGCAATTAGAATATAATTAGTGAAAAAAGGACTGATTTGAACATAATTAGCATTTGTAGAGGACTGTTTTGGTAATAAAATAAAAAAAAGGACTGATTTGAATTTTTTGAAAAGAAAAATGACCTATTTATCCTTTTTTCCTAATTTTCGGCAAGCACCCAAGATCATATAACCCTGGGATATCACCCAAATAGCTTTTGCGTAGCTCTTGCAGAATAATATTAGTTCTATTATTTTATATATTTTTTTGTTTCTATAAAATATTTTTATATATTACTTTTAAACTTTAGAATAGTACTTCTATTATTAAATTGTGTTTTTTTTCTTTTTTTTTAGGAGACATTAGAGGCCTCATGTGAAAGGGTGGTGGGAGCTCATAGTACACAAATTACAAAGAAAATAAAGGAAGGAGGGATAAAGGGCTAAGTGAGAATTCGAACCCCTAACATGTAAATTGAGAATCGTTGGACTTACCACTCTGTTATTAAATTATTTTTTGGCGAAGTGAAGAATCCTCTGTTATTACATTATTGGTACATGTAATGTAATAAAAAAAAAATTAAATAAAGAGAAAGAAACGGTAGTTTAGGGTGTCTTTATGAATTGTGTCTAGCTAGCTAGATAGAAAGTGCTAGGAGAGCTATGCATTCTTTCAATTTTTTAGGTGAACATATATGTATAAAATTTAGTACACTTTGAGGCACGCATGTCTTCTTTACTAGGGCCAACATACCTTATCTGTGTCTATGTTAGAAATTTTTACCTTCCCAATAAATTAAGACAACGACTTCAAGTAAAAAAAATAAAAACATTAATAAAATTTATTGGATATCTTCACTTTTTCAGGAAGGAATATTAACATATTGAGCCACCTAGATAGCCTAAGGCCCTAAGCTATTTGATGGAACTAATGTCAGCAAGACATTAATTATTGTCACAACGTAATTTTTTTTTTGCCTTTTTTTTTTTTGCTTTTTTTTTTAAAAAAAAATATTATTCGTAAAAGAAGGGCAAAGAATTGACCAACTCACCACCCCTATCGCTATATGTAGATGTACGTAGTCACAACTCACAATCACTTCAGTGGATTGTTTATGTTTATTGTGTTGAATTATGGGATCATTTTATTCAAATTAGACTATTTAGTTTTATAATTTTATACTCGTATACTAGTAAGTAGTAATAATAAGTTATCAATTCAAAGAAATTCAAACATCAAGTTAATTAAAATTAATAAATCACATGCAGTGGCGATTCCAGGATTTGAAGTGAGGGCGATTCCAGGATTTGAAGTGAGGGTGTGCAAACTTTTAAGAAAATCTGCAGTCGCTTTAACAGTTCTTGGAAAATATTCATAACTCGATCTACATCTATTTCATTAAGTATTTTTTTTTCTAACATAAAATAATAGTGAATCATGTAATATGTGTTCACCGCTTAAAATAATTAAACTACCCTTATATATAATTAGTTTCATAATAATATTGCCTCTTACTTAGAGGCGGGAATAGGTCATGCTACCCGACAACACCTATGATCTAGCTTATTTCAAGTAAAGCTAGGGCAAACATTTTTTATACAAAGACTAGGCTAAGATAATTTTGAAAATATATTTAGCTAAATATATTCAAACCAGACTTATAAATGACTTATTAGTATGCTTATTGTTAGGATTATTATTATTATTATTATTATTATTATTATTATTTTATGTATAAGAAACTATTAATTTGATCTTATATAAATTTTTAAAATATTTATAAGCTTTTTCCAATTATGTAAAAATATTATATTGGGACATATGTATGAAAAAAAAATAACATGTTTTACTTCTAAAAGACTTAAAGTGTGGCGGCCTATTTATATACATAGGTCAGGTTAGATCTATAATGTAGGCAATGTATATACTAGCTAGACCCATGTCTTAGAAAATTGAAGTAGGTTTAGGGTCTTAAAATCAAAGCCGGCCTAGCCTATTTCCATCACTACGCATACCAAATATAATGTCAAACTAAATGGTAAAAGAATAGATTTGGAGAACAATTTTAAAGAATGTATCTTAGTACTCGAAACACTAACAATATCAAGAAAATGCTCAATAATTTTCCCTCTTATTACTATTTACATACTGTAAAAAAACTATAATTTACTCTTAACATTTACTAAACATCAACATTGCTAATATGCATTATTAAAAGTAAAATAATTTTAGTTGACTATTAAATTATGATGATATATCAAATACATTCAAATATATTCAAATATTTACTCCAACCAAGTTAGTACATGGATTCCTCAATACAAATTAACAAAAGAACCTAAATGTTAACACATAACAAACTATTTTTTAAAAAAAAAATTGAAAAATCAGGGTGGTCAGACGCCACAGAGTAGCAGCCACAGACGTTTTCCTTCCAGACCCAGAGATCAGAGGCCGAATCATGGAGTTGGGGAGGGGGAGCAGATAAAATTTCCTCCCGAATATTGCTAGGGATAGAGGTGTAGAGCCCATCCAGGTTCCACATGCCATTGGCAATAACAACCCGTACCTGTAGGTGGACATCTTGAGCAGTGTTGAACGGCATGAGAGGGCCGAGTTGTCTACCTTTCCACCAAGTAGAAAACCAAAAGGAGGAAGAACCATTTCCCGGCCGATATACAAAGCCTTCACGCGGGAGGGGATGAGTTTATGCACCAATTTGAGCAAGAACGACCTTCCTGCAGGGGGGGGGGGGGGGGGGGGGGGGGATGGGGATTAATAAACATCTCTTGACCTGACTGGGAACCACACACAAATTGCACCCACATCTTCGACGGGGTAGTAAGGATACCCCATAAAAGTTTCCCCAACAAGGCTATATTCATCGTGCGGGCGCGACGTATCCCCAGACCACTAGCCGCGCGCGGCCTAGCCACTTTGTCCCAGCTCACCAAGTGTATCCCTTTACCCGTGTGGTCCTTCCAAAGAAAATGGTTAATTCTCTTGTCAATAGCATCGCAAATAGTTCGATTGATTATTTATATTATGAATCTAAATATAAAAAAAAAAAAGAAAATACTCATAGTAATTAGGGCAACACAATCTGCATTTGCTATTCATATCCTCTTCTTTGGACTTCCAAGATTAGGGAAATTAAACAAGTTCAATAAAGTCCCATAAATAATCAACACTTATCTATAGGTTCACCCAAAAAAAACAAACACTGGTCTATATGTACCTATTAATAATGTTCATACCATTCACAAATCAACGGCATTGTATTAATTGAGGAAATCAAGATAATGCTAGTGTTCTCAAATCTCAACGGAATACCTATGAACTAGAACACAAAATCAATCCCAATCTTTTTGTATATGTATATATATAGTTTATTTACAAATGATATAGCAAAGAAATAAACTGTGTTTCAAGCCAACATTAGTCATCACTAATTGACTAGTTTGATCAACAAGCACTCCAAAGCCTTGGGATCCACCCTCTCCTTGCTTGCCTATACCACAACCAAAAAACATTATCACCTTACAATAGTGTCTTAAATTCACGGTGAAACACACAACAATCGAGTAATTCATACAAAATGCAAGCAAAAAGAAGACAAGGTACCTCGACTGTAAGAAGATTCGACACCGTGCCGTTTAGTGTCATGACATTGGCATCCACCACATTGAGTCCCATATTCTCCATGGCCTCCACCAGTCCTGAAAACCCGCCTTGCCTTTCCTTGCACACCAGCTTCACAAGGAAATCCTTTGCCCTCAGTTGGTTCACTTCCACTCGAACCTGCCGATCAAAATCGTCGAAGTCAAGGTTTGCTTGTGATCAAGTGCAACAAGTTGAAGACTTGCTTGCCCTTACCTCTGGTGGTGCTGTCCTTTTAGCAGCATTGGGCCTTTTGTTCTTATCCCTGCAGCATTCCCGGGACGGTTTTGGGGGGTCTGGTTTCGGTTTGTCATTTTCGTCTTCCACTTCTAGCAGCTGAGCTTTGAATTGGTCGATGGTCCGAAGCAGCTCCTCTATGTAATTCGCAGCATCTCCCAGTGTTGAGGCTCTGTCCATCTATACACAAAAGGGAAATAATTACGATCGAGAAAGTGACTATCGATGAATTATAATTGCGAAAATAGCCATGAAATATCCCTTTTCATGGCTGTCTCCGTGAATTATAATTATGTGCCTATTTTGTAGTGTCATTGCACAAAAAAATTGTGATCTTTCCCCCCACCCTACAACCTTGGTTATATTTGGGACTAATGCACGAAGTGCAAACATTCCAGCCTTGATCCTCTCCCTTCGGTTCCTCTCTGTGACCAAATTCTTCGATTTGTAAGGGCCCCTCTCGCGGATCTTGGTGCTGGCGGGTTTATCATTCACATGGACCAATGCAGAATCCGCACATTTTTTCTTTTTGAACCTCGGATTTGAACTAAACTGATCCTTGCCCGGCTTTGTGGGATCGGAGATTATTAGTTTCTGCGCTTGGTGATCGTTGGAAAGGCTCGAGCACGAGGATGATCCTTCGAAGCTGGAGTAGTTGTTCTGTTGAGTCATTTGGGGACAATGGATTTGCCAATTCTCAGGGCGGTTGTAGCAGTCGAAAAGCCGGTCCTTGAGGCTATGATTGGTTGAGATTTCTTGTATGAATCGAACCGAAACGAAGTCTATGAGCTTCTGATCTCTTGCCACCTGCAGATACAATACAAGTAGTAGACATATCAGATATTGAAGTATCCCAACTTCATTTGCCTATGATTCATTCGGATTACTACTTACTTGCTTTGAGCTGAAAAATTCGATCAAACCGCAGCCCACGGGAACAAGAACATGAGTTCCATTTGAGTCCTGTCCAGAAGACACACTTGTTAAGAAAAAAAAAAAAAAAAAAAAAAAAAAAACAGGCAGTGATGAAAGATCAAAACTTGTGATGAAGCAGACATTTTTAAACAACATACAGTGTCTGAAACAGGGGTAGTCCAAAATGGCTGCTTGGATGTCACAACATCCCCATGAATCCTGCTCCATTTTCAACAATATTTAATTCCTCATAAAACATGAATCTTAAAAACAAAAACCAATTGATTTTTAAAATTAATTTGTAAAGTTAGTATTACCCTGAGTAGAGAGCAATGACAGATGGCAACTGAGCAAGTTTCTTGCAAGCCTTGGTCTTGATGGGATGCTTCACAAACTTATCTCTACATTCATCCATGAAATGCCCATTTTCATCCTTGATGTTGCCACCACTGCAGCAACAACTTCCCCACTGAATGAACCTGAAAACAGAACCATAGGATCAATAGAACCAATCGAGAATACATTTTTCTTTTTCTTTCTTTTTGTTTTGGTAGAATGAAGACCAAATTTGATTTCATTACCTTGAAGGGTCGTCCCCTAATTTCCAAATGACAACATATTCCCATGGATTGGTGTCGACAAGGGGCCTCAGCCATTCCACTGCCGTCTCTACCATTTCTCCCCCAAAATTTTTCTAAGAATGCCTTTTGAGGTTTTGCAATTGTCTGAAAGAGGAGAGATTTTTATACAAGGGCAGAGGAAAAAGACAGGAAGTGTGGACGACAAAGCTAACAGACTTTGCAAAACCTCCAGTGTACTAGAAATCTGTCAGAAGAATCCCAAATCCCATCCCCCCCCTCTCTCTACTCTCTCTTTGATCTCAAGAAAAGGCAGTGGGGGAAAAATAATTAGGCAAGAATGGTTCAAAAGGGGGCTTCAGTCGATAACTGAACATGGTCAAAACTGGCAATGGTGATTCCTGTATTTCCAGGGTGAGAAAATACATTGTGCCCAAAATAGCAGTGCAATCTGTTTTCCCCTCTTTTGCAATTGTGGAATAAAAAGAGAAGAGTAGTAGTAAAAGGGAATGAGCATCTTGTAGGACAATAGGGAACAGAATATTTTGCTGGGCAGAGTATATGTTTGGGTGTACTGTATTCCTGTGGGGGTACTACACTTTGCCATTACAGCAATAGAGCTCTCTCTTGTGTTGCACCTTCTGCACCTCTGTGTGGGACTCAGGAGATGAGGTGCACTATTATTGGGCCGGAATTTTGAAGAGATGGGCCCACTAGAAGATCAGGCCCATTAGCGGAACTCCCTATCGGCCTATCCCTATGAATTTACTACTGTACCATCTTTTATCTTGTAAAAATAAAAATAATTCTTTTACTCCCCAAAATGAAAATATTTGAAAATAAGTACTCTAAAACTTAGGGTTTAGGATAATTGGGAATGAGGATATGGTATAGTTAGGAGTGGAAATAGGCTGAGCCGGACTAGACTCTAGACTTAGGTTCGAACGGCCTAGGCCTGCGTCGATTTTTTAAGGTCCGAGTCTGGCCTATTACCTACGATAGACCTATCGTATAGGCCTAAGCCTGGCATATTTTTTTTAGCGGAACAACCAATACATGCTACAGAAAATAAGAAAAAATTAACTAAAAAAGTAAACAAAGCTAAAAACGTGGGAACCAAGTTCCCGCCGCAACAGCATCAAGTAAAGGAATCACAGGGTCCAGCAGAAAGGCCCAGGTCGTGAAGAATTGTTCATCGGTAGCACCTAATTTCGCCAAACAGTCCGCCACATCATTCCTTTTGCGAAAGCGATGTTCAAACCGACACTGGTGAAATTCTCTACGTATCTCGCCAATCCGTTTCAACTGAGGCCCCAACAAATGGAGCTGACCAGGAGGCTCTTGCAAGAGATGTAAGGCCGCCTTAGAATCACACCAACAAAGGATATTAGAATATCCTTTAGCTCGAGCTAGCAAGAGGCCATGAAGAATACCACAAATCTCAACCATAATCACCGGAACATCACCAAGATAACTTGTAACACCACCCAACCATTTACCAGAAGAATCCCTGATCACGGCCCCAAACCCAGCTCTACGTCGAGATGCCAAGTAAAAACCATCCGTGTGCACAAAGACATCACTCCAATTCCCCATATTCCAACAGACCAAGGTGGAGTGAAGCCTGTCAGACCTAGGGCGTGGCAGCAGCCGGTTCAACAGGGAGCTAAAATGGGCAATGTTCGGACAATAGTGTGGTTCGAAGTCATCTTGTCCCGAAAAATTCTAGCATTCCGTTCACGCGAAATCTACCAAATAGCTGCAATAAAGGTGCTACCATAATGCGTGTATATACCCTGCAGCCAAAACCTGATTTGGTTTCGAGGCAGAGAAGAGAGATCACAGGGAACTTGAATGTGAAGAGCAAGCCAAACCGGGACAACCAAATTGCACTTGTAAAAATAAAATTAAGCCTATTAAATAGATAACTAGGCTAATTTTTAAGTTTTTTTTTTTTTTTCGGGATAAGGGAGGGCCGAAGCCGTTCATTCAAATATGTCGCAAGGATTTACATGCCAAAGCGGCAACAAGAAGAGCCAAAGATTAGAACCTAGCAGTGGAAAAAGAACCACTAAACAAACCATCAACTACCAAAATGCAAAAACCTTAAACTATATTACACTACCACAAAGATACCTAATTGTGCAACGCTGTAGACTTGCATTCAAGGATTAAGAGGGCATGCTGGCTGCCCTCTCATGGCACGGCGGATCAGTGGCATTGAAGCCTTCCAGAGAGGGATGTTCAGGTTGAAGGCGGTGTAGATCAGGTGGACGACCGCCCCTCGATCCTACAACTCCTTTCGCACGTTTATACATGCGCGTTGACGGGTCCGAAACAGCAACCACTGAATGATGGCTCTGGGGAAGAGATGACGGGAGATGCTTGGCCCATGCTCCTGAAGGTTGCTGGATCCAAGGTGGGGAATGCTCAGCGCCGGAGTGTTTTGTAGAGGAAGTGTTGCAGGGACTAAGGCTTCTCTGTTGTGACTCCCTGGCCGGGGATTTAGATTCAATCTGGGGAGGTGATGGAGATCTACGGGATGAGCTCCGATGGGGTCGAAGTGGGAATGAAGGTTCCCGAGAAGGTGTGGAAATCAAGGCCTTGGGAGGAGATGGGGTTCTGCGACCTGAGTAAACAGGACTTCGAGGGTGACTGTTGGTGGGATTCAAGACCACATTTCCAGTAGAGGGATCTTCCTGCATTTCTTGATCCAAGTATTGATCCTCCATGAGAATGTCAAAACAATTCCGATTGGAGCTTGGAGGTATTGGTCCAGTCCCCGGCTTAGACTGAGGGCGGCGTCTAGATTGAACTATCATCCAGGGGCCGAAGCCAGAACGATCCTTAGGAGCAGGTTCTTTGGGATGCTCGACTGTACTGTGATCCACTGTGGAAGGATTCTTCACAGAGTTTTCTGGGCAAGAATTTTGGACATGGCCAAATCGCCCGCATTTGAAGCAGATTTGCGTAATGTTTTCGTATTCAACACTCACAATATCTTCTTCAAGAATCAAATGTGAAGTAAGAGGTTTTTCCAATTCAATCTTGACAGCTAAACGGGCATAACGGCCACGGGAATTATCATCAGTACTGAAATCAATACTAAGAACTTGTCCAATGGATTCACAAACACGAAGCAAATATTGCCTGTTATAGAGATAGACCGGAATCCGTGGAAGCCTGACCCAAACAACCATGGTTTTAACTTCATTCTTGGAGGGATCAAACTTCTCATCCCATGCCTGGACATGCAAATAACTCCCGGCTACCCTCCATGGTCCACCTGTTAAAGCATGGAGCGCATCTGATTGTTTCAGAAATCTCACAATGTAGTAGCCATTCTCGACATCAATCAACGGAACAGACGTAGAAGCAGTCGCCGGCCATAACCGTTCAAGACGAGCCTTCAAGACTCGATAGGATACGTTGCGCCCTATAACCTTGAGGGCAACAGCAAACTTCCAAGGGCGCAGGAGGGATTCCTTGAAAGCTTTCGAACATTGAAAACGCGGAATGCCATTCACCGTTGACTGGATTATGTCGTCCGGATTACCCAAACAATCTGTGGAAATTTCATCCGTCGGAACATGGATAAAACCGGTGCCGCGGCGAGCTGCTTCACTATACAGGGGCCTTTCTCGGCCTTTTGGCTAAGATCAAGTGTAGTATCTGTTCTTATCAGTTTAATTTTTAAGTTTTTTAAAATCCCTTTATTTCAATTTGTAATTTGCGCCAAAATACTAAATGAAGGCCCAATCGCGAAGTGAACATTTTGATGAAATAAGTCAATAACCTGCTTCATTTGGCTAATAATCTCGTAGTAGACACGTTTGTTGCTGAGTTCCTCTCATCCAAAATCTTGTAATAATACAAAAAATTAAAATGATGGGAATCTCGGTTTGACTCTCGAAGCCTTCTCCTTCTCCACATCCATCTTCGCCAACTCCTCCTCCCTCACCGCCGGTAACAATGGCCGTCGCCGCTCTTACAGTCCCCATCATTCTCAACTCCACCGGCGTCGATCAGCCTCGTCTCTATACGTATCTCTCAAGCAGCAATCAGATGGCCTCTTTTCTAACTAGGAGTAACCGCTCTACACTTTCTTCACTCCCTACTTCCACCAAGTACGCCGGAACCCATGCTAATGTGTTGTGGAATAATGGAGCTATTAATTAAATAATAAAGAGAACACCAAGATTTAACGAGGTTCGGCACAAATATGCCTACGTCCTCCGGGCCCCACCGAACTATTATTTCACTATGAAATGAAATAATATTACAAAAAGGTTATAGGAAATAATCCTATACCACAAAACCCTCTCAACGAGAAACACTCACAAAGGCTAAAAACTACAATAGGAGAAGAGAGATCAAAGGCAAGCTTCTTGCCTTTGCTTGTGTTGGGATGATCTTACAAATGAGTGGCCTTGATATTTATAGGCACAAAATCCATCCACTCCACTAACTTTATCTACTACATTAAATTCATCAACTCCATTTTCTCCATTGGATTTGGATGCCCACTTCACAAATCTCCACCTTGGTGCATCTCAAATCACATTATCCCCTTCAAGGTTCTCTCGTCACGAAATTCGGTAGGACCTCCAAATGCGCTTTTCAGCGCCAACTTAAAATTCTTGAGACATTAATCAAGTTCAAACAATATTCGAACTTGATACATGTTACAGCCTTCGTCAACATATCTGCGGGATTCTCGGTGGTCTTGATCTTTTGTACCTTGACTCCACCTTCTTCAATTATTTCCCGCACAAAATGGTACCGCACGTCGATATGCTTGGTTCTAGCATGATATACCTGGTTCTTTGCTAGATGAATGGCACTTTGACTATCACAAAACACTGTTACATGTTTCTGACCAACTCCTAAGTCATCCAGCAATCTCTGTAACCAAATGGCTTCCTTAACAGCTTCTGTAATGGCCATGTATTCTGCCTCCGTTGTTGACAAAGCAACGGTTGACTGTAAGGTAGACTTCCAACTAACTGGTGCGTTTGCAAGAGTAAATACGTATCCAGTAGTTGATCGACGTTTATCCAGATCTCCTGCATAATCTGAATCACAGTACCCAACTATATGCTGACCAGTAACATTAGTCTTCTCAAATATCAACCCAATATCTAAGGTTTTCAAGATATACCTTAGAATCCATTTCACGGCTTGCCAATGATCTTTACCGGGATCATGCATGTACCTGCTCACTACTCCAACTGCATGTGAAATGTCAGGCCTTGTACACACCATTGCATACATCAAGCTACCCACCGCATTTGAATAAGGAACCTTTGACATGTATTCTCGTTCCTCTTTCGTCTTCGGGCATTGTGAAGCACTAAGTTTGAAATGAGGAGCAAACGGTGTACTTACAGGTTTGGTTTTGTTCGTCATGCCAAACCGCTGCAATACTTTCTTCAGATATTGCTTCTGAGTCAAACTCAGAGTGCCCCTATTCCTGTCTCTCGTTATCTCCATACCGAGAATTTTCTTTGCTTCACCGAGATCTTTCATTTCGAACTCCTTGCTGAGTTGAGACTTCAATCTGCTTATCTCTCCTCTATCTTTAGATGCAATTAACATGTCATCTACATATAGAAGAAGATAAATGAAAGATCCATCTTGTAGCTTACGGAAATATACACAATGATCAAAACTGCTCCTGGTGTACTTCTGGCCCATCATGAATTGATCAAATCGCTTATACCATTGTCTTGGTGATTGTTTCAATCCATAAAGCGATTTCTTCAGTCTGCAAACCCAATCTTCTTTTCCAGCAACTTTATATCCTTCTGGTTGGGTCATGTAGATTTCCTCTTCCAAATCACCATGTAAGAATGCCGTTTTTACGTCCATTTGAACTAGTTCCAAGTCCAACTGTGCTACCAAGGCCAACAAAATTCGAATGGAGGAATGTTTTACAACAGGGGAAAATACCTCATTGTAATCAATTCCCTCCTTTTGAGCATAGCCTTTGGCTACCAATCTTGCCTTGTAGCGCACGTCATTCTTTTCTGGAAATCCTTCTTTCTGAGCATAGACCCACTTGCAACCAATTGCCTTCTTTCCCTCTGGGAGTTTAGCTAGCTTCCACGTGTGATTTGCTTCAAGGGAATGCATTTCCTCGTCCATGGCTTTCTTCCACTTTTCTTTCTCCGGACTAATTTTTGCATCAAGAAAAGTTTGTGGTATACCTTCTTCAATAACAGGAAGTGCATAGGCCAGCATACTTTCGAATCGAGCAGGTCTCCGAATTTCTCTTCTTGGCCTCCTAATTGCAATTGGTAAATCTTGTTGCTCCTGAGGTTCTTGGGTTAAAACCTCACTTTCACTGGGCTCTTCTTCGGTACTTGGACCATCGTTTTCTATTAGTTGACCATCTACCTCTCTGGTTGTAGATGTCTGAAACTCCACCTGTTGAGGATAATGCTCCACCTGCTGATGAGTACTATCCGCCTGCTGCTTGGTTACCTTATTCAACATTATTGATTCGTTGAACGTAACATCCCTGCTAAAGATCACCTTTTTCATCTCCGGGCACCATAGGCGATATCCTTTGACTCCCGAAGATATCCCTACGAAAACAGCTTTTCTCGCCCTCGGATCCAGCTTTGATTCTTTCACGTGATAATAAGCAGCGGAACCGAACACACGTAAAGAATCATAATCATTTGCAGGTTTGCCAAACCATGCCTCCAAAGGTGTCTTGCCTTTAAGAGCAGTTGATGGTAGTCGATTGATTAGATGGCTCGCATATGTCACCGCTTCAGCCCAGAACTGCTTGCCCAAATTAGCATTGGACAACATACACCGAACTTTCTCCAACAATGTTCGGTTCATCCGTTCAGCCACACCATTCTGTTGTGGCGTGTCCCGCACAGTGAAATGTCGGGAAATACCTTCCTTCTTGCACAAGTCGAAAAAAGGGTCATTTCGATATTCTGTGCCGTTATCAGATCGAAGCACTTTAATCTTCCTCCCGGTCTGGTTCTCCATCATGTTCTTCCAAGTGAGGAATTTCCCGAATGCTTCATTTTTTGTTCGCATGGGATACACCCATACTCTCCGGGAAAAGTCATCAACAAACGTTACAAAATAATGGTTTCCTCCCAAAGAAGCCGTCTTGGTAGGTCCCCACACATCTGAGTGAATGTAATCCATAATGCCTTTAGTGTTATGGATTGCTGTTCCGAACTTCACCCGCGTTTGCTTTCCCAGAACACATTGCTCGCAAAATTCAAGTTTGCAAGTCTTTGCACCCTTCAATAATCCTTGCTTTGCCAGAGTCTGCAAGGATTTTTCCCCAGCATGCCCAAGCCTCATATGCCATAGCTTGGTCATCTTCTCTTCCTTGTCTGCTTCTGATACTGCTGCTGCAATGCCAACCACTGTATTGCCCTGGAAGTGGTATAAGTTATTTTTCCTTATACCTTTCATGATGACAAGTGCTCCCGAGATCACTTTCATAATCCCATCCTCAATGTGGATGGAGTGGCCTTTGGCTTCCAAGGCTCCCACTGATATGAGGTTCTTGGCAAATTTCGGTATGTACCGAACTTCCGTCAGCACCTTGGTTGTTCCATCGTGGTTCTTCAGATATACTGAGCCAACTCCAGCTATCTGGCAATATCCGTTGTTGGCTAGGTAGACAACTCCACCGTCAACACTTTCAAGGTTGACAAACCACTCCTTCGTGGAACACATGTGGAATGAGCATCCTGAGTCTAGCAACCAGTCGTCAGTGCACGTCGTTACCGATGAGGCACAAGCTAAAGAATACTCTGTCTCATCACTATTAGCAACACAAGCCTCTGCTACAGCTTTCCCCTTTTTCTTTTGCAGCTTAGGACAATCTTTCTTCCAATGTCCTTTCTCGTGACAAAAGATACATTCGTCTTTCGACACTCTGCCTCGTGACTTGGATCTGCCTCTTCTGTCCGGCTTGTACTTGTGGCTACGGCCCCGAACGGTATGAGCTTCACCAGTCGAACTCCTGTGTTCTAACTTATCCTTCTTTCTGATCTCGTTAGAATATAAGGCAGTGGTAACTTCTTTAAAGGAAATTGTTTCCTTTCCAGTCAGCATACTAACAATTATATGCTCGTATTCATCGGGGAGCGAAGCTAACAGTATCAACGCCTTGTCAACGTCATCTATCTTCTCGTCGAGATTCAATAAATCGGTGACCAAAGAATCGAATCTTGTTATGTGTTCATTCATCGTGGTACCGGGCAAATACTGGAATCGATACAGCTTCGTCTTCATGTAGAGCTTGTTTTCCGTGCTCTTTTTCATGAATTTATCTTCCAGTTCTTTCCACAGTCTGTGCGCCATCGTCTCTCTCATAAGCGGATACTTCTGCTCCTTTGAGAGACATAGCCGAATTGTACCACACGCAAGACGGTTGATCCTCGTCCAGTCTTTATCATCAACACCATCTGGTTTGGTTTCTACAAGTGCCCCATCCAGCTCCTGCTGGTACAAGATGTCCAACACCTCGCACTGCCACATACCAAAATTATTGGTACCGTCGAATTTTTCGACGTCAAATTTGGCATTTGAAACCATCGTCCGTGATGACGATATCACCAACGGCTTCGGATCTGAAGTTGACATTTCACCGGACCTATCCGCCATTTCTGCTTCAAAGTTTAATTAATAGCTCACAAACAGTAGCTCAACCGAGATGCGTTTCTGATGTGGAAGATCAGCTTAGCTGCGACCACAGAGCATACTATGCAACCAAGGCTCTGATACCAATTGTTGTGGAATAATGGAGCTATTAATTAAATAATAAAGAGAACACCAAGATTTAACGAGGTTCGGCACAAATATGCCTACGTCCTCCGGGCCCCACCGAACTATTATTTCACTATGAAATGAAATAATATTACAAAAAGGTTATAGGAAATAATCCTATACCACAAAACCCTCTCAACGAGAAACACTCACAAAGGCTAAAAACTACAATAGGAGAAGAGAGATCAAAGGCAAGCTTCTTGCCTTTGCTTGTGTTGGGATGATCTTACAAATGAGTGGCCTTGATATTTATAGGCACAAAATCCATCCACTCCACTAACTTTATCTACTACATTAAATTCATCAACTCCATTTTCTCCATTGGATTTGGATGCCCACTTCACATAATGGTTTTCAGCCCGTTCTAATTTCTGGATCGGCTCGGCTATCTGGGTCGGACCTCCATGCGTTTGACGTGGTCATTGTGGGAGCGGGAATCATCGGGCTCACCATCGCTCGCCAATTCCTCGTCGGATCAAAACTCTCCGTCGCTGTAGTCGACGCCGCTGTTCCGTGCGCCGGAGCCACCGGTGCAGGTAATTAAGCCGTTGAACAGTAGTCCTCCTTTGGCTATTTCACTTCACACTTTACGCTTCATTTGAATTTAATTTGATGCCTAGAGTCTGGAATATTTTAGGTCAGGGGTACATATGGCGGGTTCACAAAATTCCGGGGAGCGATAAATGGGAGCTGGCAATGAGAAGCCATGAGTTGTGGGAGAATCTGGCAGAGAGCGTTAAGAATCAGGGCATGGATCCTGTACAGGCGCTGGGGTGGAAGAGAACAGGTAGTAAGCAATTTCCCTCGTCAAAGTTGTTAAGTATCCCACATTGCATACGTTTGGATCCTCTATGGGCCACTCTACTTATTGGGTTGGAACCTTATAGACATGTCTTTCTAATAAAA
The DNA here is from genome assembly GCA_030278955.1 of Hygrophila difformis. Taxonomy (NCBI): domain Eukaryota; kingdom Viridiplantae; phylum Streptophyta; class Magnoliopsida; order Lamiales; family Acanthaceae; genus Hygrophila; species Hygrophila difformis. The sequence continues at coordinate 1,508,730 of JAOANR010000257.1, read as the reverse complement.
GCCATGGTATTGGTACCCATTTGATTATCTCTTCGTTTCCGAGAAAATAGTCTTTCTAATAAGAGCCATGGCTACCCATTTCCGAGATGAATATTATCTCTAGGAGGGTGTTAGGTATCCCATATCGGTTATATGCTGGTATACCCTTGTTTATATGGATATGGGCCATTTCATCCGCTTTGGGTTGGAACATCGTATTCATCTCATTCTAGCAAAAGTCAGTTCTATCAGTGTTTTTGATAAGCTATTGATTCAAACAGTTGTGCATTGTGGAAAATTAAGGCATTTTGATGCTGAAATCAAATTTGAATGTGGAAATTAGGTGGGACGGCATGAATCCAGATACTCTCCTTCTGAAATGTGAACTGTAGATTCCGTATATTAGGCCTTGACGAACTTGTGCTTAACAGTGCAATAGTGTTCATGTTCATGGATTGATTATTTGGTGTGTAGTTTATTGACATTGTAGATCACTCATTATCATTTTATTAATATATTGCTTAAAGAACTTTGTATGCTGAAATATTTTGTTTTTTGTTCTTCAAGCTATGAAATTCTTTGAGATGCCAAAAGTGTCAACTATCAAATTTTGTTTATTAAATGCCTTTTAACAGGAAGCATGCTAGTTGGTAGAACTGCAGATGACTGCTCCGTGTTGGAGAAAAAGGTGAAGCAGCTAGTTGATGCTGGTGTGAATGCAGTTTTCTTGTCGCCTGACGATTTGCTTTCTGAGGAACCTGCTCTTAAGCTTGGGGACGTCTGTGGCGCAGCTTTTGTGCCTGATGATTGTCAATTAGATGCAAAAGTTGCTGTTGCATTTCTCGAGAAGGTTCCTAGTGATTTATCTTTCCTCCTATGAGCTACTCACATCCTGATTATACATCTCTTTCTTCTTTGCGTGATTATGGAGATACTGCCTGATAGGCTAACAGGTCTTTTGCAGCAGAAGGGAGATATGCTGAATTCTATCATGAGCCAGTAACTGGCTTATTAAGGTTAGGCCAATTGATCTTTGTGGAATATGTGTGTCAATGATGCTAATTTTTTTCAACGACAATTTGTTTTTTTTTTTTTTTGACTTGGGATGTGGCTAGTATGTTAAGTTTCTTATCAGCAATATATGTTTTTTAGTTCTTGAAAATGATTTTCTCTGCAAGTTACTGAAAATTAAATGATTGTCTTATCTTTATTGTGTTCAGACATGAGAGTAGTGGGGAGGTTGAGGCTGTTCAAACTTCCAAGAACACATTGCACAGCAAGAAAGCTGTTGTTGTTGCAGCGGGCTGTTGGAGTGGTTCTTTGATGCATGAGCTTCTTAAGAATTCTGAAATTGATTTGAATCTCCCAATAAAGCCTCGAAAGGTTATATACATACATCTCAGTCCTATTTCCTTGCTTAAATTTTGAAATGGTTGTGCTGTTTGCCATTTACTTTGCTGTATCCTTGATGTTCAAACATTTCTTCATCTGAAAACAAGATTGCATTGAATTTTTTTTATATTTTTTTTCAAAAGGAATCACATTTCCATATTATTGGGTTCTTTTGTGATTCCTTGTTTTATAGAAAACTTTCTAGAATTTATGAAGCTATATTTGAAAGGATCTCTTGGGTAGATGAAAGTTAAGTGTATTTTGACTATCATTTTCTTGTTCTTTCTAATTTACCTTTCCAAAGAAAGCTATTTTGCTAGGTTATTCAATAGTGTTTGGCATTTTCATTTTTGTTTCAAAAGGGAAGTCTTTTTTCATGGGCTGTTTTTTAAGGGTCTTTATACCTCTGAGAATATACATCAGCTCTTTTCATCTTTCAATCTGCTCTCTGTTTTTTCTTGGATTACCTACAAAATGAAGCAATCAAGTATTTTATGTGATTGGTGTGACAGGGTCACTTGCTTGTGCTTGAAAACTTCAATCCTTTTAACCTTAATCATGGGATTATGGAGGCGGGGTATGTTAATCACGAATCTGCAGTCCTTGGGTCTGCCACTTCAAACTCAGAAACCAAATTTGAGGCGAATGTTGCATCTGTTTCAATGACTGCTACCGAGGATGCATTAGGAAGGCTGGTACTTGGTATGCTTTTGAGGCTCTCTACTTTTTCTGTCATTGTCTCTCAACACTTGACTATTACCTCTCAAAAAGATTCATTGTTAATTTTGGAACACCTTGCAGAATCATGCCATTTTCTAATTAGTTATAACTTCTTGTGGTGTTGACTTTGGAAAAGAGAAAAAAAATGAATTACTTTTTTTTAGAGGTATTAAAAAACATACGCACACTTTGCCGACGCTCAAGCGTCACTTGTCACCAAAAAAAAAAAAAAAAAAAAAAACTTACGCTTACCTGAAATTGCTCGAACATTTTATTAAGAGATATCAAATTCGTTATCCAATCAATTCAGAGGAACAGTTTGTCTAGTCATACCTTAGTGTGGGTATCCTCGTGAAGTTTTCTGTATTCTATGCATCCATCAGCTGGTTCTGGTTGCAGGAAGTAGTCGCCAGCTTGTTGGGTTCGATACTGAGATTGAAGAATCTATTCTCCAACGCATATGGGATCGGGCAGGCGAGTTTTTCCCCGTACTAAAAGAAGTCCCTCTTAAAGATCTGAGAGATAACAGAGAAGTAAGAGTAGGACTGAGACCATACAGTAAGTTTGCGTCAGAAGTAAACTTCTTATTGTAATGAAATACTCACAAAAGTAACTCCAATTTTCATTCTCATCGACCTTATCTTATATGCTGTAATTGGTTCCAGTGGCAGGTGGGAAGCCGGTGATTGGGCCTGTCCCAGGATTATCTAAGATGTTCATTGCTGCAGGGCATGAAGGAGAAGGTCTCTCTTTGGTAAAGTTTTAATCCTTGCTCGCAAATCTGAGTTATTTGTAAATTATTCTCAACACAGCCTCCAGTTTCTTCTGTATTCGGGTCATAATCATCATTGAATCTGTCTTTGGGGGTTTTCCTTTCAACAGGCTATGGGCACAGCTGAGATGATTTTCAATATGGTGTTGAATAATCCACAAAAAGTAAACTCTGCGCCCTTCTCGGTTTAGGAGGATATCAAAATATCAAAATTAGTTTCTTGTTTCTTTTCCTCAGGCATTCTCTCCTGTCCCCTGAATACCTGGTAAGTTTAAATGCTGATCAAGGTTGCAGTTTAAACATAAAATTCATTGTTCATTTGACAATCAGTACATTTCTCGACCTTTTCTTTGTCAGTTTACTGCATTCTCCGCATATGAGATGGATGCTATTCTTTGATCTGAATTACATTAGGATGAATGAGCGAATCATATGGATTGCAAAACAAATGTTTCTTTAGTAGATCAAATGCTTATGTGAAACATAAGATAGTTTATACTTTTAACCTATAGGGTAGTAGGGGTTCGATTCCCCACCCGACCCTTATCCATCCCCACCTAGCCTGTATAGGTTCAGCAAAAAAAATAAAAATAAAAAGAGAAAAAGCTTATGTGAAACATGAGGTAGTTTACACTCTTTTTGGTACTTGTATACACACACAATTCCTTAAGTTGAGGAAGTTTGTTTATAGTCAGTTTTGATCGATTATTAATTTTATTATTTGATGTTAATAGCAGTATAATTTTGAATTTTGGGAGTATTAGTATAGAATTTTAGTGGAGCAGCCACAAATTTCTCCGCAAAATTCTGTGGAAAACAGCGATTAATGGTGTCTTCCCAATGGATTAGAAGAAAGCTAAGCTTCCTGTTCTTCATCATAAACGCATTTCTCTCCTTTAGCTTTTTCTTCAATTTCGAACACACAAGCCAAGGAAGAAACCATCTCAATCTCGATCTGCACTCTAAGATCAATCCCCCAGCCGTCCGCTTCCATCCATCGAATATTCTTCGAAATACATGGACCAGGCGGAGCTGAGTCGCGTATTCGGAACATTCGATCGGGATGGGGACGGCAAGATCAGCCACCTCGAGCTCTGCGAGTCGCTCGAGAATTTGGGGATTTACATTCCGGAGAATGAGCTCATGCAGATGATCCAGCGGATCGACACCAACGGCGATGGCTACGTCGACATCGATGAGTTCGGCGCCCTCTATGCCGTCCTCATGGAAGGCGAAACCACCGGCGACAATGAGGAGGACATGCGCGAGGCCTTCAACATATTCGACCAGAACGGCGATGGTTTTATCACCGTCGAGGAGCTCCGATCTGTGCTATCCTCCCTCGGATTGAAGCAGGGCCGGACAATCGACGACTGCAAATGCATGATCAATACTGTCGATGTTGACGGCGACGGCAAGGTCAATTTCGACGAGTTCCGGCAGATGATGAAAGGCGGTCAATTTCCCGCCTTGAGCTCGTAACCGCCTTATACTGGTTGGCCCGTCGGTACGCTTACCCTTCAATTTTTTACAAAATAATTAAATTTTTATTTTTTTTAAAAAAGATTAAATATAGTAATATAGTAGTACTGTATAAGTGTGGCAATATTTTTTGTAATGCTTGGTTTTTTTTTTCCTTTTTCTGTACCAAATTGTTCTTTCAATTTTCCTTTGGGTTTCGGAATTTATTATATAAGGATATATAGTATTTATATATTTTATATATGCATCCCTGGGTTTGAGTTAGTTTCTCGACCCATTTAGATGATAAACAACAATGTATGTTTATATATTACTAAATCATATCATGTGATTAACAGATTTTCCTTTATTTGATATATATTGCAATATTGTGCATGTGTTATGTGTAGATGTTCAATCTTTATCAATTTGAGTGATGGGTTTTTAAAAAAGGGAAAAATCCATACTATTATAAATAATGAGTTAAATATTTTTTTAGGCCATCAATAGACACGTAATTCACTTCTGGTCCACGAAAGATTGCATTATAAAATTGAGCCATCAATAGGCATTTGGGTCGAATTTAATGTCAATTTCACAAATACCACACAAAATCGGGCCGCGTGCAATCCACTCACCAAGCAATGGCAAAAAAACGGAAATTGTCTCCTTTTGGTGGTCTATTTTACTTTTTTTTTTAATTTACTCCATCCGTTCCATTATTTATGACTTACTTTTCTTTTTTGTCTGTTTTAATATTTTTGTCTCATTTTCATTATAGTAAATAATTAAATATTAATCATCAAACCTACCTCAAGTCATCCAAACGTATAGATTGGGTCGTTGGGGTTCGATTCCCCACCGGACACCTTATCCCTCACATTTGTCCCTTTGTAATTTGTATGACATGGATTCTTACCGCTCATTTCTTCGCCTGCATATGTTGCTCACCAAACATACTGCATCAGATCGATAAATAAATTAAAATTTTAACTGTTGATAATTAATAAATTCCAACCCAGGACCATACATCACTCGTAAATAAATTAATTAAAAATTTAAATTTAATATATATAATCATATCACATAAATTTTTAGTTTACTCCTACATTAAATACTGTGTATCACCACATAAATACCGTACTCAAAATACCTTTACATGAAATAAATATTCATTAAAATAAATAATAAAATAAAATAAAACAAATATATAATATAAAATATTTAAAAAATAAAAAAATGATAAATAGAATTAATTGTATTAATAAAGTATCTAGCATAAAATAAAAATTAAATAAATAAAATCTAAAAAATCAATTAAGTTGTGACGGACAATAAAAAGGAAAGTGAGAGATAAATAAACAGTCGGATAAATTTTTATTTATTTATTTTTAAAAGAATAAAAATAAAATAAAATAACCTAAAATAGACCACCAAAAGGTGACCATTTTCGTTTTTAGGCCAGGGCGTGAAAGTGTGTGGCGAGTGGCGCACACATGGCCCGTTGTGGCGTTGACTTGGTCAATTTGGCCTAAAAAACCAGCCTGAATTCCTCATGGTGGCTCAATTTCATAATTCAATTTTTCGTGGCCCAAAAATGAATTACATGCCTTTTAATGGCCTAAAAAAATCTTTAACTCTAAACTAATAATAAAACTTTATGTAAACATCCAATTCATTTTTTTTTTCGCAAAAAGAGAACATAGAAAGAAAGAACAATGGAAAAAAAAAAAAGGGAAAAACTTCTATGTATCGATGTTAAACACATACTTGCGATCGGGTTCGAACTATCAATAAAGCATTTTCATAGAAATTATTCAAGGGTCCTAATCGCATGGATGGTTAATATATAGGTTGTGCAACATGTATTTTTGGGAGAGACTTGATTTTTGGGGTTCATTTTTTAAAATCTGTCTAATTATTAATCTTTTCTAGCATTTTTAATATTCCTTAATTTTTCTTTGAATATTTCGTACATGAATATCGCAGTGTACATTGACTCTTCTCCATAAAAAGGTTTCAATTGTAGTTTTTTTGTTTTGATCTTTTTAGAGGGTGTTTGGATTGGCTTCTACGAAGGTGTTTTTGGTTTTTGCTTCTGTCAAAAACACTTTTGGGGAAAAAGAAACGTTTGGTTTGGTTTTTTTAAAAAAGCAGAAGCATCTCGAAAAGCTACAAAAGTGCTTCTGGGAGAAGCACCCCTTCTCCGAAAAGCAGAAGCCAAAAGCACTTCGTAAAATGTGCAAAGACTTAAATACCCCTATTACTTAAAATAAATTACATTACAAATATATATTATTATCATAATAAGTAGCATGTCCTTTTTGGTAATTTATTACATTTCAAAAGCACTTTTCACTTTTACACATCCAAACACACTTTTGAAAAAAAGCTGTTTTTCAAACATTCTATCCGAACACAAAAGTTACATGCTTCTGCTTTTGGCTTTCACTTCTGCTTCTGCTTTTCTCAAAAACCAATCCAAACGGGCCCTTACTCATTTATAAAGAACTACATAGCCGTTGATCCCTTTTACCATATAAAAAATATTTTGGGTGAATGACTTAATTAAGAATAAATAGAAATTAATTCTATATGTTTTATATAGAATTGAAAATTTTTTAATCATATCTTAAGATACTACAAAAGGTTGGGGTTGAGGACTTACTCTAGCGGTCAAGTCCACCGTCTTCTAACCTTAGGTTGGGGGTTCGACCCACCTGGCCCCTATCCACCCTTTTATAATCAACGTGCCTTAATTGGCTGTAAAGCGAAAAAAACATTTAATCCACGTATGCATGATATGAATTTTATCTGAGGAATTTCCAACGGGTCCTATTATATTTGTAGGAAAGAAGATATATATATATATATATATATAGTTATTAGTATTATTTTACTATTATAATACTACAAGCTATAGATAAGGATATTGTGGAAAAAGTAATTAAATATTTCACGATGGTCGTCCATCAATAATACATTCCTCGACTTGGTATACCTCAGTCATGACTCACGAGTAAACGAGAGTATATTGATTAGTTCACTAAGATTTCCTTCACACATTTCAATCTATTTATGGTTAATATATCAAAATATTTATAAATAAAAACAATATTATATTAATATAAATAGACGATTCTAACAAAATTGATGTTTGATTATTTTTTTAGTCAAACTTAAATAATAAAAATTTATTTATAAATTGAAAATAAATATCAATTACATATCCTATTTCAAGGGTACTCATAATATAGACATTTGTTGACTTAGCATACATTATGACTTTATGAGTAACGAACGAAGATTCGAACATGGTTGTAGTTTACATTCAGCTCATACTTGGTTGAATTCAACTTCTTTTTCCGAACAAAAGGTAAATAAATATCAATATTAGTCCTTTCATAGATAATTGATTCCTCACACACTATTTCAAAACAAGAAAAAGAAATACGGAGTAATATTTAGACATTAAGAGATTAATTACTTAAGCTAGCTCGTACTTAAAAAAAAATTTGCGGGTCGTTAAAATTGTGGTAACTAATGAATTTTGATCTTAAAGTTACGGTCGTAACTAACAAATTTCAGTCGCAAATTCGGTGGTTAACCTCTTTAATGACATAATTTTACCAAAATTTTTTGGGCCGTAGAGTAGAAGATTTTTGTAGTAATTTATTCTTGTTTGTATAAGTTGAAACCATAATAAAATTACAATTAAAAATCCTACTTCAAGGCACTCGCAAATCATAATATAGACTACATTATATTATATGGTAGTAATAAAATTGATGCACATCGTCTGTAGTAAAAAAAAAAAACAAACAAAAAACTTGCAAGGGCTTTATTTGCTGAAACCCTAACTTATTTTTTTGGGTGATGCAATATTTAATTTATAAAAGTTGTTATTAATTAAGCAATAATAATAATTTAATCATCATCGGAAGAAGCATCATCATCCTTAGCAGTGGTGACCTCCACAAAGAAGGAAGCATAGACGGCGGTGCCGATGTACACCACCAGGCCACAGCCGACGAACACCACCAGCACCACCATGGCGTACAGCGGCTTCCCCCCACACGAGTACGTCCCCAGCTTCACACGTATGAAATCCACGATCGACAGCATCAGGAACAGGCACCCCATCACCGACCCTATCGCCGACCCAAACAGCCCATACTTGAGCCAATTCGGGTCGATATCGGCCTTGTGCGGATCGTTCGGGTCCATGCTGTTCAGCAAATTTATGGAAAGCTTCAAACTTTGAGCGATCAGAGACGAGAACAGGAAGAAGCTGAACGAGAACACCTCGCACACAATCAGCCGCCGGATCGTCTCCCGGTCCGCCGTGCACTCAGACCGAGAAACCGCCGTCGCCGCCTCCGGGACAGTCATGCTGAACCCTATGAAGATGGCCATGGTGAAGAGCGAGTTCACGTTCACTATTCCGTCCAAAGCCGTCACGTGAATGCTCGTCTTCACGGCGGCCGGCGCGCTGGCGGTGGTTCCCGCGGCGGCCACGGCGCCTAATGGCGCGGCGTTTGTGCTGTTAGGCTGCATTTCCAAGCTGCCATAAAGATTAAGGTGGGAATAAAAACACAAAATTTATTAAGTAACTCAAATAAATTCCACCAAGAAATTTTTTTATAAATTAGTAAAGTGAATTAAGATGAATGAATAATTACTTATCAGAGGCGGAGATGGGGAGGCCCTTTTTGCTCATCATTTTTGATATAGTAAGAAATATGGAAGAATTATTAGTACAATTAAGTGAATTGAAGATTGAAGTGTAAATATTAAGGGGTAGCTGAGGAAGGTTATATATATAGGGAGGGGAGTACAAGTTAATTAAAGAGTTTCTCTGTCATAATAAGGGGTGTGGGAGTGGACAGTGCACTGTATGTCGATTGCTGTCGCGTGCCCATACCAATTGGCAGTTGGCAACTGGCAACCAACTTGCTCATACTAGTATATTACTAGCAGTATATTTTTCATTAATTTTTGGAAAGTAGATTGGTACTAGCATTCTAGATGATGTTTCGATTAAACTTGTAAAGTTAAAGACTAATCATTCAAAAGCCACTTACTTGAGTGTTAATGTTTACTCAAAAAATCCACTTTTTTGTCTAGTACTAACATTTAGGATTAATGTTTTGTCTGCTAATTAAATTCACTTTCAATATTGTCATAAATGCAAACTTCACAGGACATTGTAGCTAGAGCCGCAGATGATGAGTCGAACAAATCAAACTTGGGTACGTACTGCAACTGTTGGACTCGCGCGACTTGATTAGTTGAATGTATTTTCTTTAAGCTCGACTCGATCGGGTGAGCAAATAAACCTGTCATCGAACTCGAGTTTGAATGCTTGTTTATGTATTCGAACTTGAGCTCGACGACTTAGCTTGAGGTCGTTGGATAAATGTAATTGATAGAATTTGATTTTAATCCAAACATCATATTCTGTTATGCTCCATCGATTTTTTTTTAATTAGTGTTACATTTTCCTGTTTTGAGTGTTTTGAAATAAATGTTACGTTACCATATTTGGAATATTTTGAAGCTTAATGATATTTTCTAATTATACTTAAAATACTGATATTTTGATATTCATTAAAATAAAATTCAAAAGAAATAAAGTCAAATGCATCTTGTTTTATTTATTTAATTATTGTAATTCTTCAACTAAATCAATTTGATTATATTAACTTACTTAAATCCCGTATTATTTCCTAATGTTACACTTATTAAAAAACGAGGGAGTACATGATAACTATTTATACCATTAACTAATAATTTCAATTGAATTTTTTTTTTGCATATACAATTGAAATTTATATGATATATATTTATATATATATATTAATATTTTTATTTCGAGCTACTTGTCTAGAATTCATTTACCATACTTTTTTTTTTTTTTGATTAACCGAGGCCAAGAAATAAGGAAGAAAAGGAAGAAAGAAAACCAAACTAAACTAGTCTAAAACAAGGATAAACAAATAAAGCGAAATAACCCATCTAATGTCTTGGAAAACCAGCGCCAGATGCATTCGCTGCCAAGTCGTCATGCACAAAATCTGGTGGAAAGCCCATGTTGCGAAAGAAGTACTCCAAAGACACGCAATGTTTTACACGTTTGTCCGTGACTCTTTTTCCTTCACCCTTCACCCTAAAAATCACTAATTTATGGGAAATTAAAGAGAGTGTTTTTCAGCGAGTACAAAAAAGATTAAAGTGAGCGTACAAATAATTGCAAGGATTTTGCAGAGTGTAGTGATTGGGGGATGGGATTGTTTACATGTGTTTGTTGACCAAACAGTGCCCCTATAGGTCTTCCATATATACTCCCTCACTTCTTATTTACGTGTGTTAATTATTTGACATTATTTATTTAATATTTTAGTATACTTATATAGAAAAAAACAATTAAAATTGGATTCGTCTAATAATATAATTTTAGAATATTATATATTTACCATTGTTACTCGTATGCAATTTAAATGGTTAATCATTAAAAATATATCATAATTGCCTAAAATATAAAATTTGAGTGGTTAATAATTTAAAATATATATCGCCTCAAATATAGAAGTGTAGCATATATTTGGAAAACTGTGGGAGTATATATCGTTTTTCAAAAGTGTGGTTTGAAATATTTGAAAATTGGTCGAAAGCAACCAAAAATGACAGACATGTGCAAATAATGCAAGGCTGCTGCTTTAAAATACCAACAATATTTTTTATATAAAAACAGAAAAACAATCTGTTAAAAAGTCTCGCCTTTTCCAACATGGACTAGTGTAATTAAATGCTGATATTCTTATATTGTTTCTGTGTTTGTTTGTTTTTTTTTTGTGAATTTATATTATTTCCGTGTTAAATTAGTGAGTGCATCCCTTTAATTATATGTACATAAAATTTAAAAGGTTTTAAACAATAATAATAATAATAATAATAATAATAATAATAATAATAATAATAATAATAATAATAATAATAAATTTATTAATAAGTTGATTAGAAGTGATTGAAGCTTGTAATCTTATGTAAATAAAGGAAAAGATGGTTGGCAAGAATATTGGAGGGTTGTGTCACACATGTTTTTACTTATCAATAGATTTGATTTATAGCAGAATCAGCTTCTGCTGAAGTGTTTTGTATGTGCTTAATGAGTACTTTGTATGTACTGAGTATTTTTATACAATCAAGATACCATTAAATACCAATCATACACCTTAGTACACCCAGCATATACATTTTGTATGGAGGTTTAGGTCTAGAATGGAACCCCTAACCAAAGATTGGAAGTCATGAGATTTGATCATTTAATTGATTGTGCATCCTTTAGAGGAGGTCATTGAATGGTTATTAATTATCATTATTAGCACTTGATGACTTGAAGCAATTAAGTCACACTCTTTATTTGGAAGGTCTGAGTCATTTATGGTGTTACCCGGTTACCTTTCTGATAATGATTTTATTTATCTCAATTTTTTAATTTTTATTTTTATTCTTAATTTTTGCTCAATGTATTGCAATCATCCTTCTAGCTTTTTACCCTGTCCCATTCTCCCCCCAAAAAAGTATAAACAAATTAAAGCAAGGAGGAACCTTCTTGACGAATATTGTCAATGTCAAGGTAATAAATATAAGAGATAAAGAATTTTTTAGGTCATCAATAGGCAGTAATTCACTTTTGGACCACTAAAGATTGAATTATGAAATTAGGCCACCAATAGGCATTCGGGCCGGTTTTATAGGCCAAATTGACCAAGTCAATGCCACAATGGGCCGCGTGTGCGTCACGCGCTACCACTCTTCACCGATGGCCTAAAAGCGGAAATTGTCTCCTGTTAGTGGCCTATTTTAGTTTTTATTTTATTTTTTTATTTTTTTTTACTTTTTTTAAAATTAAAATAAATATTACTCTATCGGACAATTATCCAACCATGATCTCGAGACCAACTACTAAAATAAAGCTGCTCATTTTGACACACAATATGTGTATTTCCATCGGAGACCCAAATTTCTTTTGAACTTCAATTTCATTTCACTTTCCTGGGTGGGTAGAGAACACCTATTTATATGTTTCCATTTATTTTTTATTAAATTTTTACTACTTATTTTATTATATTTCTTTTAATATAAATATGATAAATGGTGGGTAGAGAACTCTTTTTTTTTTGCCGAACAACCTACAAAGGGTGGTGGGAGTCCATGCCAGAAAAAAGGAAGGGATAAGGGCGGGGTGGGGAATCGAACCCCCAACCTATAAGTTGAGAGTCGAGGGACTTGACCACTAGGGTAAGTTTCCATCCCCTTTAATATAAATGAATTCATTCAAATTAATTTATTTTTTAGATTTAATTTATTTAATTTTATTTTATGTTATACTATAATTTAATTCTTGAAGTTATTATTATTATTAATACAAATAATTTTATTTATTATTTTCTCTTTTTTTATATTTTCAATATATATTTATTTATTTTTATTTTAATGAATATTTATTTCGTGTTGGGGTATTTTGAACACGGTATTTTATGTGGTCATATACAGTATTTAATGTAGGATATATTAGTATTTGATGCGGTAGATTTGGTGATTAATATTTATTATTACTATAATAAAAACGTGACAAAAACGTTGGAACAGAGAAAAATGGAAAGTGAGGCAAAAATAATGGAACGAATGGAGTAATATTTATTTAAATTACAAAAAAGTAAAACAGGCCACCAAAAGGAGACAATTTCCACATTTGAGCCATCGCGTGGCGAGTGGGTTACACCCGGCCCGTTTTAGTGTGGTATTGGTCAAATTGGCCCTAAATTAGGCCCGAATGCCTATTAGTGACCTAATTTCATAATTCAATCTTTAGTGACCCAAAAGTGAATTACCTGCCTATTGATGGCCTAAAAAACTATTTATCTCTAAATATAAATAGTTGAAAACTTATGTTATTTCCTGTGGATAGACACTAACACATCGGGTGGGTGCATCGTATGTATCATCTCCTCTACCATGTGTCTTTCTGTCGCCCTTTCCCTTCCAAATTAATACTCCTACATTATATTTCCATGTCTCACAGAAAACGTTACTATGGACTCAAACACGTATGTTGGTGCATAATTTTTAATAATTAATAACATAAATTGCGTAAAAGTAAAAATTATAAAAAAAATAATATTCTCAAACTACAATATTAGACAAATCTAACAAAATTTTACTTGATTATATTTTTCCTTCTATAACTCTGACAAAAAAATTTAAATCAAAATTAAACAGTGAATAATAAAATAGTAATTAAAAAAGGGTCAAAGTAACGTTTTTAATGAGATGGGGAAGTATATATTTGGATTATTATTATACTTTAGTATAATTCAATATAGGTAAGTTTTTTATATTTATAACCTCGAGAAGCATATATAGTGGTCCGCTTTTATTCGATAGAGTTTTGATGGCTCTTCACTCTTCTTGTCTTTGAAGCAGCTCATGTCTTTTCTTGTGGCCTTATCTCTATCCCTTTTTACAAATTGAATTAGAGGAACATGGACTGTTTGACTCGACAAATAGTACCTTAAACCAAGGTTGTTAAGATCGGGATCCTATATGGGATCGTTTTTCTCTTTGCAAGATCGGGATCGCAGGATCGAATCGGGATCCTAAGATCTTATGAAATTGCAATAATAGATAAACTCAATTATGCAGACTAACAAATAAAATCATTATTTTGTGTGTTTATAAATCTTGCAAGTTAATTAATACAATACAACATAAAAACATGACAATCAAACATAAAATATTTCCACATACATACATATTATATTTTTTTACACATCATACATATGGAATACAAGCTCTTAAGTTTAAAATTAAAAGAAAAAAGTTACTTTGATCCCAAATCATAAAATATTACAAAAATTAAATGTGTTTAAGAGGGTATGATCGTAAGATCGTAGACGCGTTTGAGAGAGTATGACCATAAGATCGTAACATTCTACTATCAGGATCGGGATCTTACTAATTTTAAGATCCTACAAGGATCGGGATCGTTTTAGAGATGTGTGATCGTAAAATCGTAAGATCCTAAGATCAGGATCAGGATCTTAACAACTATGCCTTAAACAATTAATATGAGTTTTTTTTCCCTATAAATATATCAGGAATAAATAACCACCATTTGTAATTAATATGAATATTCCGAAATAGATTTTGGGCCGAAAAGTTAATTTACGGATAATTAACTTAAATGATAATTGAGCTATCTAATTAAGTAGTACCTTAATTAGACGTTGATCCTGAATTCGAAGAGATGAAAAATATCAGGTCTTTTTTTTTCGATAGAAAGGGGGGCCGAAGCCGATTTCATTCAAAGGATTGAAACGAGTGATACAATCCGCTAGCATCAAAGGGTAGTACATCCCGAACAAGGTCGGGGGGGCGAGTGAAATGTTCAGTACCATATGGAAAATTTCTATCACGCAGCAGAGTATCACAGACCATATTTAACTCTCTAGGTGATGTATGCAAGCAAGAAATTGGGAAAACAAGCAACAAAAGCAAAACAAAGGATAGGGCAAGTGTGATGTATGCAAGCAAGAAATGGGAAAACAAGCAACAAAAGCAAAACAAAGGATAGGGCAAGTGGGTTCAATGAAACAATGGGTTTTGATCAAGTAAACTTGATATGAGGATCAAGCTCCCAAGAACTAAACCTAAAATGCATCAATGAACATACTTAACTCAATCAAAACTTGCAATCCAATTGAGTAAGACGAACCTAACACAAATTCAATGTGAATAGACCCGGTTTTGATGTGGAAATCAAGTAACCCTTGATCCCCAAGATGATCAACCTTTGATACCCTCAAAAGATGAACAAAAGAAAGATAAACTTTGATAGATGAATGATAGTTGAATTATGTTTGATCCTTCCCCAATCCTAATATATAACCCTAGGAACAAGAAATGCAATTACCAAGAAATACTAAGGTAGAAATGGGATTTAACCCTAACATAATGATCCCATGATAAATCTAGTGAATACCAATTGAAATTACATGGAACAAGTGGGGAAGAAAATGAAATAAGCTAAAATAGGGTAATGGGGGTCGGATCCCTCTTGTGCGTGCCCACGCCCAAGGCCAAAAATGTTCCTGCCTCCTTTCTTCAATTCACTAACAAACCAGTCTAATTTCTCCTCTTGTGCGTGCCCACGACCAAGGCCAAAAATGTGTCTGCCTCCTTTTTTCAATGCACCAACAAACCAGTCTAATTTCGCCTCTTGTGCGTGCCCACGCCCAAGGCCAAAAATGTGTCTGCCTCCTTTCTTCAATGCACTAACAAAGGGGCGCCCAAGGTGATCCATCTTGCTTCGATTTGGCTTTGTTTCGATCCCGGTGTTGGTTATTGCTTCACGGGCGAGCTTGGCAATGATGTAGCTCATGTAGCCTTCACCCTCAAGCTTCTTCAATATGGTGGTCACACCATCTCCCCCTCCTTTAGAGCTTGGTTGTTCCACCAACCTACAATATAAGAAAATTCCCAAGTTAGTTTCTCTCAAATAAACATAGCCTTGACATACGAACTCAAACTCAAGAAATTTCAAGTCAAGTAAATCACAAAATTCCACATGTAAGGGTTCATAGCCTTGACCCGAAAAATGGTGAAATTCTAAGATCAAGTTCATTCCCTCAAAACTTTGGTTCCAAAAGTCTCCAACAATTATTAATGATTCATCCATGACCTCAAAAGCAAGGTATTTCACAGATTTTAGCAACAGAGCATGAAATGTCCACTTTTCTTCAGAAACGACTGATTTTTCGAACAAACTTGCACAAAACACAAAGTAGGAATGTTTTATCAGATTTCTTTTCACCAACACATCATAAAAATTATGGTTAAGCTCACAAAAAATAGAAACCTTCAAATCCTCATCATTCATCAATTTTGACATATTTTTCTCAAGCATTTTGCTACCGAAATTGTCCCAAAATGATTGAAATTTGAAAAAATGCTTTCTTACCTCCAAGTCTTCATTTTTATAAAATCTTACCATCACTTGTGACTTATGTAGGTCACCCAAACCTGAAGTTTCCTCATCTCCAAGCCATTTCTCTTTTAAGAGCAAAAGATTGTAGTTCGAGCTTTTTTGTTCTCCTTCTCCAATTCCTATAACACAAAGTACCAAACTCGACTTTCCAACGAGATCATCATTAATATCTACGTCACCAAGATCAGAAATCCAAAATTGAATTAAAGAATTCAAAGCACTTTGTAACTTACGAGCTCGACTACGTGTAATAGGTCCAATTGGCATCACCGTCGGCTCTTTGGCACTCTTGTCCTTGATCTCTTCTTGGCCTTCTTGCTCCACTTCCTTCACGACCATTTCCTCATCACCTACATCAAATGGAGACAAATCAGCAACATTAAAGGTTGCATGAACACCATACTCACCGGGTAGGTCGAGACGATAGGCATTGTCATTAATTCTCTCCAACACTTGAAATGGGCCATCTCCTCTTGGTTGGAGCTTGGATTTCCTTTGACTTGGGAACCTCTCCTTGCGAAGGTGCAACCATACCCACTCTCCAGGTTGGAACACCACATGCTTCCTCCCTCGATTCTTTTGCCTCTCATACACCTGGGCCATCTTCTCCAAATGAGCTTTAACCTCCAAATGCATCTTTTTCACCTTGTCAGCTCGATCCCTGAAATTCATGTTAGAATGCTCATTGCGAGGCAATGGCAACAAGTCAGTGGGGGACTGGGGATTATAACCATACACAATCTCAAATGGAGACATATTAGTAGAACGATGTATACTACGGTTATATGCAAACTCTATGTGTGGAATGCAATCCTCCCAAGCATGCAAATTTTTCTTCAACATGGTTCTTAATAAAGTTCCAAGTGTTCTATTCACAACCTCTGTTTGTCCATCCGTTTGAGGATGACATGAAGTTGAAAACATCAATTTGGTCCCAAATTTAGACCAAAAGGATCTCCAAAAATGGCTCAAGAATTTAGTATCCCTATCAGAAACAATTGTACTAGGAATGCCATGCAATTTCACCACCTCACTAAAGAATAAGTTAGCTACATGCACAGCATCAGTGGTCTTAGTACAAGGTATGAAACGTGCCATTTTACTAAAACGGTCTACAACCACAAAAATTGAGTCCTTACCTCTCCTTGTCTTGGGAAGTCCCACTACAAAATCCATGGAAAGGTCCTTCCACGGGCTCTCGGGCACCGGTAGTGGAGTGTACAACCCATGAGGTTTCAAGGTAGCTTTGGCTCTCTTGCACACCAAGCACCTTCCAATATGTTTCTCAACATCTTTGCGCATTCCTGGCCAATAGAACTTTTCTTGCAAAGCACCTAAAGTTTTGGTGACACCAAAGTGTCCCGCTAAACCCCCTTCATGAAGTTCCATTAGTAATAAATCACGCATAGAACCACAAGGAATGCACAATTTGTCACTCTTGAACAAAAAGCCATCATGCAAGTAAAAATCTTTGAAACCATGCTTTAGACAATTTTCATACACTTCCTTAAAATCCTTATCATCCACATAAAGAGATTTGATATGAGAAAATCCTAAAACTTGAGAATTTAACATGGTAAGCAAATAATATCTCCTAGACAATGCATCAGCTACCACATTCTCTTTCCCTCTTTTATACTTAATGATGTAGGGAAAAGTTTCAACAAAAGAACTCCATTTAATATGTCTCTTACTAATGTTATTTTGACCTTTCATGAACTTAAGAGACTCATGATCCGTATGAATAAAGAATTCTTTAGGCCTCAAATAATGTTGCCAAGTATGTAAAGCTCTTACTAAGGCATAGAACTCCTTATCATAGATTGGATAGCTCAAAGCAGCTCCTTGGAGTTTCTCACTAAAGTATGCAACAGGTCTTTTCCCTTGCATCAACACAGCTCCAATTCCCACACCTGAGGCATCACATTCAATTTCAAAAACTAAGTTAAAATCAGGAAGTTTTAAGATAGGTGCATGTGTAAGAAGAAACTTTAATTTATCAAATGCTTGTTGAGCCTTCTCCTTCCACTCAAACTTTTCTTCCTTCTTGAGTAGGGTTGTCATAGGGGCTGCCACAGTGCTAAAATCCTTGATGAAACGTCGATAGAAGCCCGCTAATCCCAAGAAACTCCTCACTTCCTTGACCGTGGTGGGGGTTGGCCATTCTTGCACTGCTTTCACCTTGTCTTCATCAACTTTAATCCCCTCACCTGTCACAATATATCCCAAAAACTTGCAAGATAATACACCAAAAGTGCATTTCTTTTCATTAGCAAACAATTTCTCATGCCTCAAAACTTCAAGAATAGTGGACAAATGATGTGCATGCTCTTCCATGTTTTTGCTATATATAAGAATATCATCAAAGTATACCACAACAAAGTTACCAATGTAAGGCCTAAGAATGTGGTTCATCAACCTCATAAACGTGCTAGGTGCATTTGTAAGCCCAAAAGGCATCACTACCCACTCATACAACCCGAGCTTAGTTTTAAAGGCCGTTTTCCACTCGTCCCCTTCTCTCATCCTAATTTGATGATAACCACTACGAAGATCTATCTTAGAAAAGATTTGAGCTCCATGTAGTTCATCTAGCATATCATCTAACCTAGGAATGGGGTGACAATATTTGACAGTTATGGCATTAATGGCCCTACAATCTACACACATCCTCCAACCACCATCCTTCTTAGGAACAAGTAAAACAGGAACTGAACAAGGGCTTAAGGATTCTCTTACAAAACCTTTGGAGAGTAATTCTTCCACTTGCCTTTGTATCTCCTTAGTCTCCTCGGGGTTGGCTCGATAGGCAGGCCGGTTGGGCAATGGTGCTCCCGGAATAAGGTCAATTTGGTGCTCAATCCCCCGAATGGGTGGTAAGCCTCCAGGTACTTCATCAGGGAAGACATCCTTGTAAACCTGCAAAACAGACACCAACTCGCCAGGAAGATCAAATGTAGTATCAACATTTAGGCAAAAATAAGGAGTAAGTAATAAGCAAAAATGTCCCTCTTCCTCTCCAACACTCATTCTTTTCACTTCTTTCATGCTTACAAATAAGCCCTCTTTCCTAACCTCACTCACCTCACCTTTTGATCTTCTCACATTTTTATTCTCAACTTTTTTGTTCTTTTCCTTCCTCTCATTTTTGTTTCCCACATCATTCTTTTCACACTCATTTTTCTTCTCAAGCTCACATTTCTTTTGTTTTTCCCTCATCTCACTCACATATTGCCTATGTAGAAAGGCTTGGTCCTCCTCAACTGCTTTCACTGACAAAGCTTTGATCACCACATCCTTTCCATCCTTCTTGAAGGTGACCCGATTAGCAAATCCATCATAGACAATCCTTTGGTCATATTGCCATGGCCTTCCCAAAAGTATGTGGCAAGCTTGCATAGGCACCACATCACAAGTGACTTGGTCCTCATATCCTCTCATCTTGATGGGAAAGGTAGCTTGCTTCCTAACTCTCATTTCTCCACTTTGGCTCAACCATTGCAACTTGTATGGATCGGGATGTTGTGATGTCGGCAGCCCTAAGGACTTCACCATCATATCACTAACAATGTTGGCACAACTCCCATTGTCAATGATGACACTACAAATCTTGCCATTCACCTCACAACGGCAATGGAAGATGTTGTCTCTTTGCTCCCTCGAATCATCTTTGGCCATCCTTGTGCTCAAACTCCTCAATGAAACACAATTGAGATTAGGGAAATCCCCATCTCCATTCTCACTACTATCTTCCTCAACATCCTCTAGTACCTCATTTGGATCCTCCTCATCTTCTTTGTCCGACTCCGAATAGTACTCTCCCGAGGCATCCACAATCATCACCCTCTTGTTAGGACACTTGTTAGCATAGTGGCCTCTTCCTTGGCATTTGAAACATCTAACATCTCGGTGTCTCTCAATATTAGGCACTTGCACACCTTTCCCCTTGTCATCACGCTTGTACTCTTGGCCTCTTCCTCTTTCATTCCCTCCATGTGGCTTCTTGTACTCCACATAAGTCTTTTTATACTCAACTTGAGGCTTTTTAGCATTTGCATCTTTCGTATAATCCTTAGAATAGGATTTAACCATTTTGCCTCTTCTCTTGGCTTGGCCCTCCAACTCTATTGCCATGTGGTAGGCTTCACTCACCGTTTCCAAGTTATGAAGAGTCATAACATCGGAGTATTCATAATGTAGGCCAGAAATGAACCTTGACACCGTGTCCTCTTCTTCTTCATCAATTTCGGCTCTAGTCATCAAAGTCTCCATCTCCTTGAAGTACTCGTCCACACTCCTTTGGCCTTGAATGAGTTGTTGCAACCTCTTGTAGCTAGTTCTCTTATATTGCTTTGGCACAAACCTCTCCTTCATTGCCATTTTCAAGCCATTCCAAGATACAATTCTCCCAATTGCTCCTCTCCTAGCCTTGAGCTCTCTATGTTGCCACCATTCTAGAGCATAGCCCGTGAACTCCAAAACAGTACATCTAACCTTTTCATTCTCCGGCATGGGTGTTTGCAAGAAAAACAACTCCATCTTCTTCTCCCAATTGAGATATACATCGGGGTCACTTGATCCGTCGAAATGTGGGATGGTGACCTTGTAGTTGGAGTTGAAGTTGTTGTTGTTGTTCCTCCTTTGGGGACCTTGGCGGTTACCTCCTCGATAACCCCTCCCATCATATGAGTCTTGCCCCTCCGACTCATCTCCCAAGCCATGAAACTCTTCTTCTTGTTCTTCATCCCTTTCCTCATAATCCTCATATTCTCTTCTTTGTCTTGGAGGTCTCTCTCTTGTTTCCCGGACTCGACTATTCTCCTCTATAGTAGCTAGGCGGTTCCGGAAGCCTCCAATTACATCCATCACTTGAGCCAATTGGTGGCTCACATCCTCCAAGGTGATCTTCTTCCCTGCACTTGAATCCTCCGCCATAATACTCCAAATACCAAGTGAAATCGTCAACGAATCAAAAAAATATAAAAAGTAAGAAGTATGAAAAAGAGATGAGAAGATATTTGCCTAAACTATTCCTCACAACTCTCTTTTCTTCTCACACAACCCTCAAGTGTTCCTCTCTAGTTGATCACCCTCAACCCTTGAGTCGTTCACACCAAATTCACAAGATTCAAGCACACAATTATCAAGCAAGGATGAGATGATGATTCACAAATGCATAGCAAGTAGTTCCTAGGTAAGGCTAAACAAGAAAGGCTATCAAGGCTCAAATGGATTTAAGGATAGATAATGTCAACCCCACAAAGAAAACAAGATCAATCAACAAATGCTAAGGGAGTATTCAACATTGTTTTTTTTTTTCTCTTTTTTTTTGTGTAGAGCTTGGCTTTTGTGCTCTAATGCCTTTTAACCGTTCGGTCTCACAATGTTTAGGGGAATTCCACTATCAAAACATTGTTGACGGAACTTCAACCCTTTGGCTCTTGATACATCATAGGAACCATGAGCCAACGGTTTTCATCCACTTTTTTTTTTTTTGTAACAATCTCTTTTTTTTTTGTATCTTTCAATAACTCCCAATGCTATCAATCAAAAATCAAGCTAA
This sequence comes from Hygrophila difformis, assembly GCA_030278955.1. Taxonomy (NCBI): domain Eukaryota; kingdom Viridiplantae; phylum Streptophyta; class Magnoliopsida; order Lamiales; family Acanthaceae; genus Hygrophila; species Hygrophila difformis. The sequence goes on along the minus strand of JAOANR010000257.1, from coordinate 1,486,791 downwards.
TCAAAGCATATAAGCATCAAGCATTCCATCTTGCCAAGAAAATCAACTTTGGCATTTCAACAAACACCTTGTGGGCAATATTTTTGGGTATTTTCTTGAAAATAGAAAAAATGGCAAAGGAATTCCACAATGCATCAACACCAAGAATAACAACCTAATTAGGAGCTAAGAAGTCCTAACCAAGCTCTGATACCAAATTTAATTATGATGTATGCAAGCAAGAAATTGGGAAAACAAGCAACAAAAGCAAAACAAAGGATAGGGCAAGTGTGATGTATGCAAGCAAGAAATGGGAAAACAAGCAACAAAAGCAAAACAAAGGATAGGGCAAGTGGGTTCAATGAAACAATGGGTTTTGATCAAGTAAACTTGATATGAGGATCAAGCTCCCAAGAACTAAACCTAAAATGCATCAATGAACATACTTAACTCAATCAAAACTTGCAATCCAATTGAGTAAGACGAACCTAACACAAATTCAATGTGAATAGACCCGGTTTTGATGTGGAAATCAAGTAACCCTTGATCCCCAAGATGATCAACCTTTGATACCCTCAAAAGATGAACAAAAGAAAGATAAACTTTGATAGATGAATGATAGTTGAATTATGTTTGATCCTTCCCCAATCCTAATATATAACCCTAGGAACAAGAAATGCAATTACCAAGAAATACTAAGGTAGAAATGGGATTTAACCCTAACATAATGATCCCATGATAAATCTAGTGAATACCAATTGAAATTACATGGAACAAGTGGGGAAGAAAATGAAATAAGCTAAAATAGGGTAATGGGGGTCGGATCCCTCTTGTGCGTGCCCACGCCCAAGGCCAAAAATGTTCCTGCCTCCTTTCTTCAATTCACTAACAAACCAGTCTAATTTCTCCTCTTGTGCGTGCCCACGACCAAGGCCAAAAATGTGTCTGCCTCCTTTTTTCAATGCACCAACAAACCAGTCTAATTTCGCCTCTTGTGCGTGCCCACGCCCAAGGCCAAAAATGTGTCTGCCTCCTTTCTTCAATGCACTAACAAAGGGGCGCCCAAGGTGATCCATCTTGCTTCGATTTGGCTTTGTTTCGATCCCGGTGTTGGTTATTGCTTCACGGGCGAGCTTGGCAATGATGTAGCTCATGTAGCCTTCACCCTCAAGCTTCTTCAATATGGTGGTCACACCACTAGGAATGGTGGAGAATGTGAGGCTCCAATTCCAAGTCTTCATGTGTTGTATCTTGAAGAGCAGGTCTGAATGACTTCCAAAAGTCTCAGAATCCGAGTTAATCAAGTCAATTACTTGACAATTATCGCTTTCCACTTCCAGGTTTGTAATTCCTAACTCCCAAGCTTCCTGGAGACCAATGAGAATACCCCAGGCCTCAGCGTGCAACGGGTCCATAACTCCTCTCTTCATACGAACACCACCAATCCAGTGACCCTCTGAATCACGTCTCACATCACCTGCTTTGCTATGTGTGGTCGTCGAGCTACCATCACAGTTAAGCTTACACCAACCCGAAGGTGGTTTTCTCCATCTAGCGCGGGACAGCCTCCAGGCATTTCTGCCAGCTGTCTTGGACACATTGAGAGCTTGGATGAACTGGTCGCTTCTGTTGCTAATGGTCAGATGAAGAGTAGGCCAGTTGATGGTTTCATGGCCATACTATTCTTTGCACCTAGATTTCCAGATGAGCCAAACACCGAATGCGAACTTGGTGGCTACAAAGGTGCCAACTTTTGTACAAATATTGGATAAAATCCACTCTTGCATGGGGGCATTCCAGAAAGATGTCTTGGAGAAGCCAAGATGGAGCCAAACACAAGCTGAAGTAGGACAGTCTCTAAGTGCATGGATAGGGTCTTCAACAGCTCCACATTTCCAACAACAGTCATCCATACTGAGATTCCTTTTGCATCGTTCAGTTCCTGTTAAAATTTTATTGTGAAGACAAAGCCAAAGGAAAGCTCTAACTCGTTGGGAACAAGGCCACCTCCAGATGGATTTCCAAGTAGAGCAGAGCCGGTGAATGGGAGAGTGGTGCATCATGAGGGATTCTCTAGCACTTTTTGTTGTGACTTTTCCATCAGGAGTAGGCTTCCAAAAGGGGAGATCGTCGGGATCGGTCTGCATAGGAGGGTTGGTGCAACAGATGGCACGGAGCAAATCAGTTGGAAGCACCTCGATCAAGTCTCTCATGCACCATGTGGCTCCAGTCGCATATGACTCGAGGGTGCGGTTCAGCTCCATTTGTGTTAAAGGCCGGAGGGTATGGTTCTGCAAAAAGAAATCAGGGTTAAGCCAGCAGTCCGTCCAAAAAAAGATACTTTTACCATTGCCTCTTTTCCATCCCACAAAGGGGTAAAACTTAGGCCAGACGTTCATGAGATCTTTCGCAAAATAGGAAAGGGATTGAGAGCAGAGCTTGAATTTATGGCGATGCCATCCATAGCGGTGTTTCAGTAGGTTCGTCCAGGCTGTATCACGATGGAAAAGGCTCCAACTGCTTTTCATTAATAAAGCATCATTAAGATGGTCCAATCGGTGAAATCCCAATCCTCCAAATCATTAATAAAGCATCATTAATAAAGCAACAAGGTGGATTTCTTATGCTCCCTTGTCGAACCCCATAAAAAATTGCGGCATAAACGATCTAATTCTTGAATGACTTTATTGGGAAACTTCATAATCTGCATGGGATAAATAACAATAGACTGGAGAACGGATTTGATAAGGGTTATACGACCGGCAAAACTAAGAAATTTGCTTGCCCAAGAACTGAGTTTAGAAGTCACTTTATCAATGATGTAATTAAACTGAGTAGAAAGACGTCTCCCTGAGTGGATACGAATACCAAGGTAGGTTCCAAAGTTGGATGAGCTATTAATACCAAGTTCATTTTCAATGATAGCTCGGTCAGGCCTGTTTACAACATTTCCAAATATCACCTTCGATTTTTGGAGACTGATGGAAAGACCGGACCTGGAGCAGAAGTCAACAAGAATAGATTTAATGATAAAAGCTTTGTTAGTAGTAGCTTTAGAGAAAAGTAAAATATCACCTGCAAAGAAAATGTAAGGGATTTTGAGATTATTCTTATCCCATGCAGGAGGCTTCCACTGATTCAAAGCCACCGAATTATTGATCATGGCTCCGAGGCGTTCCATGCAAAGGATAAAGATGTAGGGAGAGATGGGATCGCCTTGTCGAATACCACGAGTAGGTTTGAAAGAGGGGGACATGTTTCCATTCCACAACACCTGCATAACATTACAATCAATACATGACAGAATAATATTAACAAAGACAGGAGGGAAGACAAATAATTGGAGTGTCTCTCGAATAAAAGGCCACTCGAGCTTGTCATATGCCTACTCCAAATCAAGTTTGATGGTCATGTATCCCGGCTTTGCAGTGGACTTCTACATGAAGTTTGAAATTTCTTTGCAAATGATAATATTATCTTGAATTATTCGACCCGGAATGAAGCTAGCTTGCCCAGTAGAAACCAAATGAGACAGATGCGGAGACATTCTATTTGAGAGGGTCTTAGTGAGAATCTTGTATAGGACATTGCAAAGGCTAATGGGTCTGAACTGCGAGATAGATTTGGGGTTGGGAACCTTAGGGATAAGGGCTATCAGAGTCTGATTTATCTCCCGGATATAGGAGGGGTTAGAGAAGCAAGACTGAAGAAAATTGCAGACATCAGGGCCGACTATATTCCAATTACGTTGATAGAAAGCAGCGTGAAAGCCATCCGAACCTGGAGCCTTCAAAGGATACATTCCTTTAACAGCAAGCCAAATTTCATCATTGGTCAAGGGTCTGCTAAGCGTTTCTGAATCCACCGACGAGATAGATGGAAGCTGATAGAAGTTGTTACGAGAGTTTCTCAAACTGATCTCATTAGGGTAGAGGGAAGAGAAAAAATTGGTAACCATGTTCTGAATAGTAGGAGGGTCAGTATAGATGGTTCCATGAGCATATTCAAGAATAGAGATAGATTTCTTGACACTACGAGCCTTAACAAATTGGTGGTAGAATTTAGTGTTTTGATTCCCTGCCAGGTTCCAATCCCGAACGCTCCTTTGGATCCAATTCAGTTCCTCTTCCTCCAGAATGGTGTCAAGTTCAGAGTGAAGTTGATGATGGAGCCGGACTAGAAAACTCCTATCCATCCAATCATTAATCCTTTCTATACCAGCTAGTCTGCCTCTGATTCTATTCTTGCGAGCATTCACTGAGTTATAAACCTTATGATGCCAAAGAGACGCCATGGACTGGAGCTGGCTGCGCTTAACAGGGAGAGGTTGATCTCCTTTCCAAACATCAGAGATAATTTTCAGAAAACTAGGGTGACTCTGCCAAGAAATTTTGTATCTAAAAGCCCTTGGATAAGCTATGTTAGGATGAGGATCCGCCTCCCTAATCTTTTGGAGAAGAGGGGCATGATCGGACTGGAGACGAGGTAGGATCTCAACCGTGCAAGCCGGGTAAGAGGAAAGCCATTCCTGATTAGCTAAAACTCTGTCCAACCTACGCCTGAGAGTGCCCCTTGCCCAAGTGAAATTGTTACCATAAGTTTTGATCTCAGAAAGGTTGTTAGCAAAAATCCACTGCTGGAGTTCATGACAGGATGTATAGGAAACATGTCCCCCTCTGGACTCAGTGATCTTAGCTATACAGTTGAGGTCACCACCGACCAACCAGGGACCCCCACTATTGGTATTAATGCGGGTCAGTTCAGGCCACATATTAATACGATGGGATTTGCTCGGAGCCACATAAACAAAAGTAGAGTGAATGGAAGAGTTCTGACAATAGATGTTGGCATCAATAAATTGGGGATGACATTCAATGACATCCACCTTAATATGGTCTTTCCATAGCAACCAAAGTCCGCCAGAAAAACCTGTGGCCTCAATTCTAAAGGAGAATGAGAAGCCACTCTTCTTAATGAACTCATCAGCCCTAGGTCCACTGATTCGGGGTTCAAAAATTGCTATGATATTGACCCTTTTGTAAGTAGTCATGTCTTTGAACTCCCGTCGAAAAGCCCTTGAACCAGCCCCCTGAATGTTCCAAAAGACAATAGTAAAAGACATAGGATATATTATATAAAAAGGAAAGAGTTACCCATGACACATTAGAATTGAACACGAGCCGGCACACTGGATGCCCTAGAAGACGATGAAACATAAGTTGGATCTCCAGTGTCCATGTGGTCCACTGTGGAGTCAGGATCTGTGCATGAGGCACCCTGCAAATCTGGAGGACGGCCCCCAAGGCTATTGGGAGTAAAAGAACAATTCCTGATAGTCGTCAGAGAAGAAGGATTGACAAAGGAAACTACTGCATGGTGGTCGGCTTTCAGAGAAGTGTTGGATGGGAAAGCCCTTACTCCTGAAGGTTGTAACCAACCCTCTGGGGTGTTAGAGGGCTGCTGAGCTGGGATGGGGGACTGCTTAGGGGATGAGGGTCTTCCAGTCGACCTTCGATTGTGAACATGGTTGGCAGGGTTAGTAGCAACATTCCTATTATTTCCGGAGTTAGAGTTTTGATAGGATGATTGTTGAGGGGCCGAAGTATCATGATCAGGTACATTATCAAGAATTGAGAAGCGATTATCCTTAGTGGCAAGAGGTTGTAGATTAGCTTTGGCCGGACGGATTGGCTGCCTTTTCCTTGACTGAACTAACATCCACGGCCAATAGGAGGTGGTCGGTTGAATCTCCTCCTCATTAGGATTTGGCAGGTTAGAACCAGGCTCCTTCGTAGTATCCATTACTTGACAGTCCGTCTGCATATGCCCATATTTGCCGCATTGGAAGCATACCATCCGGAGGTTTTCATACTCCACATTAAAATCTGTACCATCAATAGAGATGCAAGGTGTTAGTGGTTTGTCCAGGTCGATATGCACAGCAAGGCGAGCAAATCAAGCTCTCTTGGTATCGCCTGTATTAAAATCTACAGTAATAACTTGGCTAAGAACCGATCCTGCCAGGGCGATGACCCGTCGATTATACATGTGCATGGATAAACCAGGAACCCTAACCCAGGCAACCATCGTCTTCATTACATTTGTCTTTGGATCAAAGGATGCCTCCCACTTCTGGACATGCAAATAATGCCCTAAGACCATCCATGGCCCTCCAGTAATGGCATGGGAAGCTTCCTCTGCAGAATTAAATTGAATAACGAAATAATCATTATCCAAATCAATAAGATCGTAATTCTTGGCCGTCGGCCAAATCTGTTCTATACGAGTTTGAAGGACTTTAAAAGAAACTCGTCGCCCAAGAACTTTGAAGACCACAGCGTGCGCCCGAGGCTTGAGGAGATACGCCCGAAAAGAATCTGAAAAGGTGATACAGGGTTTCCCATTGACGTAGGAAAGAGTAAGATCAGTGGGATCACCCATGGCGTTTGCCGGATCATCGTCGAGAGGGATCTGGACAAAGCCGTCACTACGGCGAGCAACGACACTATACAGAGCTCTGGGGCGTTTACTAGCGCGAGTTTCCGACGAGTCCGGCGGGACACCGCCGTGATCAGAATCATCGCCTTCCGCCATGGAGAAGAAGAAGAAATGTCAGTCGTCGGATCTTGGAAGTTTTCTTGGAGGAGAAAACCGTTTTTGTTAAGCGATGAATGATTTTTTATTACTTGAAAGTGTCCATTAATATCAGGTCTTTTTAGAAAAATGTCAATTTATAAAGTATGCCTTCCAACCTTATGGTTTGGGTTCGATGCACCCTATCACTCCTCTTTTTTATTTTGTAATTTATTTGGCATGAGCTCCCAGAGCCCATTTTCTGGGCCAGTCGGATAAAACCAACTTTTCCACTTCTTATTTTTTTGTTTGTCCTATCCTTACACATAGAAAGAAGTACTAGTTCTTTATCGTACATATATTTTTACTTCCTCCGTTATTTATTAAATGCCACATTCCATCATTTAATACAATCCAAGATGTATTTTTAATTCTTAATAACTCAAATTGTATACAATTAAAAATTATAAAAATTTGATATTCTAAAACTATGCTATTAGACTAATGCAACAAGATCTTACTTGATTATATTTTATTTTATATAACTAAGTGAAAAGAACTAATAAAACTTATTTAATAAATAATAATTACTCTGCACATGTGTCATTCTTTAATGAATTGAGGAAGTATAGACGGTTAAAAAAATTAATGTAATCCATTAAACAAAGCAACTCACTGAATCAACAAACCAATACACAAGTATCTTATTATATATTTAAGGTTATGGTCCCAACTAAATACATAGGGGCGGCTGATGCGATTAAATCAATAGTACGTACCATTTAGGAGGTTACATTTCAAATTTAAAACGTTTTAAAAAAATGTTTGAATTTGTAAAAACAAAATACTCAACACCGTTACTGTAATTTTGTTCCTCGAACACAAAACACGTGCAAAGGCTGCTTTCCTAATCTCCTTAATTACTCCTTGAGTATGGCACCATGCAAGGTTAACAAGATCGAGATATTAGTTTGAATTATTTTTGTCTTTACAAGATCGGAATCAAATGATCGAATTTAGATACTAAGATCTACCAAATTGAAACAATACATAACAATAATCATACATATTAATAAGTGAAAGTATAACATAGAATATTATTAGATAAATAAATAAAGCAATAAAGCACTATAAAACAGTCGGAAATAAACTTCAAGACCGATTTTATGATAACATGATATTATGGGAGCATATTTCAAATTTTTGGTGGGATTGGATATTGTAAGATCCTACAATTGAGATCGGAATTTTACAATCAAGATCGGGATTAAGATCGAGATCCTATCGAATATAAGATCCTACTGGAACGTTTTTTTAGGAATATAATGATATCATAGAATCATAAGATCTGAAAATCAAGATTGAGATCTTAATAACTATGGGACCATGCTAATTTTCGTAATAAAAGAAAGAGCGCCTCAAAACTCCACCATCTTTTATTAACTTTTATTTAAATTTTTCAAAGTGTATGATTTTTTAAACTTATGTATATTAAAATACTTGAGTGCATTGGGGCTCTAGTCGCTTAAGTAAGGTCTCGGATTTGAGTCTTGTGTATGCAAAAATTGCTTTGAGAGATGCGCCATTTATTGCCCATGCAGATTCTCGATGGATTAGTTTTAGGTCCAATGTGGCCTTGAAATACCCAGTAATTCACCAAAAAAATAATTCTAAAATCAACACAGAACATACGTATGTATGTTGTGGCTAGTTTTTTTCGTAAAAATTTAGACATGTAGTATGACAATTTTTTTTGTAAACATTGACCCTCGAGTGTCAGTAAAGGTGTGTGGGGAGCCCAAGTCACATAAGTTACAAAAGGATAAAAGAGAGGGGTTGGGGGTCGGATGGTGGATCGAACCTCCAACCATAAAATTAAAAGTAAGGAACTTGACCATTAAACCAAGTCATCAAACTGTAATGACATATTTGGTATTTATGAAATACTGTACTCAATAGTTTAGTGAATATCGATCGTGTCACCGTTGAATAAAGAAAAATGTGAAGATTATTAGAAAAAAAAACAAAACAAAAATAACTAAAACACCGTGTTAGTGTTTGCATGCCAAACTCAATTTGTTTTCTATCATCCTTAATAAAATTCGAACATATAAACTACAATTGAATGATTACCCTAACGGTGCGTTTGGTTGGAGGGATCTTAGATTACCAGTGGGAATGTGATTGCTGGGAATGTGGCATGGATGCCCGGATCAACCACTTCGATGATCTGAACCCGGATTTATTTGGGCTTGGATTAATTGAAACAAGAAGAAGAAGCCTTGGCCCAAAGGAATTAGAAGCCCAACAAAGTAGAAAAGGAACTAAAATTGGCCCAGCTCCGCAGAATGCATGTTGGTCTTGCGTTATGATTCTGCACTCAGTAAGCACTCACGCTGGATCTACTTGCGTTAATATGCACAGCTCAACAAAGCCCACGCAGTACCATATCACGTTAGCAGGTCTTCCTCCCCCAACGGTCATCTTCTTCACCGACCTGGTCGTCGTCGACTCGCCGTGGCTCGCCCCGTCCAACCACACTCTGATCATCGTCTCCGGCCGTCCCTACCATCGTCCTCGTCACTCCGGCAGCCCTCCTCGTCAACAGCGGACACGGGCTCTCGTCTCCGATCGTCACCTTCAACAAGGGCCGCGGCCTCGCCTCTTTCCGGCGACCGCTTCACCACTGTCGTGGATCCGCAGCCACCACTTCCACCATCTCCGACCGAGTTGTCCCTCACCCACCATCTCGGAACAACACAGCAACAGCCATGGGAGTCATCTTGCTAGTCGTCCACCACACCAAGTCGGCCGACCACCATCGCCGATAACTTCAACCGCAGCAACAGTCCGACGGCCTCCCTTCCACCTTCATTGGCCATCGAGAATGGGGAACCCTCGTCCATGTCAACAGTTCCGGCCACCTTTCCAATGTTCCGGCGAGTCCCCGAAAACCGAAGCTCCGACGAAGAAGAAAACCCTGATTCGCCGCAACTCTTCTCCGGCAAAGCTTCCATCGCCGATCACCCTCATCCTGCCACTGCCCTGCCACCTTGAGCTTCGCCCCAGTCATCTCCGAGGGCGCCAGCTTGTATCTCCGTCATCGTCGGCTTCCGAAATCCATCTCCGGCCAATCCTCTCATCTCCGGCGAACTCCATCTCCCACCGACGACGCTGGCCAACCAGCCATATTACGACGCCAACCATTTTGGGGAGTCTCACGTAGTCCCATTGTGAGTATAGCGTCGTAGTTGTCACTAGTTTGAACACTTGTTTTATTTTCTAGGGTTGTTTAATCTTTGTTCCTAGTTGCTTAATTGCTTGTATTTTGGAATGCCTATAAATAGGCCATTCCCAACACTTTGCCATGAACCTTTTGCAATGAATAAAATGATGAACACTTGGAGAGTGTATTTTCTTTTGTTTGAAAGGTCATATGAATTCTTCCATCAAGGTTGGATTCCTTTTGAGTATTTGAGGTGTGCTCAATCGTATAGACACCTTGAGGATATCGGTTGAGGGATGATGAACACTTATGTGTTAGTAAATCCAATATTGAGTATCCAATGAGGTAATCTCACCTATCCTTTTATCTTTGATTTCATCTTGTTCTTGTTTGTAAATCGTATCCAATCCTCGATCCATGGCATCTCTTGGTATCAGAGCCTAGATTGGATCGATTTACCATTTCCATTTCATTCCAAAAATTCCAAAAACTCAAAAATAGAGTTTCTGTGTACTGTTCACCGAACATCCGTTTTGCTCAGGCCATAATCTTTGATTTCTGAGTTCATATTCGGAATTAGTAGGTTGATTACATAGAGATTCATATAAAGTTCTTCAAATTTGGCCAAGGGATCAATTTTCTATGATTTTTTGAAGTTCTTGGTCATTTTTCACCAAAAATATTTTTTCTTCATTTTTCTTGGGTTTGATCTTGTGTTTCACCTCACCATTTGGAAGCATATTTCATTTAGCAATATTATATCACCCATTCCAAGGGGTTATGCTGCCCAAATTTTTCCAAAATCCATTTCCTTCACCAAAACTCCATTTCCAAACCCTAGAAACTAATATTCTGCCCACTGTTCAGAAATTCGGGTCACAGGCTGTTGAGATTTTGTCAAATCTGAGTCCATAATCTTGTTCCTCTCGTCGAATACATAGGTTTGCATATAAAGAACATAAAAAACGGACATCGGGAGCCAAAGTTATGGCCATTTGAAAATTCAAGCAAGTTCTTGATGTTCTTCACCAAAAATCCAAAAATCTCCATATTTTGCTTTTTGATCTTGTGATTTGTTGTTTCTACTCACTGTGTGGATTATAATTGCATTAATTATTGGTTTGTATACTTAATTGGTTATTATGCAAGCTTAATCCGAGAGTGTTGAGTGATTATTGAGAGTTGGGATTAATTTTGGTTTGGGGTTTGTTCTTGAGTGTTCATAGTGTTCATAAAATCTTCAAGTGTGTTCTTGATAGTTTTAATTTGATCCACTTGAATTGTTTTAAGGGTGTTAAGGGGATTTTACAAGGGACAAATAGTACAAGTGAATTAATTGGGAGAAAGGGACATTGTTGGATTATATATATATATATATATATATTATTTGTCTTGATCCATTAAAAAAAAAATATATTGAAGATCCCAATCAAGTGTTCTGTAGGTCCCACCTCTTTAACCAAAATTGTAGAATACAAGTGACGGGAATTGAAGTGATCCCATTCAAATTTTCGGCAATTGTTTGACAAGTGGGTCTTGATTGTATAAAATTTGATTTAATTAGTTGGACAATTTTTTTTTTATTGTTCAATTAGTTAAATTGAATTGGGTATTTATTTTATTGTGCGATTTCACTGATTTAAATCACGAACAATCTATCGGGTTGAAGTTCCGTCAGTGTTTACACTTGACAGTGGAATTCCCCGAGGAATAAGTGCTTGCACTGTTCCTCTGATTTATTTCACAAATCACAGAGTTGAAGCTCCGTCTGCAATTGCAGATAGTGGAGTTCCTCAACAGTGAATTTTTATCCGGCTACCCTTGATAGCAGCAGTCAGACAGCTTGGATTTATTTATTTCTGGGTTTGTGTGTGAGACAGATATTGTGAGATTCCGAGCGTTTTATTTTGTGAGGTTTTTACTTTGCACTTTAAAATTGCGAGGAATCGGATTTATTGCTTGCAGGCTGATTAAATTTGCAAACTATAATTTGTGCACTGCAATCACACACAGAATCTGTGCCTTTCATTGATAGAGTCGAACATTGCATTCTGATTCTTGCACTGTGCGTCCAATAATTCTATTTTACTCACCATCTGATTGTTGGTTGATACGAATGAGCATTATCTGGATTATTAGGAACCAACCGGTGGAGAATTCGGACCTACAGAGAGAGAAACAGTTGCGAGATCACTCTATATATTTCAGTTGATTTTTCACTAACCCATTATACATATATCTAGTTTGTCTTTCTGATATGGCAGGAACTACTAGTGCTGAAATAATGGAATTACTGAGGAGCCTGAATGCAAGCATGGATTCCATGAGTCATGATATGAAAGAGATGAAGGCTGAAATGACCCACGAGTTCAAGAAGGTGAACAACAAAATTGAGAAGAAAAATGCCAGTCTCTCTTCAGAACTGCATGGGAAGCTGCACAAGGTTGCTACTGAAGGCAACCAAAAGACTGAAGCCTTAGAGCACAAGATGGATCAGAAAATTAGCGAAGTTACTGAAGACTTCGAGGAAAGGTTGGATCAACTTGCCACAGATTTTGAAAGAGCCTTGAATGTGCAAGTGGATCACCGTGTCGGAAATTTATCCGCAAAGTTGAATGAAAAGGTCGAGTTCCTTGCTGAAGAAATGGACCGACAGACCGATGAACTGCACGAGCACATCATAGTTTCCACTACTGAAGTTGAGCTTAAGTTGGATGCGATCACCTCATTTCTCCATAAATCTGTCAAGGACTTTGCTGCTCGTCATGGTCAGAAGATAACATAAAGGATTAAAAGTCTCTTCTGTCAATCTGAGAAGGAATTAAATGCTACCATTGAAGACCAGCTTGAGAAGATAGCAGGACAGATTGAGGGGAAGTTGGAGTATGAATTGGAGCAATTGGGTAACAGATTGGAAGAACAAATAGCTGAGCGAGCCGAACAGTTACCGACTACCGATCTGACGGCCAGCTGTTCTTCAGAAATTTCAAAATTAATTGCTCAATTCAGGGAAGAAATAACTGCATTCATTATTTCTGAAATTAATTCTTTATCTGATAAATTCACTGCTGAGCTTAAAAATTTTTCGATAAATGTAGATCACCGGCTTCTGGATCCGCAACAAATTTATGAGCAAGTCATGAACTCCGTTGAGCAAAGAATGCGGTACAAGCTCGATGCAGAACTTAAAGCCATTCTGAAAGATGATTTTGGCGTCACGCGGAAGCGCAAACCCCCTGATTTAGAACCTCCATCACCCCCTGATCCGGAGTCCAGATTTACAGACATCTTGGACACGCTGAAGGCCCTGAACGAAACCATGCTCAAGAAAGCAGACATAAATGCCTTTACTCACGAAAGGCAATTGAGAACTCATGAAGAAGCTGAGCGTGCCGAGAGGAAAGGAAAAGAGATCATTGTGATCCGTGATAATCCAAAGGAGCTAGAATCAAATGATAAAGGAGACCCAACACGTTCCTCCTTTGTGGTTACTAGAACATCGGACACAGTCAAAGAAGTTGACCCGATCTGCACTGAATTGGAACAAAGGGAAAATCTGTTCCATTGCCACTGTGAAATTTTAAATAATCTTGCATCTCTTGTAGTGGATAATGGGAGTTGTTCTAATGTCGTCAGCTTGTACGTCATTCGCAGGTTAGGACTACCGACTGAAGAACACGATGAGCCCTACCGATTGCAATGGGTCAACGAGCACGGGGTCACTAAAGTCACCAAGCGCGCAAGGATTCCGATTGCCATCGGAACATATTTCGAGGAAATAATGTGCGATGTGATTCCGATGAGTACTTTCCACGTATTGCTAGGACGTCCATGGCTTTTTGACAAAGATGCAATTTATCAAGGACGTGCCAATCTGATCACATTCACGCATGAGCAAAGGAAGTACATCATCAAATCGTTGTCTCCAAGAACAGTTCAGATTGATCGAGAAAAATTGAAGGAGAACATAAGGCGTGAAGAAGCGGCCTACAAGGCATCCCAAGCAGAGAAAGCCAAGAATCAACAAGCCACAAGCAGAATTGCGAAACAGGCCTCTGAGGGCCAAACAAAAATTTGTTCTTTAATTTTTCGCAATACTGATAGTTTTTATAAGCTTAATGAGTATAATGCATCTAACTTTAATATTTTTGCAGGTACTGAAGAAAATCAAGATGACACATTCCAAAGCAGACCAGGGCTAAATTTTATGGTTGATCCTACTGAAGCAACTCATCTTCCGGCTTTGAAGTTCAAAGCTTTTGAAGGGGGAGAGGATGGCATGGATGCCCGGATCAACCACTTCGATGATCTGAACCCGGATTTATTTGGGCTTGGATTAATTGAAACAAGAAGAAGAAGCCTTGGCCCAAAGGAATTAGAAGCCCAACAAAGTAGAAAAGGAACTAAAATTGGCCCAGCTCCGCAGAATGCATGTTGGTCTTGCGTTATGATTCTGCACTCAGTAAGCACTCACGCTGGATCTACTTGCGTTAATATGCACAGCTCAACAAAGCCCACGCAGTACCATATCACGTTAGCAGGTCTTCCTCCCCCAACGGTCATCTTCTTCCCCGACCTGGTCGTCGTCGACTCGCCGTGGCTCGCCCCGTCCAACCACACTCTGATCATCGTCTCCGGTCGTCCCTACCATCGTCCTCGTCACTCCGGCAGCCCTCCTCGTCAACAGCGGACACGGGCTCTCGTCTCCGATCGTCACCTTCAACAAGGGCCGCGACCTCGCCTCTTTTCGGCGACCGCTTCACCACTGTCGTGGATCCGCAGCCACCACTTCCACCATCTCCGACCGAGCTGTCCCTCACCCACCATCTCGGAACAACACAGCAACAGCCATGGGAGTCATCTTGCTAGTCGTCCGCCACACCCAGTCGGCCGACCACCATCGCCGATAACTTCAACCGCAGCAACAGTCCGGCGGCCTCCCTTCCACCTTCATTGGCCATCGAGAATGGGGAACCCTCGTCCATGTCAACAGTTCCGGCCACCTTTCCAATGTTCCGGCGAGTCCCCGAAAATCGAAGCTCCGACGAAGAAGAAAACCCTGATTCGCCGCAACTCTTCTCCGGCAAAGCTTCCATCGCCGATCCCCCTCATCCTGCCACTGCCCGGCCACCTTGAGCTTCGCCCCAGTCATCTCCGAGGGCGCCAGCTTGTATCTCCGTCATCGTCGGCTTCCGAAATCCATCTCCGGCCAATCCTCTCATCTCCGGCAAACTCCATCTCCCACCGACGACGCTGGCCAACCAGCCATATTACGACGCCAACCATTTTGGGGAGTCTCACGTAGTCCCATTGTGAGTATAGCGTCGTAGTTGTCACTAGTTTGAACACTTGTTTTATTTTCTAGGGTTGTTTAATCTTTGTTCCTAGTTGCTTAATTACTTGTATTTTGGAATGCCTATAAATAGGCCATTCCCAACACTTTGCCATGAACCTTTTGCAATGAATAAAATGATGAACACTTGGAGAGTGTATTTTCTTTGTTTGAAAGGTCATATGAATTCTTCCATCAAGGTTGGATTCTTTTTGAGTATTTGAGGTGTGCTCAATCGTATAGACACCTTGAGGATATCGGTTGAGGGATGATGAACACTTATGTGTTAGTAAATCCAATATTGAGTATCCAATGAGGTAATCTCACCTATCCTTTTATCTTTGATTTCATCTTGTTCTTGTTTGTAAATCGTATCCAATCCTCGATCCATGGCAGAATGTAAGATTACTGGGAATATGAGATTACTGGGAATCTTATTTTTTGATGTTTTAAGATTATTGCGTTTGGTTAGATTGGGAATCTCAGATTTCTAGTTCTAATTAATTTACCATAATGTCCCTGAATTTCAATTGAACGAATGTTATAAATATGTCATTTTGCTACACAATAAAAATATTTATGCCGATTTATTTTTTAAAATATTGAAAATTCTTTATATGTAATTTATCGTGTGATAGTTACTTATTTAATATGAGAATATATTAAAATATGAGCATATATATAAAAATATAAAAATATATATTAAAATATGAGAATATATATTTAAAAAATGTTTAAATAATTTAAAATTTTCCAATTTATTTTTTAAAATTAAATTTCATATATTTATCATTTTTTAGAATACAAATATCTAAATTTATAAAATAAAATAAGTATAAAAAGTGAGAGTATAAAAGTCAAATTAATATAAAAGTAGGTAAAGTGGAGGTGGTAATCTAAGATTACCTGCCTTCCAGGTGGGAATGTGATTCCCACCTAAAACACCCAACATTCCCACCTCGGTGGGAATGTGAGATTCCCACATGAAACATGCCCCGAACCAAACATGGGCATATTGCATTCCCTACATAAGATTCCCAGTGGGAATCTTAGATACCCCGAACCAAACGCCCCGTAAGGTGGCGTTTGGTTCGGCCGTTCGGGTGATCTATGATTCCCAGTGGGAATCTTGGCTAGGATGAAACATACCCATTTTGGTTCGGGACATGTTTCATGCGGGAATACCCACCTTAAGAGGTTTTGGTGGGAATATGATTTCCACCTGGAGGGTAGGTAATTTTATATTAGCACCTCCACTTCGCATATTTTTATACTAATTTGACTTTTATACCCTCACTTTTTACATTTATTTTATTTTATAAATTTAGATATTTTTATTCTAAAAATAATAAATATATGAAATTTAATTTTAAAAAATCATTTGAAAAAGTTTAAATTATTTAAATATATATTTTCATATTTTCGTAAAATTTATTTTTATCTTTTATATAAAAAAATAAAAATAATAACGATTTAGAGACATTAAATGACTAATTATCATATAATAAATTATATCTATATAATAAATCCTGAATACTTTTTGGTATGTGCAGACTGTATTGCCCTTATTAAATATACTTCATCCTTTTTTAATTTTAAGGATTATACTGTAATTATGCCTTAGGTTTCCACGTAAATGCTGATTAATCATCCAGAAACGTACAGTCATCCAAATTAATTACACGTCAGCGCTGAATCATCCTACTTGCCAAGTCATCAATCTTTTAAATCTTATATTTAGGTAATAAATCTATTTATTAGTATAAGAAAATCTTGAAAAAATCTTTTCATATATTTTAAAAAGATATAATAATATATTTGATATTTATAATGAATTTAGTTAAACAATATATTATATTAGATAATAAATCTATTTGTTTGTATAAGAAAATATTTCTATAATATTTTTAAAATATATTTTAATTAAATCAATATATTATAAATTCTTTATTTGAATAATTTATATTTTCAAATATAATATTAATTATATTAAAATTCGAGCCTATTATACTAATATACATAAAATAAACACTACATAAATATTTTTTAAAAAATAGTATTTCATCAGTAAAAAAGTTTAATATATTATTTTATATACATAAAAATTAATATCATGATAATTTATCTTTTACATATATTTATTAGTCATTAATCTACTGTATAATTATTAATACTACCTATATTCCTTTTTATATAAATGTAATATATACAATCAACATAGCGGGTGGAGTGAGTTAGTATGACGAAAGTTTTAATATACTTAATTAATTTAATTATACATATAATATTTATAATAGTAGGGTGGTAATTATGGATTAATTTCTATTTATATTTTATTTACATAACAAATTGAATTATACTTTTTTTTTGTGAAACTGGGTATAATTGAATAATACTTTGGTATATGTATTATGAAAAAATTATTTTTTTCTTCTGTCATTTTGAAAAAAAAATAGAAATTATATTTTATTAAAAATTTTATTTTCATAAATACACTAAAATAATAATATCTATAATTTTGAATTAATTGAGTTAATAAGTTTGTATTAAAAAAAATTAATACCCGTGCGCGAAGCGCGGGTGAAAAATCTAGTATAAATAATTTTCTATATTAAAAAATAAATCGACTTAAATCAATTGAAATTCAAGGATATTATAATAAATTAGTTAGAATTGGAAATCTAAGATTCCTAATATAAACAAACGCAATAATCTTAAAACATAAAAAAATAAGATTCCCAGCAATCTCATATTCCCAGCAATCACATTTTCACTAATAATCTAAGATCCCTCTAACCAAACGCACGGTAAGCTATACATCATTTGCATGCTATGGAATATTGTGGCCTTTAAATTTATAGCTTCCACTTTTGGATTAAATTACAATTCTTTATTCCTTTAGATGTACTGTAAATTATAATGGATACCTTCACAGTTCACGTACGTATTACTATAATTTTTAGTTATACAATTTTTTTAATTAAATAAGAAAACAATTTTAGTTTAACGCAAAAGTGCATACGGTCGATCTATAAAGGTTAAAAACCTGCATTTCTTACACTAATAATGAATTTTATTATTGTTATATGAATAATCAATAAAAAATATAATTGTTATATGAGTAATCATTAAAAATTTATTATTGTTCGAATGATTTATATGTAACAATAATCTTTATTAATTACAAAAGCTTTTTTAAATTTTTTTTTAAAAAAAATCCTGAAAAAAGAAAAATATAATAAAAAATTATGTTTGAACTTACTTTCAAGAGACAAATGAAAAAAGAATGATGTTAGGGCAACGAGTTGTGTTAGGTAGCTGAGGATTCTCGTGCTGAAGCTGCTACAATGATCCGAAAATTAATAATGTGGGTTGCTCGGTGACAAAGGATAAAAAAGATGGCTGATGTGGCAAATTTTGTTGCAATAACTTTTTACTAGTTTGTAGGGGAAATAAAATCTGTTGAACATTCTACATATAGTAGTATATACTATAAATCTTGGCGGTAGAGCATATATCATATTTGAGGGTTTATGAGTTGATCAGATTATTGGAGTTGAGTTTTGATTGGGTTTATTTTATGAGCAAAAATAGTGTTGAAGCTAAGATGATCGAGTTAGGTGCTGGGATGGAAATCTACCTGATCACCTCCGATCGGCCTGATGTTGAATTAGACGACATTATTATATTGTCCAACAGTTGTTGTCAAGATAGCAGAGAACTTAACTGGCATCGATCTATTCATGAGTCTAGATAGCTAGGGGGAATTGAATATATCTTCTAGGGTTAGGGTTCTGATTTCAATAGTGAATACTATATTATTGAGGGATTTCTGGATAGTTTAGTGGGTTTTTCAGAAATTCAAACTGGATATAGATAAACAAACTCTGCCTCCTCATCTCATTTAATTACTACTGTTTTGTTGTTTGTTTATTGATACTATATCTAATAACCCATTGCATATGTTATTATGTTGTTTGGTCCATATGTGAAATTGTTTTTGTGATAACAAGGTGATTATACGATGCTCCCACACCAAATGATTTTTAAGATGTTTATGAAGATGATACAGAGACATGGTTTTGTGATGACTTTTTTAACCCATTATGGTGCAGTAGTGCAGATTCCCCTAATTTGTACCGTCAATCCAGTTACTGTAATGGCATAACAATTGCTAGCAGGTGCAGACAACGCTAAAAATGATGTGTAGCCCTTTGTAAAGTGATGCGTATGCTTTATAAAGTGATGTATAGACGGTAGGTTGTTTTTTTTATTAGTTTTTGGTTCATAACCTCCATCCATCACTTTTTTTATACTCACACATCACTTCATATACACATACCCATCACTTTTAAATGTGTCAGCACTTACAGCCGGCCTGCACCGAAACTGCCCTGTACCGTAACCGAACTGCTCCTAATATAGACATTTGTTGACTTAGTAACATTATGAGTAAACGAACGAAAATTCAAACATGGTTTCAGTTTACTTTTAGCACATACTACAATAATTAACTCGTTTCCGTACAATAAATAAATAAATATCAATATTAGTCCTTTCATAGATAAATGATTCAACGCACACTATTTCTTTTTTTTAGGTGAATACCAGGGTATCCCCAAGGCACATTGGACCTAAGACTAATTCCTCGAGGATCTGTAAGGGCAATTAAGGGCGCATCTCCCAAAGCAGTTTTTTGCATACACAAGACTCGAACCCGAGACCTTGCTTAAGCGACTAGAACCCCATCCACTCAAGCCAACTGCGGTTGGTATTCAACGCACACTATTTCAAAACAAGAAAAAGAAATACTCCTAATATATAGACATTAAGAGATTAATTACTTAAGCCAGCCCCGTTTATATGGTAGTAATAAAACTGATGCACATCGGCTGTAGTTAAAAAAAAAACAAACAAAAAACTGGCAAGGGCTTTATTCGCTGAAACCCTAACTTATATTTTTAATTTGAGTGATGCAATATTTAATTTATAATAATTGTTATTAAGCAATAATAATAATTGTTTAATCATCATCGGAAGAAGCATCAACATCCTTAGTGGTGACCTCCACGAAGAAGGAAGCATAGACGGCGGTGCCGATGTAAACCACCAGGCCACAGCCGACGAACACCACCAGCACCACCATGGCGTACAGCGGCTTCCCCCCACACGAGTACGTCCCCAGCTTCACACGTATGAAATCCACGATCGACAGCATCAGGAACAGGCACCCCATCACCGACCCTATCGCCGACCCAAACAGCCCATATTTCAGCCAGGTCGGGTCGATATCGGCCTTGTGTGGATCGTTCGGGTCCATGTTGTTCAGCAAGTTTATGGAAAGCTTCAAACTTTGAGCGATCAGAGACGAGAACAGGAAGAAGCTGAACGAGAAAACCTCGCACACAATCAGCCGCCGGATCGTCTCCCGGTCCGGCGTGCACTCCGACCGGGATACCGCCGTCGCCGCCTCCGGGACCGTCATGCTGAACCCTATGAAGATGGCCATTGTGAAGAGCGAGTTCACGTTCACTATTCCGTCCAAGGCCGTCACGTGAATGCTCGTCTTCACGGCGGCCGGCGCGCTGGCTGTGGTTCCCGCGGCGGCCACGGCGCCTAATGGCGCGGCGTTTGTGCTGTTAGGCTGCATTTCCAAGCTACCATAATGTGGGAGAAAAAATAAAATTGATTGGTTAAATAAATTCTACGAAGCATATATATAATACAATTCCACCAAGAAATTATTCATATAATAATGAATAAAGTGAAGATGAATGAATTGAATTAATTACTTATCGGAGGCTGAGATGGGGAGGCCCTTTTTGTTCATCATTTTGATATGGTGAGAAATATGGAAGAAAGAAGTGTTACAAGTGAATTGAAGATTGAAGTGTAAATATGAAGGGGGTAGCTGGGGAGGGTTATATACATATAGATAGAAAGGGAGTACAAGTTAATTAAAGAATAGTGTCATAAGGGAACAGTGCATTCTGTTGACTGTTGTCGTGTGCCCTTGCAAATTGCGGACCAACTTGCTCATATATTACTAGTATTTTTCATTAATTTTTGGAAAGAAGATCGATTGGCAGTACTTTTATATATTTCGATTTAGATTAAACTTGTAATTAATGTTAAAGAGTAATCATTCAAAAGACACTTTTTGCCCAACATTTTGGATTAATGTTTTTTTCTACTAAATCCAGTTTCAATATTTTCATAAATGTTACACCCGAAAAGAAATATTTTCATAAATATTAACTCCGCAGGCCATACTAGAGCTGAGCAGCTGCAGATGAGTCAAGTCAAGCTCGGATACTACGACTACTCAGACTCAACCTGAATGTATTTTCTTTAACGTCCGACTCTAGTCCAAACATCTTATTATAGTTTGAGCATTAATGCTATTTGTTAATAAAAAAATTAAAAGAAATAATTTAACCATTAACCAATAAATCGTATTAAAATTTATGTAATACTTTACTATATCTAAACACATATACTGTGGGCTGTTTGGATATCAGCATATTGACCAGCATATAGCATATTGGAAGAGCATATTGTCTCACTGTTCTCTCCCCGAATCTGCTATCTGCTAGCGGATCCGTTGACTCCCAAACATCCCCTATAAGACTTGTATATAATTTTAATTTCGAACTACTTATCTAGAATTCATTTACCAAACACTTGATTCATCAATCCTAAAAATCAATAATTCATGTCATTCATGTGACATTAAAGATATAGGTTTATTCTTTTGAGTGAGAAAACTCATGGAATAATTACTAAAGATATTGTATCGAACCCAAAAATAAATAAATAAATAAATAAAGTTAACCAATAGTCGTTGACTTGATTGGATTAAAACTCCAGTCTCTTAAATAAAATCTCTAATTCGAGCTATACGTATCAAAAAATATTTATTAGGTCTTCGCTGAATTAGTCTTAGAACATGAGAATACCCAAATATGCATAATAATAATAATGAAGTAATAAATAATGAAAGTTAGTGCAACAAAAGTATTTGCAGGGTTTCTGCAGTGCAGTGTAGGTGGGTTTACAAAAGTGTGTTTTGAAATACTTGAAAATTGGTGGGAAGCAGACAAAAATGACAGAGACATGTGTAAATAATGCAAGGCTGCTGCTTTACAATACCACCAATTTCCTTTTTTTTTTTTTTTTTTTTTTGGGTACAAATTTCCTTTTTCTTTTCTTACCGTAATATATAAACAAAAAACCAAACAATCTGTTAAAAAAAGTCTCGTCTTTGGACAAAAAACAAACAATCTGTTAAAAAGTCCCGTCTTTTCCAATATGGACTAGTATATATATATTCTTATATTATTTCCGTGTTGAATTATTGAGTGCATATATCCCTTTCAGTTATATATATGTACATTAAAAAAAATCAGAAATTGTTTAAAAGGTTTCACATAATAATAGATTAATAATAATAATAATAATAATACGTAAATTTATAAATAATTAGTTGATTAGAATTAAGGGATTGAAGATTATAGTAATTTTCTGTAAATAAAGAAAAAGATGGTTGGCAAGAATATTGGAGGGTTGTGTCACTGTCGTCTGTCGTTTCAGGACAATGTTTGAATTATTGGTAAAAAGAAATTGGGCATCAAAATGCTTAATAAGTGCTCATGAAGCCTCTTGGTCTGAAATCCAAAATTTAAGTATTCCCACATGTTTATTGTTTCCATTCATAATGAGTCATTACACTCTATTACTAGTATATGGTGACAAATTGAGACATTTTTTTTTTTACTTATCAACAATAATAGTCTCTTCCATTTTTTTGTTTCTTTTTTCTTGTTTCTCTTTCTTTGGTCTGTATTGGTTGTTCCACAAAAATATATACTCCCTCCGTTTTTTTATATCTTCACCATTTGAATAGTTGACACTATTCATTTAGTAACTTTGATTCAACTTTTTAGCACAATTGTGTGTAATAAAACATAGTCAATTGAGATCTTATTGGATTCGTCTAATCGCGTAGTTTTATAAAATCAATTTTTTACAATTTTTACTTGTATATAATTTTAGTTATTAATGATTAAAAACTTGCATTAAATTGCGTGCAGTGGAGAAGTGGAGAAGTTAAAAAAAACGGAGGGAGTATATATATATACTATTTTTTTAGTAAATATATAGTAAAAAATGAAAAGAAACCGTGTACACCTAAATCCTAATGTATTTATAGATACACTGTATATAATAATTGAAGAATTGAATAATAATAGTTGAAAAACTTACGGCAAATGTAAGATAAATCCCCCTAAAACAAAATACTCCACCTATGCACCCACTCTACTATCATACTCCAATTTTACTCCCTACCCCATAATATTGGTTTTCTTTGAAAATTTAAAAAATGAAAAGACTCATATACCCATTACTAAAAAAAATCTATAGCACATGGAGGAAGGGTGAAAGGGTAATTGTCTTGAGCTGTCACATCATTCATCATCTTTCAAACCCACTCTGCAACTTTTATTCAAACCCATCTCTCCAACTTTCTTCCATTAACCCCTCAACCCCCTATGAATCAACATTTGTTGGTCAAGGTGAAGTCCTCAAGTTCTCCAAATTGTTGTGCGAAAGAGGGTGAAACAGAGGCACGACTTCAGGGCCGAATCAAACCCCCAAAGTAGCGGCTGAGTTCGTGCGAAAGAAGGCAAAAACAGGGGCACAATCTTCAGTTTTTTGGAGGCTAAGGATGAAAGGTAATGCACCTCCTTACTCGAAAATGAAATGGGTTTCGGTTTAGGGTGCGACTGAAGCGCTTAGGGGTTGAGATTAGTTATTTTGGGCATTTTTTTGTTGCTGCGAATTTGGGGATTAGGGTTTATGGAATACCTAACAAAATTGAAATGGATTTCGGGTTGGGTGCTTTAGTTGTGTATCTGTAACTGAGTGTGTTGTTTTTTGGCGAAAAGAAGTTGTTTGCTCTTCCTCAAGTAGTTGCGAAACTAGCCTAGTTAGGGTAAGATTTTTGATTTCACAGAACTGTGGGTTTTTGGGCAGAAAAAGGTGTTTTCCCTTTTTTAAATTATGCGAATTTGGCATATGTTTTTAGTAACATATGTGAGTTCATACATGTGCTGTGTTGTTGAAGAAGTATGAAAATTTATTTTTTGTTCACAAATGGTGTATGAAAATGTTGATTTTGTAAATACCTGTGTTCATGTATGTATGTGTTGTTTTTAGTTGCGATTAGTGGTGTTTTTTGAGTTGATAGTTGTGTTGTATTATTTTTTTTGTATGAAAGTGTCATTTTTTGTTCATATCTTTGTTAAGAAATGAATGCATTGTTTTCTATTGCAACTAATGGTATTTTTTAAAGTAATAACTGTGTTGTGTTGTTTTTTGTATGAAATTTTGTTTCTGTTCATACATTTGTTCATAATTGTATGTGTTGTTTTCTGTTGCGATCAATGGTGTTTTTCGAGTTAATACCTATGAGAAAAATGGTACGACCGTTGGGGCAAGATTTTTTATTTCACAGATATATGAAAAGTTGTTTTTCTTCACAAAAGTCGTATGAAAATGTTGATTTTGTACAAATCTGTGTTCTTCTACGTACGAGTTGTGTTTTGTTGTGATAGTGGTGTTTTTATAGTTGATAACAGTGCTTTGTAGTTTTTCTTGTAAGAAAGTGGCATATTTTATTCATATCTGTGGTGAGAAATGTATGTGTTGTTTTATGTTATGATTAATGGGTTTTTTAAGGTAGTCACTGTGCTGTGGTGTTTATTTATATCATCCCTGTTGTTTATTGTAGACATATATGTGTTTATTGAATGTGATTTTTGAGTTAATAACTGTATTGTGGTATTTTATAGAAAGATAATAGTTGTTATTTGTTCTTAGTCTGTTGTTTTTGTATGTAATGGTATAAATGGGTATTGTCTGCAGGAAAAAAGAATCGCGCCGAAATTGCTCTGAGATTTCTCCGGAGTGCAGGGTCCCATGCTCCAGTGGATCCAACATCCCCCAAAACTACCACCATCCAGTTACAAGCACCGGTCGATTGTGGACCGTCAAACGTTGGTCCTGCTCCTGCTCAGGCCCCTGCTCCAGCTGAAAAGTCCCCAAACAAATCTGACCCCCCCTCCACCTGATGTTGGTGAAAAGTCTCCAACCAAAGCTGATCCCCCTTCGAAAGATGTTGGTGAAAAGTCTCCAACCAAAGCTGATCCCCCTCCACCTGATGTGGGTGAAAAGTCTCCTACTTCCCACCCTTCTCCTACAAAGGATTGAAGTGTTGACTGTGTTGTGTTTGATTGACTGCACAATTTTGTATGTTGATGGAATGCCAGGAACAGTACATTTATTTTTTGACTGTGTTGTTTTGCTGAGCCATGTCTCTGTGTTATTCTGGTCAGATGTGGTGTTACACCCAACACTAGAACACCTGTGGTTTCACAACATCTTTTGTTATGTGAATGATTTATCATTTTGTTTTGCAAGTGAAGTATTTCTGGATATAATTATAGATTTGGTTTTTAATCGTGTCCAATTAAGCAATGAGTTTCTGTAGAAACAAAAGGGTAGCTTAGCGAAATCCCAAAAATGCATTGTGGACAACCTTAGTAACCTAAAAGGGTGATGATTGTAGTTGTTTGCATGTAGAGACCTATGTTTACAACTGTGGTGCTCATCATTTCTGGAGAACCCCGACATTTTCATTGTTTACAACTGTCATGTTTTAGGATAAAAGTGTCTTGTTCTTCGACGGTATGGTGGTGTCAACAATAGTGCTTGTATGTTGCTGTTGATTCCAACTGTGGTATTTCATCCCATGAACCAAACACGTTGTAGTTCAAGGTGAACCCGATTCATCGTGTTTAAGCATTGATCTTCCTCCAAAGTTGGAAATAGCTTAGGATTGTATGTTTCATTGATTCCAGCTACTAGATGAACAATCCCATTTCGAAAACCCTTTTCCTTGTAGTTCAATGTGAACCCGATTCATAACATTTAAGCATTGATCTTCCGGTACTACAGTTTGCATGGCTTCACATTGTATGTTTCATCGATGTGATCCACTAGATGAACCTTCCCATTTCTAAAACCACGTACCACGAGTTGTAGTTGAAGGT
Source organism: Hygrophila difformis (assembly GCA_030278955.1). Lineage (NCBI taxonomy): Eukaryota > Viridiplantae > Streptophyta > Magnoliopsida > Lamiales > Acanthaceae > Hygrophila > Hygrophila difformis. The sequence goes on along the minus strand of JAOANR010000257.1, from coordinate 1,460,567 downwards.
GAACCCGATTCATCGTGTTTAAGCATTGATCTTCCTCCAAAGTTGAAAATAGCTTAGGATTGTATGTTTCATCGATTCCAGCTACTAGATGAACAATCACATTTCCACTGGATGAACCTTCCCGTTTCCAAAACCCTATTAGTTTTAGTTCAAGGTGAGCCCTATTCATAACATTTAAGCATTGATCTTCCTCCAAAGCAATAGCTTAAATGTGTTGGTTTCATCGATTTCATTCTATGGATGAACCTTCCCATTTTCAAAACCCTATTAGTTGTAGTACAAGGTGAACCCGATTCTTTAGAAATAGATATGTTATATCTGTTACATCCAAAAAGGTGCTAATCATACACGACTTCTGAAAACACACGAACAACACATTTCAGTTATATTAACACTACATATTTGTAGCTTGAACACCACTGTTAAAACCACTAACATCATTGTTCCAACTTCCAAATGTGGTAGTTCAGGGTGAACCCGATTCTTAAGATATAACAATTGACATTCCTCCGAAGTTGAAAATAACATAAGACGGTAAGTTTCATCACCCACTTATCCACTAGACATACATTTCCAAATCATATTCGTTGTAGTTCAAGGTGAACCCGATTCATAACATATAATCATTGTCCTTCCTCCAAAGTTATAAATAGCATAAGTTTGTATGTTTCATTAGCCCCCTTATCCACTAGACATACCTTCCCATTTCCAACGCCCTATTCGTTGTACGTCAAGGTGAACCCATGATTGTAGTGTTTTGTTTTGCATCCTAAATTGTTTATGATCTTCCTTGTAGTTGTGGTTTTTAATTGTATCCTATGAAGTCATGCAAGGGTGATGGTTTCGTCTCCCATTAATCCAGTGTGTTATGTGAAAGGTGGTGTTTCATAACACACTTGTGGTTAGGGGTGAAAGCGGTACGGTAAATATCCGACCGATCCGATGCCGTATCCGATTATATTCGAATCCGAATCCGTTTTTGACTATCCGGACGGATATTTCAATATTCATATCCGAATCCGAATCCGTATTTTAATATTCGCATTCGTATCCGTATCCGAAAATATATAACCGTATCCGAGAATATCCGACCGTATCCGAAAATTGATAGGATATTATCTGGATTTTAAATATGAATATCCGAATATATTAATATATTATTATTTAATAATTAAAAATGATTAATAATTATAAAAAATATCAAATTTTCAAAAAAGATTATAAAAAATTATCCGATAATCTGTATCCGATTGAATCCGTATCCGTCATATATCCGTCCTGTATCCGTACCGTATCCGTAATCCGAAATATCCGAAACCGTATTCGTATCCGGCCCATCCGTATTCGATACCGAGTTCGACAAAAAAAATATGGATAATATCCGTATCCGACATTATCCGACCGTATCCGTACCGTTTTCATCCCTACTTGTGGTGTTGGGTACATATCATTTCAGTAAATGCCCATCAGTTTCATAGTCGATATATGTTGTGTTTTAGAACGCACATGTGGTGTTGTATGACCGTAGGGTGTTGTTATGTTCAATGTTTGTATGTTGCTGTTGATTCCAAGTGTGGTAGTTCAAAGTGAACCCGATTCTTAAGAGATAACAAATGACCTTTCTCCTAAGTTGAAAATAACATAAGATTATAAGTTTCATCATCTACTTATCCACGAGACATACCTTCCCATTTCCAATTCATTGTAGTTAAAGGTGATCCTGATTCTAAATACTTATCCACTATACATACCTTATCCACTAGAATGTTTCATCATTGCCATCCACTAGACATAACTTCCCTTTTCGAAATCCTATTGGTTGTAGTTCAAGGTGATCCCGGTTCTAAAGTAATGGTGTTGTTATATCTGTTACATCCTAAAAATACATAATCATACACGACTATTGAATACACTGACCACACTGGAACAACAGATTCATGTATGTAAACACCAAACTACTGGTACCACGAACACCACTGTTAGAACCCACAACATCATTGTGCCTACTGAGTATGTTTGCACACAATTTTCAAACACACTTGCTCAAAACCACATACCATTTAAATATCAGCTTTGCACACACCACAATAACCACATTCCATATAAATAAGCGATTCAAATAGAACATTAAAACCACACAGCTGTCCACTTTATAGTACATCATTCCAGTATTGCATAAAAATGTATCACATTTTGAAACAATCCAGATCAAGGACCGTTTCAAACAATGAAACCATTCAAAATAATACCACTTCAGCCAATGGGAAAACACCACAATAGTTCAAAAAAGTGCAAAAGTGAAGCGTATGTGCAAAAACTGTGTTGTGCAACTGTCATTCAAGCAGTCGTTTTGTACGCCACTTTGCATGTGGCGCGGTTGTGCCCCCGGCGTCGGCATATGCCACACTTGACCTTGCTTGTCTGGACTTGTGATGGTATACGCTTTTTTTTTTCATACGGCCCGGTTGCACCCTCACATCCCAGGGAAGCACAAATTCACTGTTATTGTCATTGTCATTGTCATTGTCCTTTTCGATGTCCGGTCGACGTAATGAGAGGGTATATCACCCACGTCGGACCGCAATACAATGATTTTTCAGCACCCTACGAAACTGATCCGCATTTTTAAACTTTTGGCCTTTCCCTTTAGAAATATTAGCCCACATCACTGTTACATCCTTGTTGTCTTCCTCACCAAAGCTATTGCATTCACCATCATCTTCCTATCCGTCCTGCAACAAATAATTACCACTCACTGTCACTACACATACAGCAACCTAACACAACACTGTTTCACAAATAACATTGCATTTCTCAATGTCTGCACAAATATGCAGTGTGCAACATTTATTCCAATACAACATTACCATGCAAAAAACAACAGATTCATCAACTGAAACACGACACAGTACATAAACATGTATAACACAGAGCAAATATCTATAAAAACACAAATTCACTTTATTAAATCACTATTTCATATGTTGAACAGTAGAAACACTCATGATCTTTGCATGCAAAAGAAAAATACCGATTTACTTCCGAACACAAACATTTTCCGTAATGCATACATGCACCAATGTGCATTCAGAAAATAAAACACCAATATCATTGGTTTGGGCACCACATAGGTCTCGTTTCACACCACACGTACCTCATCTCTTCCCCTCCACGGTTCCCTCTTGTTCGCGATCAGTAGCTTCCTCCTAAATAAACCCTAAACCTTCTCCTCGGACTGAAGAATTTCGCCGGAATCTTCTCAAAAACCCCTGCCCTTACCCTCGTCTCTCTCCTTTCAAAGCACGAAGAAACCCACCCCCTATTCCCTGGTCGATTGGCTGGAATGTGGTAACAAACCCTAACATTTTCCATCTTAAAAACGAGCTCCAAAACCCCTGCCCTTACCGTCGTTCTTGCTCACAAACTCGTCTTCCCAAACAGGAATTTGGCGCGAAGGGAAGGTTCCCAAAGAAGCCAGCAAACCGAAGTAATATTGTGTGTGTGGAGGGTTTTGTTAGCCATTTTTGGGTAAGGGAAGGAGGAGGGAGAATGGTAATGATAACATGTCACATCACCTGCATTTTCTGCCAAAAAGGTAAGGGTAATAAAGTAATCTCATTACTTTTTATGTTATTGCATTTCTTTTATGTAATGGGGATTAAAGTGGAATGTATTTCAACAATAGGTACTAATACATGATAAGAATAGTATGTGAGAATTTAACTTTAATTCTTTAAATAGAGGGGGATTTAACTATAAAAACCCCAAAAACTTATGTTATTGTCCTGTGGAGACACGCACTGACGCACACAAATTAAAGACATATCGGGTGGGTGGGTGTCTACTGTAACTGTATCAGTTTCATCTCCTCGACTATATGTCTTCGTTTCTGTCAGCCTTTCCCTTCCATATTATACTACTTCCATACATCGTTCTTAAATTATTGACACGTTGAGAGTTTTGTCATTGTTTATTGAGTAACTTTTATTCGAATTTTTAATACATTTACATAAGATAAAATATAGTCAAGTGAGATCTTGTTGGATTCGTCTAATCGCATAGATTTAGAATATCAAATTTTCATAATTTTTTCCTGTATGCAATTTGAGTTATTACGAATTTAAAATGTGTATTGGATTGCGTGAAATGTTGTTCCGTGACAAATATTAAGAAAACGGAAGTAGTAGTACCATATTATCTATATAATTTAATATAGGTAAGTTTTTATATTTAGAACCTCCAAAAGTATGGTGGTCACCTCTTTTATTCGATGGAGTTTTGATGGCTCTTCACTCTTGTTGTCTTTGAAGCAGCTCCTGTCTTTTCTTGTGGCCTTACTTACCTGTCCCTTTTTCCAAATTCAATTAGAGGACGAGCGAATATTTATTTATACTGACTGTTTTTAATTTGTCATTTGAGGTATGAATAATTAGTTATAAATTTATCTTATATTAAATAATTTGAGCAAATAAACAATTAATGTAATCCATTAATCAAACCAAACTCACTGAATCAAAAAACCAAAAGGCAAGTTTCTTATTATAAAATTCTATACTATATATATTCACGGTCCATTTCCAACCCAATGTATATAGATGGGAGGAGGCTGATGCTATTAAATTAATGCTAAAATTTACGACTTAGGAGGTTACATTTCAATTTTTTTTTTGGTAAATAACGGATATTCCTACATCTTATTCTTGCATATAATATATATATATACTATATATATATAGGATGTTTTGAAGCGAGCAGATCCGCTAGCAGATACCAGATTCGAAAAGCAGATAGTCTCACAGTTCTCTCCGAATCTGTTATCCACTAGCGAATCCGCTAACTCTCAAACATCCCGTACTCGAACTTAAATTTTTGGTTTTGTCACAGCGATATATATATATACCACTCAACCCAACAAAATTCACATTTTAAACGTTTAAAATTAAAGAAATTGGTTTGAATATGTAAAAACAAAATTCTCAACAAAGTCATTTCTTGAATTTGACCTTATCCAAGAAATCAAAAAAAAAAAAAAAATTAAATTTTTTTTTTTAAAAAAAAGGTTATTTCACAGTATGTAATTTTATTCCTCGAACAGAAAACACGTGCAGTGGCTGCTCTCCTAATGTCCTTATTATTCCTTGGACCAGCTGGTTATATTTTTTTGTAATAAAAAAAGATAACTTTCACGTTTAGATTCCTTAGCTTTTACTACCATTTACTATATTTTGTTATGGAACAACCTGATAAACCTGATACCCTGATACGTATGTTGATACACATTTTTCACGATTACTAATTTAAATTGTGTATAATAAAATATTATAAAAATATGATATTCTAAAACTACAAGATTAGACGAATCTAACAAGATCTCACTTGACTATATTTTTCCTTACATAACTAGGATAAAAATTTGAATTAAAGTTAAACGGTGAATAGTGTCAAAAAATCAAACATTAGACGAGGAAGTATATGTTTTGGGTTCCACGTGCCCGTAAATACTGGAGTATCATATTTTTTTTTTAGAAAAAAAATTCCAACATCTTTTGTTAACTTTTATTTAATTGGGGAAAATGACTTGGCTTAGTGGTCAGGTTCCATTAAATACTCTCATACTTTAAGTTGGAGGTTCGATTCCCCACCCGACCCTCTATTTCTTTGCTTTGTCTCTTTGTAATTTGTGTGGTATGGGCTCCCACCATCACTTTCATAGTCTGTATAGGTTGTTTAGCAAAAACAGCTTTTATTTAATTTTTTCATAGTGTTTATGAGTGTTTTTTTAAAAATAAAAACTTACCTACTCCCTCCGTTTTTTAACAACTTCTCAATTTCTGCACTGCACGCAATTCAATATACATTTTCAATCATCAATATCTCATATTATATATAAGTAAAAATTAAAAAAAAAATTGATATTTTAAAACTACGCGATTAGACGAATCCAACAACATCTCACTTGACTATGTTTTATCTTATATAACTATGATAAAAAAAATGAATCAAAGTTACTTAATGAATAGTTTCTACTATTCAAAGGGAGAAAAAAAAAAAAAAAAAACCGGAGGGAGTATATCAAAATAATTCTAAAATCAACACATATATATACACACACAAGAACATACGTATGTATGTGTGTTGTGGCTAGTTTTCTCGTAAAAAGTTTACACATGCATGTATGAAATATATTTGGTATTTATGAAAGATTATACTCAGTTTAGTAATTTTTCTTAATCTTGTTGCTGTTTTTTTTCCGGTTACAAATCTTGTTACTGCTGAAATAAAGAAAAATGTGAACATTTTTAATGAGCTAAAACACATTATCAGTGTTTGCACACCAAACTCTTTGTTTTCTATCATCCTTAATAAAATTCGAACATATAAACTAGATGAATTGAATGATTACTTAAATAAGTAGTACTAATATATATAGACTATAGTCCTAAGCTACATCATCATTTGCATGCTATGGAATATTTTTGTGGCCTTTATAGCTTCAACTTTTGGATTAAATAATTATCATTCTTTCTTCCTTTATATGTACTGTAAATTGTAATGGATGCCTTCACATTCGTATTACTACTATAATTTTTAAGGTTGAAAGACAGTGACATTTTGACAAGTATTCATCCCACTGTTGTGAAATATTGGCCTATTAGATAACTAGGTTTGGTTCATATATACTATCTAATACTATCTTTCAATACAAGCAAAAGAAACCAATGATAGAGGAAGATAGGGACGATAGAAAAATAGACTATGTAGGAAAATGGGATTCCATTCATCTCATCCATTATTACAAGGTTACACTAGTATTTATAGTGTAAGTGTATGGTGATTAGTCACTCCTCAAATATCCATCCAATGACAAGTGTTAACACTTGTCCTTTTATTGATGAGTGATGGGCATGCACTTAATATTTTACATGCCACATAACACTCCCCCTTGCATGTCCATTACACGAAGAATATGCCTCATTAAAACCTTACTAGGAAAAAAAAACATTGTGGGAAAAAATCCTAGTGAAGGAAAAAGAGTACAATATTCTTGTATTTATTTCTCCCCCTGATTTGGGAATCATTTCAAATCTCGAAGCCGTCGCATCCCAATTTTCTTCACGAGCTTCTCGAGTATCGTAGTTGGCAATGCCTTGGTCAATAGATCCGCTAAGTTCTCATTTGATCGAATTTGCTGCACATCAATTTCACCATTCTTTTGAAGATCATGAGTATAGAAGAATTTTGGTGAAATATGTTTAGTCCTATCTCCTTTTATATAACCCCCTTTCAATTGGGCTATACAAGCCGAATTATCTTCAAATAAAATAGTTGGGGGAATCTTTGTTTCAAAGATTAAACCACAATTTTTCAATATATGTTGGGTCATTGACCTTAACCAAAAGCATTCTCGACTAGCCTCATGGATTGCCAATATTTCAGCATGGTTTGATGAAGTAGCCGTTATTGTTTGTTTCATAGATCTCCATGAGATAGCAGTTCCTCCACACGTAAAGATATAGCCTGTCTGAGATTTGGCTTTGTGTGGGTCAGACAAATATCCTGCATCGGCAAAACCGATCAATTCATGTCGAGAATCTTTTGAGTAAAATAACCCAAGGTCAATTGTTCCCCGGAGATAGCGAAAGATGTGCTTTATGCCATTCCAATGTCGTCGAGTAGGGCAAGAACTAAATCTTGCAAGTAAATTAACAGCAAACGCGATATCAGGCCGCGTGCTATTAGCCAGATACATTAATGCACCAATTGCGCTTAAATATGGTATCTCTGGGCCAAGTTGTTCTTCATTTTCTTCTTTTGGCCTGAATGGATCCTTTATAGGATCAAGTGTCCGCACGACCATTGGATTACTTAACGGATGAGCATTATCCATTCGGAATTGTTTCAATATCTTTTGGGTATAAGTTGATTGATGAACAAATATACCCTTTTCTAAATGCTCAATTTGTAAGCCAAGGCAAAATTTTGTTTTTCCGAAGTCCTTTATTTCGAACTCCTTTTTCAGATATTCAACAGCCTTTTTCAGCTCTTCAGGAGTTCCAATTAAATTCAAATCATCAACATAAACTGCAATGATTACAAATTCTGACCCATTTTTCTTTATAAAGACACAGGGACATACAGGGTCATTTATATAACCTTCTTTTATTAAGCTTTCGCTGAGGCGGTTGTACCACATTCGGCCTGATTGCTTGAGCCCATAAAGTGATTTTTGTAATTTAATGGAAAAAGTTTCTCTTGGTTTTAAGTTATAAGATTCAGGTAATTTAAACCCTTCAGGTATTTTCATATAGATATCCTTTTCCAATGAGCCATATAAGTAGGCAGTAACGACATCCATTAGTCTCATTTCAAGTTTTTCTCGTACTGCCAAGCTCATGAGGTACCTGAACGTTATCCCATCCATAACCGGGGAATATGTTTCCTCAAAATTAATTCCCGGTCTTTGAGAAAATCCTTGGGCTACAAGCCTTGCTTTATATCTTGCAATTTCATTATTTTCATTTCTTTTTCTGACAAACACCCATCTATAACCAACTGGTTTTACATTTTCAGGTGTTTGGACTATAGGGCCGAATACTTTTCTTTTGTTCAGTGAATCCAATTCTGATTTAATTGCATCTTTCCATTTTGGCCAATCATCCCTTTGCCGACATTCATCAACTGATTTTGGTTCAGGATCCTCGTCATCTTTCATCATCTCAAGTGCTACATTGTATGCAAATGCTTGATCAACTTTGATTTCTTTTCGGTTCCAATATTTTCCAGAAGTGATATAATTGAAGGCAGTTTCAATAGTTTCACTTTCTTCTGGATTAGCATTTTCAGCATCAACTTCTTCAAAAGTTGAATTTGTTACCTCTTCAGGTTTTTCATCATCCACTTGTATAATTCTTTTCTTTCGTGGATTTTTATCTTTGGAACCCATTGGTCTGCCACGCTTATTTCGTGGAGCAGATTCATTAGCACTTGGAATTTGCTTATCGGGTACATTCATTTTAGCTGGTGCATTTGCTGCTGCAATATGAGATTTTGTAATTCTTGCAGCATCATTGAAAGCATCAGGTAATTGATTTGCAATTCTTTGCAAATGCACAATTCTTTGAACTTCTAATTCACATTGTTTTGTACGAGGATCACTGATATCGAGTGGTATTTTCCATGAAATTTCCTTTTTCAGTTGATCACTTCCTCCCCCTAATGTCGGGAAATGTGATTCGTCAAAATGGCAATCTGCAAATCTCGCAGTAAAGAGATCACCCGTTGTTGGTTCAAGATATTTGATAATCGAGGGTGATTCATACCCGACATATATGCCCAATCTTCTTTGAGGTCCCATCTTTGTCCGTTGGGGTGGTGCTATTGGTATGTATACCACACACCCAAAAATTCGTAAATGAGAAATATTGGGCTCTTTTCCGGTTATAATTTGAGTAGGGGAGTAGTTATGATAGCTCGTCGGCCTTATTTTTATTAGTGCTGCTGCATGTAATATAGCATGTCCCCAAGTAGAGACAGGGAGTTTAGACTTCATCAATAAAGGTCTTGCAATTAATTGCAGTCTTTTTATTAATGATTCAGCCAGACCATTTTGCGTATGCACATACGGAACTGGATGTTCTACACTAATACCAATAGATGTGCAAAAATCATCGAATGCATGCGATGTATATTCTCCAGCATTGTCAAGGCGTATTTTCTTTATTGAATAATCAGGAAATTGTACTCGCAATTTTATAATTTGCGCCAGTAGCCTAGCAAAGGCTAGATTGCGAGTTGACAATAGACAGACATGGGACCATCTCGTTGATGCATCAATTAGTACCATAAAATATTTGAATGGTCCGCATGGTGGATCTATTGGTCCACATATATCGCCTTGAATTCTTTCCAAAAATGCAGGGGATTCAATTCCCACTTTAGCTAGAGAAGGCCTGGTAATTAACTTTCCCTGATAGCAAGCAACACATGTAAACTCATTTGGATTCAGAATCATTTTATTATTTAATTTATGGCCACTGGAATTTTCAATTATCCGCCTCAACATTACGCTGCCTGGATGTCCAAGCCTTTTATGCCAGGTTATAAATTCACTAGTAGCCTTTAAGCCTACTAGGTTATGTACTTCTCCGGCATGAATTTTTGTATAATATAATCCGGAGGTCAAAGATGGCATCCTTTCATTGATAAATTTTTCACCATTGATTGTTTGGGTAAGTAAAATATATTCATTTCCTGCCTCATTTAGAGTTTCCACGTGATATCCATTTTTTCGAATATCACCAAAACTTAGCAAGTTTCTTCGAGCCTTGCTTGAATATAGGGTATTTTCAACTGCCAATTTTGTCCCTTTAGGGAGAAATACAACTGCTCTTCCAGAGCCTTCAATACAATTTTCATTACCGCTTATAGTTTTTACTGCGGTCTTTCCCAATTTTAAATGGGAGAAGAAGCTTTTGCTTTTCAAAATACTGTGCGTTGTTGCACTGTCAATGAGGCAGATTTCATTTTTAGCTTGGCCATCCATTTCTTTAACATTTCACAAGATAATAAAAACATCAGTCATATTATATAAACATAACCATTGCAAAATACATTATAAAACGGGGGATACAAAACGAGAGCAAAATACCAAAATACATCATAAGGCAAAATACAAAATGTGCAACCATTCTTTTCATTTTTTCAGTTTGTGCCACCAATAAAATCATCAGCTTCCAAATGGGTAATATCGTCATTCAAAACATCATCAAATGTATCGTCGCGGGTTGCGTGATGTGTCTCGGGATCGGATCGTTCTTTTCTTTTCGAAGCCTGATATAATTCAGCTAAGTGGCTAGCTGTTCGGCATACCCGAGCCCAATGACCTTTAATACCACAACGATCACACGGTTCATCATTGTTCTTGTCTTTTTGTGTATTGAATCTTGGCTGCGATTTGTAATGCCTCCTATTGTCGTTTCGGCGATTGGATTCAAATCGAGGCTTGTTACGATATCTGTTTCTTCCAGACGATTCGGGTCTACCACGGCCACGATCCCGATTTCTATCACGATAATTTTGATTACGTCGATACCCACGATCCCGCACTTGATTTTCTGTTTCAGTGGCATTTGTTTCAGGAAATGGAGCAGCACCAGTTGGCCTAGATTCATGATTTTTAGCAGCAATTCACTGTTTTGCTCGGCCAAAAGTAAGCATGTGATAAGTTCAGAATACTTTTGAAAACCTCGTTCCCGGTACTGCTGCTGTAGGACCATTTGTGAGGCATGGAATGTGGAGAAGGTTTTTTCCAACATATCAGATTCTGTAATTTTTTCTCCACAAAGAGTCAGTTGCGATGTGATTCGAAACATCGCCGAATTGTATTCTCTGACTGTTTTATAGTCCTGGAGCCTTAGATTATGCCATTCATTTCGGGCTTTTGGCAGCACCGTCATTTTTAAATGATCATATCTTTCTTTTAATTTCAGCCACAATTCAAGTGGGGATTCCAACGTCACATATTGAAGTTTTAACGATTCATCAATATGGTGGCACAAAAAGATCATGGCTTTTGCCTTATCCTGGCTTGATGGTTTTTTTATCGGGGGCAATAGTATCTTCCAGCCCCATAGATGCCAGGTGCATTTTTACATCCCGTGCCCAGGACATATAGTTGTCCCCAGAAACCAATAACGGGATAAATTCCTGTTTTGCAAGGTTAGTCATAATATTATTGAAAAGTAGGGATAAAAGTTATACCTAAGACAGAACTCCGATAGAACTCCGGTAGAGACCCCTCGTGCTGATAACGTGTTGTGAAATATTGGCCTATTAGATAACTAGGTTTGGTTCATATATACTATCTAATACTATCTTTCAATACAAGCAAAAGAAACCAATGATAGAGGAAGATAGGGACGATAGAAAAATAGACTATGTAGGAAAATGAGATTCCATTCATCTCATCCATTATTACAAGGTTACACTAGTATTTATAGTGTAAGTGTATGGTGATTAGTCACTCCTCAAATATCCATCCAATGACAAGTGTTAACACTTGTCCTTTTATTGATGAGTGATGGGCATGCACTTAATATTTTACATGCCACATAACACCCACTATAATTTTAGTTTATCCACATACAATTTTTCAATTAAATAAGAAAACATTTTAGTTTAATGCAAAAGTGCACGGTCGATTTATACAGCTTAATTAAAAACCTGCACCATTTCTTACACTAATATTGAATTCTATTATTGCTGTATAAAAAAATTATTATTGCACGAATGATGTAATAATAATCTTTATCAATGATTAATTACACAAACACATTTTTAATTTTTTTGTAACAAAAATGTGCCCTTTATATAATCGTTGTTACAATAATGCTATATAAGTGTAAGAAATATTTTATGTCTGCGTACACTAGCTAATTAGGCCTAAGGCAATGCAGGAGCAACTTTTTTCGTGTGATTGCATATTATCTGATTTATTTATTTATTTAGAAAAAGGTCTTCAACATTCCCGGCAGCAAGTGGAGTATTAATAAACACTAGTATATTTTAGTATTCATTTTCATTATATCTCAGTCTAGATAGATAGATAGGGGGAATATCTAACTAGGGTTAGGGTTCTTATTTCAGTAGCGAATAGGGGGCTTGGGATTGGGATTGTATCAACGTGATTAATTATTATTGAGCCATTCCAGCTGGAATGTTGGTGGATAACATAAATTGTTAATATTCCATTGCAGATTGAGAAATTATTCAAACTGGCCTGGATAAACAAATTCTGCCTCCTCATCTGATTTACTGCTTTATTATTAGTACTAGTATTTTGTTGTTCCTTTTTGTTTGGTTATTGATATTTTAACCCATAAAGAACACGCTATAAGTTACTAGTATTCTGTTACTTGTCTATGTTGTCGGGATCTGTCAAATGATCATCAAATTGGCCTTCGCTTCCCAAGGACCGCCACCACCAAAATGAAAGGAATTATAGTAGTATATATATATTCTTGTCAGACGGTGAAATTGAATCAGAAAATAGCATAATAATTGTTGCCCTTTAATAAAGAATTACTACAAGTATACTATTTAGTTTCATTTACGACATAAATATGAAGTAATTTGGTTTGAATCTGTATAGTACTCCTCCGTCCCATTATTTATGTCTCACTTTCCTTTTTGGTCTGTCCCAATACCTTTGTCACATTTCTATTTTAGGAAATAATTAAACTAATAATATTCCAACATACTCCATCACATCACATTAATGTAAATAATTTAAAATTTCAAACTCAATAAATCAATATACGGTTTATACGGTTGGGTTAGGAGGCTGAATCTATAGATTCAGGAGATTCAGCCCTAGCTGAATGTTGTGAGTGCACGGCTAATAGGTGCTAGTCCGTAATGTGTTATGAAGATACCGTAGATAGGGGGCAATGGATTATGCCAATTAAATATCCACTTACCTATATTGTAACGGAAATTAAGGGATAGGAATAGCATTCCAATTAAATGTGAGAAATCAATTTTAATAATTGTATGGACGTGTATTGATCCAAATGAATGATAGAAAATCCCAAATCTACCGGTGGAGGCAACTACACAAACATTTCTTTGACGACATATGTTAAATCACCCTTGAGAATAGAAACCTGCACCATAAATATGTTCGACTTAAACATGGAACCCATAGAAGATGATGATAGGGGTCGACGCACTCAAAATCAGAGAGATCAATCCAACCCCCAAATTACTTTTATCAATTTTAATTCCTTGTTATCTTTACTGCTTTCTTTACAGCTTTCCTTTACAGCTTTCCTTAGAATCTAGCCTAGTTTGTAGCGGTTACCATTTCCAAATCCACCGTTGCTCCTCAGCAACTGGTAGTTTGGTTTCTCTGTTTTTGGTGAATTCCGCCGTTGTTTCTTAACAACAGGCAGATTCTCCGTTGTATCTTGTTAGTGTTGATCAATTCAAAGAAGATTCAGTCAATTGTGGGCGCATTATTGTTAATCCGAACCCGTAATCGGTTTGATCCTTTTCCGATAGCCTCCCTTGAGGAGAAAAAGGTCCTTGGCTACACCCGAGCCAAACAGTGGCACGCCCAGTGGGACGCAAAATGGCGTTTGAACAAGCAACTCCAGCAGCAAATACGGCGGCGAGGACTGATTTGCCGCCGATTCAGGAAGAGCGCGCACCAGAAGCCGGAGAATTCCCCCCAGGGTTCCCCGGACCATCACATTTCCATAATCAGGAGTTTTCGAACGATGATTTAACCCCGCGATTCCGAGATCAGGTTCAATTTATGGTGGAGGCGGCGGTTACCAACTCGGTTCGCCAAATCGAAGGAAATATCCTGGCAGCGATGCCAGCCATGTTTAGAGCCGAAATCGAGAGGAGTATGTATCCGATGGGAGCGCAGCAAGCTCCAGTGGCGCAAAATCCACCGCAAAATCCTCACAATTTTCAGCAGCATGCCTTTAGGCCGCCAGGAGGGCATGGAGCTCGGCCTTTTGTTCCTCCGCAACAGAGGTACGATCAGCAACAGAATCAACCGCCTCAACCAGCTGCTCAACCGCCTGCTCCAGTGGTTCAACAACAATACGCACCACTTCAGCAGAATCCACCACAACTGGTTGACAGAGAGCTGATTGCTGAGATCATTCGCACACAGTTTGGGAATCTCATCGGCCAGGAGAATAGGCCGATGTATCGGAAACCTTATCCAGATTACATTGAGGAGCAGTATCCACTGCCTAGAGGGGTGAAGGTTCCAGATTTTAACACTTTTTCTGGAGAAGTCGGCCGCTCTACCATCGAGCATATCGGCCGATTTACAGCTCAATGTACCAGAATCGCGCAAAATGATTTTCACAAGCTGATATTGTTCAGTTTGTCATTAACTGGCCCAGCATTCGAATGGTACATTAACTTGCCAGCGGGATCGGTCAATACTTGGGCCGAAATGGAGCGGTTATTCCATGACCGATTCTATAATACTAGTCCGGAAGTCTCGGTAGTTGATCTGACGTCAACCAAGCAGAAGGCGTCTGAATCGGTTACTGAATTCATTGAGAGATTTTATGCAGTGAAGGCTCAGGTGAAGACAATGCTGCCTGAGCATGAATATATTCAAATCTTAAAGCAGAATTTGAAGTTTGCCATTAAGGATAGATTGATGGTAACAAGACCAAGGACGGTAGCCGAATTGACGGCTGAAGCTATAAGGATGGAGACATATTTGGCGGAACAAGCGGCTTTCAAATCAAGCCGAAGTCAAAGCGGAAGGTCACAACCTATCCAGTCAGCTGCCTCATTTGCTGAATCTCTGGATAGATGTGAAATTCAGGAAGAGTACAATACGGAAGACGTTCCGGCATTAGCCGAAGTCGCAAGGGCAGAGTTAATCATAAAAAAGCCTATGACTTGTCCAGCACTTCGGCCAGCCAGAGGCAAGGAGAAAGAAGGAGGAGATGAATCTCAAAGGTTTTACTCTTTCGACTTGTCACAAATGGACAAAATATTTGATTATTGCCAGAAGAACGGATTGCTAGAGTTTAAAGGAAACCATCCACAGCCTACCAAGGATCAGTTGGAGGCCGGATGGTGCAGATTCCACGGATCAGCCACTCATTCCACGGCCATTTGTGGGCATTTTAGGAAGCTGATTCAGAAGCATGTCGATGATGGGAAGCTGAAGTTCCCAGAGAGGCTTATGGCAGTCGATAAGAATCCGTTCCCAGTTGCTAACATGGTGATGGTGCAACCCAACCAGAATAAATCGGTGCATGACCGATTGGGGGATCAAACATCATCTAGCAAGAGTTCTGTGCACGATCGGCTTGGGGATCAGCCATCGGCTCAGAAGTCAGGAGTATGGAAAAGGCTAGGATCTCCGAAGGGAAAAGAGAAAGTTACGGATGTTTTTGACCGATTGGGGAATTATGAGGTGAAAGAATGGATCAAGCAATCGGAGAGACATCAGGAGATCGAGGTCGGAGATAAGAGTGAGAGACCAACGTTGAAAATCATAACCAACGGATGGGACTCAGAGATGAAGTTAACAGCCGATAAATAGAATGGAAAGACTGTGATACAGATCACAGTACCGGAAGAAGCTGTTAGCCCCGAAATGAAAAAGCTTAGAAGGCCACCAGCAAATACTCAGGTAGGCCGATGGGTCCGAAACTCTCCAGAAAGAAGGCATTTCGATCAACGCCGACATGACCATTCAGCTTGGAGGGCAGAGGAGAGAAAAGTCCCAAAAGGAAAGGGATCATATCGTACTTTCAAACGAAGAATGCAACGGCTTAAAGCAGCTGCTGTTTCTGAGCAGGAGGAGTATGATATGATGCATATGGAAGAGGACTTCCCTGATGACTGTTCGTTCTCGGGAGGACGAATACTCAATAGGGTATTTTCGGCTCGTTTAAAATCCGAATCCAAAGAAGAGAGGAAGCCGAAAGAAGGACAGGATCGGCTGAAGAACAAAACCGAATTTCGGCCAAAAGTAATACAGCCGAAAGTTGAAAGTGAGCAGCCGAAATCGAAAGAGGAATGGAAGCCTAGACCAGTCCGAACCAGGGAATGGAAACCAAAGACAACCATCATTCCAAATAGTGATACACCCCCTGTTGGGCAATTTAAGTTCGACTTCGGATCTAGCGCGAATATGGTGACGGTAACCACCGAAGAGAAAGAGGAGTACTGGTCGGATTCCGAACCAGCTGTGGTTTTCTGTCAAAAGGATGGAGAATACTATGGTGATGAAGAGCCCATAGTGGATTTTTGTTTCGATAAACTTGAGGTATTTCGGCCGGAAGCCGAAATAGAGAAATCGTTTGAGGAAGGATATAAAGCATTTGTTCCTGAAGCTCAACCAGGTACGATTTTGCCTCCAACTGCGAAAATGTCCCAGCATGTGAGGCCTTTATACGTTAAAGGTTGGGTCAATGGGAGACCACTCAGAAGAATGTTTATCGACGGTGGAGCCACAGTTAATATCATGCCACTATCCACGCTAACGAAGATAGGCCGTTCGAAGGAAGATTTACTCCCTACGAGAATGAAGGTAATGAGTTTTGTGGGGGCTCAAACTGCGGCTGAAGGATGTATATTGGTGGATGTAACGGTCGGAACAATATCAATTCCGACCATGTTCTTCGTAGTGGATGCAGAAGTCCCGTATGCGGCCCTATTAGGCCGATGCTGGATCCATACATCCCGGTGTTTGCCATCAACGCTTCACCAGAAAGTATGGTTCTGGAAGAAGGATGGCACAGTAGAAGAAGTAGATGGGGATCAACCTCCATTTCCAGTCAGCTCAGCCGGACGAATTGATGCGGTGTTATACGAAGAACCGATACAACCATTCTTAGCAGTGGTAGGAGATCGGTACCCGCAGGTGATCGAGTGTGATTGGACGGATTTGGGGTTTGAAATCAGATACCAGGCCGATGAACGGCCAGTCGAAGAAGAAAGTAAATGATGGAGTCACAACCGAATCAAGCGACCGAGTTCGAATCGGCCGAACTCGGAGTTTCAGACGACAAAGCAGGATGGAGCGATTTAATAGACGCAATTCCAAAGCGAACGCCGGATTTCAAAGCTCAAGACCCCTTGAAAATGGTCAATGTTGGTACAGACGAACACCCGAGGGAGATCCCATTGAGTGCGAATCTTGATCAGCAGATGACAAGCCGATTTAAGGAGGTTCTAGTCGAATTCAAGGATTGTTTCGCATGGGACTATACAGAGATGCCAGGATTGGAGCGGTCGATTGTAGAGCACAGACTGCCTATTAAAGAAGGGTTCAGGCCGCATAAACAGCCGGCCAGAAGGGCAGCGCCCGAAATAGTCCCAAAAATAAAAGAAGAAATAGAGAAATTGTTAGCGGCCGGGTTTGTTAGGCCAGCTAAATATGTAGAGTGGTTATCAAATATTGTTCCTGTAATAAAGAAGAATGGAAAATTGAGAGTTTGTATCGATTTCAGGAATCTTAATATAGCCACTCCGAAAGATGAGTATATGATGCCTATTGTTGACTTGTTGATTGATTCGGCCGCAAAACAGGGGATGCTATCTTTCATGGATGGATATTCAGGATACAACCAAATTTTTATGGCCGAAGAAGACATTCACAAGACTGCATTTCGGTGCCCTGGCGCCATAGGGATATATGAATGGGTGGTGATGCCATTCGGACTGAAGAATGCAGGAGCTACATACCAGAGAGCCATGAACTATGTTTTCCATGACCTCATAGGGGATTGTGTTGAAGTCTATATTGATGACGTCATGGTCCGATCCAAAGATATCGAAAGCCACTTGAACGATTTGCGGAAGGTGTTCATGAGGATGAGGCTGCATGGAGTCAAGATGAATCCAGCCAAGTGTGCTTTTGGAGTACAGGCAGGAAATTTTCTCGGGTTCCTGGTACATAACAAAGGAATAGAAGTTGATGCGAACAAAACCAGGGCTATCCAAGAAGCCAAACCTCCACATGATAAGAAGAGTCTACAAAAGTTTCTTGGAAAAATCGGTTTTCTGAGACGATTCTTAGCAAATGCGGCTGGAAAGTCGAAACCACTAACCGATTTATTGAGGTTGAAGAAGGAAGAGGAGTTCAAATGGGGAATCGACCAACAAAAAGCCTTCGAACAATTGAAGCAGGATTTGATGAATCCACCTGTGTTGGTTCCTCCAATTTTAGGACGGCCATTGAAGTTGTATATAGCAGCGGCCGAAGAATCTATTGGAGCATTACTGGCGCAAGAAGACGATGAAGGAAGGGATCGGGCGATTTACTATCTTAGCCGAATCCTAAGGGACGCCGAAGTAAGGTACTCACCGATTCATAAACTATGTTTAAGTCTTTATCATGCATGCCAGAAATTAGAATATTATATTCAACCAAGGCAAGTGATAGTGGTAGCTTCGGTTGACATAGTTAAGATTATGATGAATGATCCGGTCAGTAGCCGAAGAATGGCCAAATGGGCCATGAAGTTAAATGCATACGATTTGAGATATCAACCTTTGAGGGCTATGAAAGGACAGATTGTAGCCGATTTTCTGGCTGATCATGTGATGCACCCGATAACCGATGACATCGATCATCAGGATCGGTTGAAAGAAGTTGGTGAGATAGGAATTGTATACTTGCAACCATGGGTAATGACATTTGATGGTTCTAAAGCCGCTTCAGGAGTTGGAGCAGGGTTTACCCTACAAACACCGGAGGGCAAGATATACAAATATTTCGTGCAACTGCCAGAGTCATATACGAACAACCAAGCCGAATATAAAGCGTTAATTTCGGGATTACAACGGTTGATAGAAGAAGGAGTCAAAGCAATCATTGTCAAAGGGGACTCGCAAGTAGTTGTTCAGCAATTGTTAGGCGATTTTTCGGTTAAGAGTTCCCAGTTGATTAGATTGTATGAAGAAGCGGTTACTTTGTTAGAAGAATTTGATGAGGTGTACATTGAATACATCCCGAGAGAAAAGAACGAAGTAGCCAATGAATTGGCTCAACATGCGGCTAAATATCGGTTGATACCGATAGCAGGAAATGTAGAAGTGCGTTTGGCCGAAACAGAGAAGGCCGAATGGATAAAAAAGATAGCACAGACATTAGAAGATCCTTCGGAGGCTAATCCAGCCGAAAAACGAAAAGCGATGGACTACGTCATAATAGGAGGATTATTATTCAAGCGTGCTATTGATGGAATATTGCTCAGATGCGTCGGAGAAGAAGACGCTAGAAGGGTAATGGGAGAGGTTCATGAAGGAATATGTGGTGCGCATCGGGCAGGAAAGTCGATGAAGTGGAGTATTATTCGGCTGGGATATTATTGGCCGAATATGGGTCCTGATTGTGAAAAATATGCAAGAGGATGCACCGAATGTCAAAAGCATGGGCCGATTCAGAAGTTACCGGCCGAAGAATTACATATAATGATCAAACCATGGCCATTCAGAGGATGGGCCATGGACATCATAGGAAAAGTTCATCCCTCTTCGTCGAAAAGACATGAGTTCGTGCTAGTGGCAACAGATTACTTTACAAAATGGGCCGAAGCTCAGGCGTATGTTAGCATTTCACAAGAGGAGGTGATTGAGTTTATTAAGAGACAGTTGATTTATAGATTCGGGATCCCACAGACGATTCTAACAGACAGAGGAACTGTATTTGTGGGAGAAAAGGTCAAGGCCTTTGCAAACGAATACGGGATAAAAATTGTGCATTCGTCACCATATTACCCGCAAGGAAATGGACAAGCAGAGGCCACAAACAAACAGCTAATAGGAATCATAAAGAAAATGATTGAAGATCAACCAAAAAAATGGCACGAAAAGTTATCTGAAGCACTGTGGGCCTATCGAAATGCTAAAACTTCAGCTACTGGGTTCACACCATTTCGGCTGACTTATGGAATGGATGCAGTATTGCCAGCCGAAATAACAGTGCCGACATTGAGAACAAGCCAGGCGGATTCAATGTCAGCCGAACAGTATGATCGTGCGATGAAAGATGAGTTATTGGAGATAAATTCCAATCGGGTACAGGCCTTTGAGAATTTGCAGAAAAATAAAGATATTGTGGCCGATTGGTACAATAAGCGAATTCGTCTTAAGCGGTTTGAAGTTGGAGACTTAGTTTGGAAAGTTATATGGCCGCCGAAGCAGAAGGACGGCCGATTAGGTAAGTGGAGTCCCAATTGGGAAGGACCATTTATTGTTCATACAAGATTACCAAATGGAGCGTACGTTTTGGTGGACGAAAATGGTGAGCAGATGTCAAATCCAGTTAATGCAAGATACATGAAGAAATATTATCCATCAGTATGGGATTAAGCGATGCGAAAAAGTAAAGATTTTATTGCATGAACGAATAAGTACAAAGAAGGTGCTACTTCGGCCGAAAGCGGCGTCGATAGCCCGAAATTACAATATACAAGGGAAACGTCCTGGGCTAAAACGGCTAGAAAGAGGCAGAGGCAAGTGGGATCTGAAGTGGTAGATGGCCAACATTCATTCCCAAGCCCAGATTCTTCTAGCCGGCGAGAGAAGAGATGGCTGTGCCAAGAAAGCCAACTCCCAGACCAGGAAGAAGAAAATTTTAATCTGCTCCAGCAAGGATACCCCCTTCTTAGCATTGAAGATAGGGACGAAATTCGAGGGGTATGGCCTTCGGAGCTTAGAAAATAATTCGGTCCCATAGAAAGGCGCGATTATTATTCGACCGCCCAAGACTTTGGGACCGATATTAGTAAGATTACGACGGGTCACAACAACAAGAGGGGATAGGGCAGAGCCCGAGTATGACCGTCGGAATACATGTTGAGAAAAGTGTGAGAAGTTCCCAATGTATATGAAGATAATGGTGAAAGGATTAGTTGAACTCGCGTTGCATATAAAAGGGGCTTTCGGCTTATAAGTAAAGGACCAACCGAAGAGCCAACGGGCCAAGGGGGCCAGGGAGGAGAAGGAAATAAAAGCATCGAGGTGTTCATGACTGGTGTTTGCGAGATTATGGAACAAGAAGTGAAGAGGAGTTGGTATTTATAGAGAAAAATGGAGAGATGTCAGTTACAACAAAAAAAGGAAACGTAAAGAGAAAAGCATTGATTACGGAAGAAACGTTTCAAGAATCCCAATAAAGCTGCAGAAGATAATATTGTATCAGAAAATATCCTTGGGAACAGGGAAGAAACAGGCGAAATAAGTCAGCAAAAAGACAAACATTTTATAATGGGCCGATTAAGTATACAGAGCGAATCGGCCGAAATAAAAGCCAAGAGTACAGTAAGGGGGGATATTATTACATCCAAAAAAGAAAATAACAACAACAAAGTTCAATCTCCACTCAAATCATAAGCAATGTCTTCACCGAAGTCACTGGTAAGAGGAGCGGCCGAAGTACTAGTAGAAGTTGGATCCAATACCGATTGAAACTCCCGATAAGATCGAGCTTCAGCTTCGGCCGAAACCAGAGGATCATCGGGTTGGGACGAGAAAAGATTGTCGGTAGTGTCTTCGAAAGGATCACACGGAGCATCTAAGAAGAGAAATTAAAAGAAAAGGAAGACATAATCATCGTATATCGTCAGGATCAAAAGAACAAATTAAATATTACCAGAATTCTTCAGATCATCCCCTAAAGGAGGATTGACGAGAAGGTTATCAGAAGCCGTTGAAGTATCTGGCACCGAAGGAAGTTGAACCGCGACAGAACGAATCTGATCAAGCGCCTTCTGAGTGTCTGACCACAAGTCACGGAAAACATTAAGGACGGTGTCACTGAAGGATATCCTCAAAGCAAGGTAGTCTGTTGTCTCTTTAAGACTAGCAAGTTTGTCCCGCGGAGCTTGAGCAGATTTGTGGAGCTCCTTTATGAGTCCTTGCAAGTGAGCCGATTCTTGGTCAACTTCGGCTAAGGCATTCTTCACACCTTGTGCCTCATGTTGAAGACGGCTGATTTCAGAATCAATGGCGGAGAGACGATTCAAATAATTGGATCTGAGGCCATCATTGGCCGACAATTGACTCATATAAGAATGATAGTCGGAAGCATGCTTGTCAAATTCCGCCCTGTGAAAGGTAAGGGAAGCATGTTCATCTTCAAGTGTTTTGCGAAAGACCAAGAGGCTGGGAAGCTCCATGTCTATCCGTAATAGACAGGTGAACATTGCATCAACGACCTTGGTCAAGCCAGAGACCAGAAGATCTTGAGGAAAAGTCCGCTTGATATAAGAGATAAGCAATAGGATAGGCCTGGTCTGAACGGAGAAGGCGTTGGATGGTTCAGAAATCAGGCGTTCAAGCTTATCCAAGCAGGCTTTAAAAGAACGAGGGAATTCCGATGAAGAAGAAACAAATGAAAGGGAAAAGAAATCATCTAGAACATCCTTAGCCGGGAAAGGTGATGAAGGATTAACATTGCCAACGGCCAATTCTCCCAGCCGAGTGTGTACAGGGGAGGGGTTAGGAATAGAGGCAATAGAAGAAGAGGGAAGAGCTACGGCTAGAGAAGTAGTCGAAATGGGAACAGCCGAACCAGTGTTGCCACCCTCAGGTGTCCGAGAAGTCAATCCCAGCCCCATACCGGCCGAAGGAACGGGAGTTGTACTTGAAGTAATAGCCAGGTCCTCATCAATAGGATCAAGGGCCGTAGATGAGGGATTAGGTGATTCGGAAGGGCCGGAAAAGACGGTAACTCGAGGAGCCTAGAGAAAAAAAAAGGGGAGACAAATATTAAAGGGAAGATGGTGGAAAAAAAAATAATATAGAAGAAAAGAACAGCAAGAGACCTGATCAGCAGACGAGGCCGAACCCGGAAGAGGCGAACGGGCCGAACGTCGCAGCGTCTTGGGTGCTGGTTCTTTTTTCGACTTCCCTGAACCAGAAGTAGCACGTTTTCGTTTTCCGGAAGTAGCGGGAGCAGACGAAATAAGCGGATGAGAAGGAAGAGAGGAAACATCATCCAAAGCAGCCCCTGCAAAGCGAAACAAAAAGGGGAAAAATTTGAGAAAAATATACGATACACAACAAAAAGAAAGCCGAAAGACTTACTAAGTAAAGGAAGTAGAGGGTCATCCTCTTGAGAAGAGCAGGAGTAATCAGGGGCTGAACCAACAACCGAAAACATCATAATACCTGGAAAGCCGCGAGAAACAAGGAGGCTCTGCAAGTTAGTGCCAAAATTAGCATAAGAAAGA
The DNA here is from genome assembly GCA_030278955.1 of Hygrophila difformis. NCBI lineage: Eukaryota > Viridiplantae > Streptophyta > Magnoliopsida > Lamiales > Acanthaceae > Hygrophila > Hygrophila difformis. The sequence goes on along the minus strand of JAOANR010000257.1, from coordinate 1,436,832 downwards.
GCTTTTTCCCACCAGGTATCGAAACGCTCAGTTGAAAGACCAGGGCGGACGTCGAAGGAACGAACTTCAAAGTTGCAAATCCGGAGGGCCCAAATACGACAGAGATTTCGGCTGTTCTCAGAGCCGAATCCTTTGAAGGATTTACTGTATCGATTTGGGTCTCCATAGAGAGGAGCAACCACATCCTGAACAAAGCCGAATTGACGGCTAACTAAGTGAGGATTGTAAACCTCAGAAGGGATAGAATGGTCAGGGGGAACGAACAACGAGCAGTTGAAAATGTGACGAGGAATGATACAAGCATTCCAGACTTGAGCGAACGCTTTCGGAAGGGGTCTACCGAAAGGGGGAGTGTTGATAGTCGAAACCCAACTATCCGGAGTGCCAGAATATAGGTGGCAGGAAGAAGGACCAAGTGGGGATCGGCTCATGAAATAGTAGATCCATTGTTCAGTGCGCATTTCAGGAAACCGAACCCCGAGAAGATCGTTGGCAGAAGGATGGGTAGTTTCGAAAGGTTGAGGTTCAAAAAGGGGCATATCCCTGAAATGCCATACCAGCCAGAGGTGAAGGAACCAAAGAGGACCATGAGATCGGCTAGAGTGGCCGTCAGCCCATCCATGAACTAAGGAAGACATGCCAGAATATAGATGTGCCAGGAAATAGTCGGCGAGAGGCAAATGATTCTTTTTCATAAGGGCCTTGGCCAGAGGGTAGGTCTCAAGAACAACATTCTTGGCAGGGGCGCACCAAAAGAATCGGCTGAGGAAATGCATCATAAAAGCCACAGATTCGTCCTCAGAGAATTCGGGCTTATCCCCACGATACTTGCTAATCCATGAAGCAAAGGTGAGCCCGGAAGCAAAGCCGGTGTTCTTCGTATTAGGCTTGTCGGAGTCAGTAACACCTAAGACGGGCTTTCCAAGAGAGGGCAAGTCCAGAAGAAGCTTAACATCCTCGATGGTTGGAGTCATCATACCCCATGGGAAACAGAAGCAGTTGATGGATGAGTTCCAGAAGCAAAGGAGGGCCTGAATGTAATTGTAAGTAGTAGGAAAGGGTTGAGTACTCAGCTTAATCAAGTGAACAATGCCAGAGTTAACCCAACCTAATCCACAATGAGGAAGGGCCCTTTCGTACCGGGCAACATGTTCCTGAGTCACCAACGGCCAAGTATTGAGAGGGCCGAAAAGCTTGACAGAGAAATAGTCCGAAAACAAGGGGATCGTCTTCAATTCCCCAAAAAGAACAGAAGCAGAAATCGTGGCCTCAGTTGAGGTCGCAAGAGGCCCAAGAGTAACGAGGCCGTCATCAATGAGACGGAGCGAAGAAGTTTCAACTAGGGAATCTTCAACATCTTTGATTTTTTGAGAGAAAGGGGAAAGAGTCAGTTGCGCCATCGATAGAAGAAAAAAGGGGCGAGAAGACGAAGGGAGAATGAGAAAACAGGAAAGGGGAAAATGGTTATAAAAACAAAAGCAAGGGCAAACGAAAAGGCGTAGAAGGACGTGACCGGATATTAAGGAGGAGTTAGCGCACGAAAAGGAAGAGAGAGAGAGAGAGAAGTTACTTGGGCTCTTTCGCATGGAAGCAATTCGCCCAAGTAAGGAGGGCATCTGTTGGGGCCATATGAAATAATGGGCCGCGAAAGAGCTATTGGGCCATAAGACATGGGCCGGAAGAAAGAGGAAGTCCAAAAAGAAGATGGGCTCGAGATTGGTAAGGCCGAAAGTACATAGTAAACCGAAGGGAGGAAATCGAAGCTGATGAAGATTTCGGCCGAAATGGAAAGAAACAGCCGAAACCTAAACAACCGAATGGAAGAGAGAAAGAATTCGGCTCAGAGGAGTTAGCCGGAGAGCGGTTATTCCAGCTCCGGCTATAAATAGGGGTCGACACACTCAAAATCAGGGAGATCAATCCAACCCCCAAATTACTTTTATCAATTTTAATTCCTTGTTATCTTTACTGCTTTCTTTACAGCTTTCCTTTACAGCTTTCCTTAGAATCTAGCCTAGTTTGTAGCGGTTACCATTTCCAAATCCACCGTTGCTCCTTAGCAGCTGGTAGTTTGGTTCTCTGTTTTTGGTGAATTCCGCCGTTGTTTCTTAACAACAGGCAGATTCTCCGTTGTATCTTGTTATTGTTGATTAATTCAAAGAAGATTCAGTCAATTGTGGGCGCATTATTGTTAATCCGAACCCGTAATCGGTTTGATCCTTTTCCGGTAGCCTCCCTTGAGGAGAAAAAGGTCCTTGGCTACACCCGAGCCAAACAATAATACATTGGAAGACAACACCGCATACGTGTTAGATCGGGATTTCGAGGATGACCATGTTGAAGATGAATCCCCGAATGTAAATAAGATAGATAGAGAAGAAATTCTATCCGAATCCGTGGGTGATGGCGGCGACGTCTCAAATGAAATTGGGGATTAAAAAACGTCACGGTGTGATGTCGGACAACAATCTTCACAGGTGAATGCCGCACCCCTTTTCTTCCGAAAAACATCGCAAATATATGAGCCATCACAGTATGGACACTGAACCATCACACAATGGACACAATGTGGTCATTAAACCAACACTGGTTGCACCTTTGTACATGTAAATATTATAACATTATAACTTAAAAATATTTAACATAATATGTCCAACATCATGGAGGTAACATCATTACATAAAATGAAAATGCAAAAACACCAATTACAATTAAAAAAAAAAAAAAACCAAATGTGAATTGCAAGACAACTTAACATGTCCATTTTCATATTCACCAAATAATTGAACCTTATTTCATACTAATATAGAATCCACAAAAACAGACGTCCGCCAAGAGCGAGACACTATCCAAAACCGAAAATGAACATACCTATATTCAGTTCAATTCAAAATAGACTAAATCCATCACCATATAGTTACGATGGTGAATATCAAGTATTGCAATCTAATATCAAAACAATGGTTAGCACCAGCATTAGCCATGTGTAAAACAGATGGAGGACCAGCTAGTTCACGGCCTTTCTTTTTCCACGACGGTGAGCAGGTGGAGTCTTCAATCCCGATGCGGGCGTAGCAAAAGCTATGGGCTATGCATCCTCAGCCACCGCATCATCTGACGGGTCGACAATACCAACAAGCTCTTTCACATAGATGAAATGCAAGTTACTGTGACCATCGGGCTGGGCAACATGCCCATTGAAGATTGAATCCATTGCGAAGTCACCAGACCACAAATTGCCATGCTCCTCCTCGGCAACCACCTTCAATGTATACATGAAGTGCTTCAACACCTCGTTATCTTGCTCCAACTCATTCACACTGTTCCGATTGTTGAAATACCATATATTTCGTCTCTCTATCGGCAACGAGTAACACCCAATGGTGCTGCCGAACATATGGAAAGAACAACTGCGATATGAGTGTGATTATACAGATGCCAGTAATATGAAATATGAAAATGTCTGCCACCATTTCAAAAAATATGTGCCACCACAACATGAGAATTGGACCATCATATAATGGGCACTGTTCCAGCACAATATGTTCATTGACTCAGTATACCATAGAGGTGGCACAAGTTTCAATCTAAAAAAGGCTATAACAATCAATACATAATTGACTAACATCACAGTGAAACATCACACATACACGATGACACTGTTCCAGCATAATATGGCCATTGACCCAACACACCATAGGGGTGGCACAAGTTTCAATCTCATAAACAAATCACTTGAACTTATTGAACCTTTTCATTGTAAACAGATCGAGCTATTCCCTCATTTCCCTGTTGTGTGAATAAAAATTGATAATACATATATCTACCATCACACGCCTTTCATTTAAATAGCAATAGTTGTATTAGATACCATCACATCAACCACTAAAGAAGTGTAAATCCATCTACAATATTCAAAATATCAGATATTCCATCACAAGAGACATAATGCCATCAGCATACAACATGAAAGCAACTATCATAGATATACCAGAAACTCATCACACCAATATTCTGTAATTAGATGAAGGCAAAAAACATAAACAAAATAGATGACTATCTAATGTTGTCTCTTCACAATTTTGTTCTGAAAACACTGTACATGTTTCATTTAGTTTTAACTTCTTTCATCCTCTAAAATCTTAAACATACTAATGTCATGAAACCAATGAATCCTTAATGGTAATCGCACCCTTGCATTACAATTTAAAAACTACACAAACCACAAAAAAAAAAAACAGTAGCAACATTTATACAATGGGTATTGCATCTATATATTGAATAAAATTTTATCAAAAGTATGCATATAAACAAATAATTGATGGAGTCAAGTAAGTTTCAAAACTATCTTGGCTTTATCAAACATGGGCTCCATGTTTTGGTTAGTATGACTTGATCCAATTCTAGAATAATAATTTAAAAAACGTCACATATCTTTTTGGGGAAAAATGAAACCCTTCTTGAACCTACTTCCATTACCAACAAAATACAAAAAGATTGCATACTAAACCGATAATGGGGAAGTGGCGATAATGAAAAATGGCAGAATGCTAACCTTGATGGCGTCGAACACAGTAAATGGGGTAATTTTCTCGGAACGATGAGTCTCCTTTGCCCGAAAGGAATTCGGAGTCGTTGGTGGAGAGAAGTCGAACGGGGTTGCGAAGACAGAAAATTGGTGATGAACAACGACGTTGGATTCGGCTTATGGGAGGGAAAAATGGTCCGGTGGTTAGAGAGAAATGGTGTCGGGTGAGGGGAATAAGGGATATGTTTCATCCTAACTAGGAATGTGTGCAGACTAATGGGAGTACATATTATCTTCCTTAATTAAAATATTTAATTAAAACATACCAAAATAATAAATTAATGCTGGAATTGACAAACCATCACACGGATCAAAGGCACTCACTCATTCAGCTTGCGCTGAATCTGCACATAAACCTAATCCCATCAATATATTCAACTCACAACTATCACATCACATTAATAAATTAATTAATTAAAATTCAAACTTACTAATATCACATCGCATAATTCTCTAATTATTTACCTCTATTATAAATACTCCACTCCTACTTTAAAACTAAACAAATACCACATAAAATATCGTGCCCAAAAGTTTTGGGTCGTAAATAACGGGACGGAGGGAGTAATAAAGTTAATGATCTGAACATATTACCTCAAGTCATAAAGCAAAGACATGTCTCAATTCCAGTTTGGCTGATCATCCTTTCAGATCATCTACTGATCTGAACATATTACCTCAAGTCATTGCTTTACTAAGAACAAAATTGTCGATTGATACGTCCAAAGAACGCGTCCGGGTGATTTGCGTTCATCAATCACACAGAAGCTTCGAAAATTTGGAGTCATGTCCTGACGACTATTCATTTGAGGTGCACACACCACCACGATCAACTTCAAACAACACAGATGACAGATGATGCAAAAATTTAAATCAACTATATATCACTGAAATTTGCAGCAGTGCATAAATTATGTAGACATATGTATATATGTTTTCATGAGATTATTAATGAAACTCACTTATGCTGAGAATTATTAAGGGATTCTGCAACCAGAAAAGAATGCTCTTAGCTTTACCCTATAGTGTCTATATATATGTATGTATAGCAACAACTTTGTATATTCTTCTATACATGTACATATATATATATATATATATTAATCCGAATTGAAGTCGTATATGTTGTATATCAATTTCTTGCTCTCTCTCAAGGTGTCTTGAGATGTGGAGGATCGAGTTTAGTGTGATCAATTGTGCTTAGGAGGATGTTAATTGGCGAAATGGATCGACCCAACACTTGTCTTCTCTAACAGCTTTCTTCCATCTGTTTTTAAAGTTGTCTAATTCCATGTAGGATTCTTTTCTCACCTGAAAAAAAAGGTCGTGTCTTTCAATTCATTTCCAGGTTTAAAGTCACGCTCAAGCAATTACTGAATTTGAGGAAAACCCGAAAAATGTGTGCAGATGTTGTAAACAATTCAGGCTGAACTGAGATTCTGACACAGCAGGACACGCAATTTGTGGTGGAGACATAAGAAAAAAGGAAGAGATACTTACTGCACTTCTGCCATCGGATTGCTCCAGTGAAGGCGTCGCCGCCTGCAAGTTCATCGTAGGAATCAATTTTATGATACACGGGCTAACAGTATTTCCTTGTTTGAAAAAGATGGAGCAATATAGAACATAGGGATCTGATGCATACTGATTTCTCTGTGTTGGACATTTTTGCAGCATTTGAAGATTGCTTTTCAACCTCACTTTCACTCTGCATCAGTCGAACGTAATTGAAGATGAGTGAATGAAAGGCTAAACCAATGACTTGGAGGAAACAGAACATTTTTTGTACCTTATTGCCTGCTGAACCCCCAAGTGTAGGAATACCGAAATGTATTAAATACTCCGAATCAACAATCCCAATATTTGTGGTCCTATTGCCCTGCAATAAAAACAAAATGAATCTGGAATCATGGTTTCAGAAAGAATGGTGCCAAAAGAACAGCATTGCCTTGTAGCAGCAGCAACAAACCTGAGCACAGTATCCGAGTTGAAAATCCAAGCCCCAAGCGTGGACGAGGTCATTCTGTTATTTCATTGTGAGATGGATCGGGTTTAGCATCAATTCTTCAGCGCACGACTTCAATCAAAGTGTTTCTAAATAAAATGAAATACGAAGAAACTTGAAATCGCAGACCTGAATCATGTACCACGTGCAACGCCATGATGTCCTTGAGAAAACAGGAGCCATCATCTCCACAAACCTGAGTTATGTACCAATGCATTTGTTGTCACATTGACGAAAAATTTATTCATCTTAAATTCCTCGGTTCTTTTTGGAATCATCGTTTCTCTGGAAAAAAAAAAAAACAAAAAAAAAACATAACTTACTTACCCTGTGCAAGGAGGTTCCTTGCTATCTTGATAACACCTCCTACCAGAGCCATTCGTATTTATGGCCCTTCTGCGCATATATGGAGTGGAGTGGTACTTCAGAATAAGAATCAAAACTAGTCGAAAATATTTACTAACAGCGAGAACAGGATCAGTATTTGGATGCTGTGTAAATTTTCTTGCTGTACGGTGGATACCTGTGTACTTCTGAATTTGGATCCCTGGCTGTAAGTTTGTAATGAACCTCAGATTCATCACCATCAATTGCTGGCTGTGATATCTGAAGTTCCTCTTTCTTAATTATCGATAGATATCTGCATTGACGAAGGAGTTTCTCAGTTTCGTATTCTAATACTTGCATATGAAAATGATCAACATGCTCCATATCTTCAGGCTGCTGTTTTAGATGTAAGAGATCGGAGATGGATTACCTCTCCACATGAAAATGTTCGACTCCAAGATCTTCGTCCCATAGGAAAACGTAATCATATTGTGCGATAACATCTGGATGTAAGAACCGCTTGGCAAACCACCTAGGTGAGAAACAGACATGAAATGAAAGCCAATCCATCAGACATTCCACAGTATTTCTAATACATGAGTAGATGTCTGAAGGAGAATGAAGAGTTCGCAAGTCAATACCACTTGGTTTGGTTTATAGCAGAAACATGAATGACGCAGTTACTCCATTCAAAATCCCTCCAATCATCCACATTGCCATCATAATGAAAAAGCATGATGGCAAAATCAGACAGCGGGAACTGTAAATCAGAAAACGTGCACAGTCAAGAACAAGAAATATGTTCAGCCATCAGAAGTTGTGAGCACACACTTAAAAATTGCTTACCTTTTTAACAATTTTGTTAACATTTTCCTTCTGCTTTATACCAGCTGCAATAGCCAATAAGTTTATTGGTGACCTCAACTTCTAGAATGAGAATACAAACATAAAACAAGACATCAATCAGAAAAGACCAAATGAACATTGGAGCCAAGTTATTCTTCAACCACATGCCATCATTCAAGTTCCATGAAAAGGGGAAAAAATGTATTGTCAGGCATTCAAGATCACACTCATTTCTCAGTTGATCAGAACATGATGACAAAAGATAAGCATAAAAGCATAAGGGAGGTCTCTATTTTTGAAATCTTAGTAATGATGCACTTCGACATAGATATTCTCTGAGACTGAGGATGCTGGGAATATAAACATTCTTCGAAATTGATAATTCATCCTTTTATTAGGTTCGCAGGTTAGATGAAACCAACATCATAGTACAAAGTAAGATAATGCCGATACCTTCTTCTTCACAGCGCCCCAGAGTGGCCGCATTTCCAGATCAGAAGTCTGAGAAACAATACCTCTGGGCAATGTTTGAGTTCCATCAGGCCGGCATTCAGACTACATTTAGAAGAAACGTGCGAAAACAAGAAACACAAGCAGATTCTCAGACATTTGGTTTCAGCTAAAGTGGATCATAATTACCAAAGTATTAGTAATACTGAACTTTCCACAATTCACTCAATTCATCCATAATTGATGATCATACAAACCTCACAACTCTGGGATTTTGAAGCCTTGAATGGGTAGATGTTATGCCCTAAGAACCTCTGCACCAGAAAAGATCGTCCATTCAATCAGTATTTACATATTTAGCTAAGTTTAAGGTGTCCATTGTCCACACTCCACAAGTACATTTCCAAATAGATATCCACACAACTAGAAACTGAACGGTAAACTGCAATCGTGAATATCTTGTAGATCACATTATTATTCAATAAACCAATCTACTATATCTCTAAAAAAAGGCAAAAGCTCGACTTTACCTCCTTATAATCAGTGAGATAAAATGTAGTCCAGATGAAGAAAACTGCTGCAAGGAGAACCGCCAACGGAATGTAATTGCAGAAGACGGGTCTCTTCCTTTTCGACCCACTCATTGTTTCATTAACACTCGGGAAACCACTGCAAAAATGATAAAGAAAATTGAACCAACAATACCCTTGATGGATGCAAACTAGTTAAATGAAATCAAATACCTTAAAAAGCAATGAAGAGGGGAAGAAGAAATGGATCAGATGCAAGCAAGCAGCAAAAAAGCAGCGATTGAGCATAGGACAGGTGGCAGAAGTAAAGCGCCCATATATAAATATGGGTTGGGCGTCGGCGTATATACATATATGAAGAATATTACTATAAGGTTCCATGCGTGGATCGAGGTCAACGGTGGCAGGGAGGGAGTAGTGGGGTTTTGCTTGAAAAGGGCGAAAAGGGTAGCGAAGATGATGATGATGATGATGAAAGAAGACGGCAAGTTGAAGAAGCCTGAAGGAAGCAGATGACCTGTATGGCTGTTTCTGTAATCTGTATTGTGTGTGTTGCAGTGGTAAAATGCCAACCCAAAGAAAGAGGGAATATATATATATATATATATATATATATATATATATATATATACCGACGAGGCGACGACTGGCTGCCTCCGCCTTCCAAGTTCCAATGTAGCAGGACTGTAGGAGTAGTTGTATTCATTGGACAACCTGGTTACCGATATTTTGCTCCATCTTTTTTTCTCCTTAATTTGATAATTATATTGAGATTTTGTACAAGTCTATGGATGGGAGAGACTAACACCTATAGTTGCTCCCAACCAATATATCAAATCCCAAATCCAGCATCAAGATACGGTTGTACCCCCGTGTGATGCAATAAAAGAACATTGGAGCCAAAGTTATGCTTCAGCCACATGCCATCATTCAAGTTCCATGAAAAGGAGGTTCCAGTAAGAAAAAAAAAAAAAAAATGCCCAGGCCTCCAAGAGACAAAGATGAAAGACCACACTCATTTATTAGTTAATCACAGCATATTGACGAAATCAGTTTCTTTGGTTGCTACAATTGCAATGTGGCCTGCGGCCTGTCTATAATGATTGCAAATAATGCCAGATAATAACACTAGCAGTATAAAGAAATACAAAGGTACTCCTAGGAATGAATTGCATGTATAATCAGATTATGAAATCAATGGTTCCAACAAACTATCTTACATGACTGTACAATCACGGTTTATCTAGAAAAGGAATGACGGAACCAAGACTAACCCATGGGCTCGCACAAAATTTATGCACCCACAGGACTCAACATCTCAAAAGGAATTTTAAGACCAAAGACCTGGCCAACCACTGAGAACCAAGCAATGATGTATTTATCTGTGGGCATGCTTCCCTGAGTTGAGAAAGTATCGCTTTTCAAGAGTAGCTTCATCCATTCACTTGTCGCACAGGGATGCAACATGAACCATGGCCGATTCAGTTGTGGGTGTTCCTGCAGCCATCACTGGATGTATCAAATGTTAAATACAACTTAGTTCATTTAGGTTGCCATGCATTGCAGAGTCATGAGGGGGAAAATCTAATTCTTCTAGATTCTAGGGTGTAAACATTGGCCTGCTTCTATCAGTAAGCAGTTAAAAGGAATACTGCATCATTGTATTGGATGGATATGAGAAATAAAATGCAAGTATGAATGGGGTGTAAACGACTTTTAACCTCCTGAGTCATGAATGTCCACTTGGATCTAGTTAGCCGCTGCGCTGCATTAACTGATATGTCTTTTTCAATGTCATCTAACATCAGAGGCTGCCCATCTGCAGAGTTGCAAAGGTCAGTCCGTATTGATATTGAATAAAGCACTGGAGGGAAATGCAACAAGGTTCACATAGTTCACACCTAGAAAATAGGTGCACATGCAGGAGTGCTTAAGGAGAGCCAACTAAGCCACACCAATGTGAAACAGAGCAACATTGCCAAAGGGCCCTCAGGGCTTGAGATGAACAATACAAAAAACACTCCCGTCCCTCACTGACACAGTGCCCAATTCCACAAGAAGTTCCACTATTCAAAACTAATTTTAACATTTTATTATGTAATTATCACTGAATTTAAACAATGTGGACACTATTGGTTTGTGCTTCAGTAGAGAAGGAAAGAAGCAGACTTACCACTTCCGTAAGCACGAAAATATAGCACTGGAACCTTGTACGAAGCACTGTACACAACATGAAAGTCATATCGATGTTCTCTGGGGACATTAATGTGAACCTAGAGGGCAAAATGACACAAGAATATCAGTAGTTGAATCCATTCATATGCCAATGTTTCTGTTGCTTTTTTATTTTTATTTTTTGGGAAAAAAACCCTTAAATATTTTCAAATCTTCAGCTGTCAAGTGGCAATGGCAATGGTTTGAGGGTAATAAATGCAAGTGCGACACATGAATATATCGCACTTTCAAGGAAACAAATGAAGGAAATTGAGGTAAAATTTCGACCTGTGTGCTGTGCCCGAATTTGCACATCATCAATGTTTCAAACATTGTATTCTTGATCATGTAAAGAGCCACGATCTACCAAATACTGCCTTACAAAGGATATAACGGTGAAATTTATTGATTGACACTACAGATATCAATAATTCGAACTATGCCAAATGCTTTACAAGTTTCCCAGAAACTAAAACTGAGTTTTCAATATGTAAGCACAATTCGACGTGTTTGTCCCTTCCAGGCAATTAGAGAACCATAAAAAAACAGTATTGTTAATTATTGGAAAACGAAAAGGAAGAGATGCCTACCAAAACAGCAGCATCGAAAACCTCGTCTTCATATTCAACAGTGCACTCTTCAGTTTGCAACCGATCACTTTTCCCATCACTCTGCAATTCAAGTTGCATAAACACCACTTCTGTATATATCTCCTCACATAAAGGATCAATCAAATAAGCCAAGTAAACGAGAAACACACCTCAGAATCAGAGTTGGGAAGAATCACATTTTCCATAGACAAATATCCGTCCTTCAAAAAATTAAGAAGAATAAAGCGGTAAAAAAAAAAAGTAGAAATCGTTTTGAAAGTAAAGCAAGAGGAAGTCGAAATTACTTGTTGGGTATGGTGCAAAATCCAAGGGGGGAGTTTGCGCGATGGAACCCAAGTCCACCGGGGAAGGGCGGTGTTGTATTGATTCCAGCGGTGGGAGAAGGCAGAAGTGGCGGCGTAGAATTCAGCAGAAGAAAGAGTGCCATCGCAAGATTGGAGCATCATGATCTCAAGACCATATAGAAAAATCTGATTTTGAAAAGGATGAGAAATTGAGAACACGAACACCTCATCAGCACCGGCACAGGCGCGGCGGCGCGGGTAACAATGGCGCTGGGAAATTTGGGCTTGGGAGATGATTGGAAATTTTGTACGCCACAAGAGCTGGGTTTGGCCCATTATAAAACCTCCAAACAAGCCCAATCAGCTACATAGCACATAGCAGTAGTACTATTTTTTTTCCTTGTCTTTTTTTTTTAGGTGAATACTTGGTTTTTTTCTTGTCTTTTGCATCACAGCCATTTAATTTAAGGCAAGGGAAGTATTTTTAATTTTTTGATCACACCAAGTTAGACCTTTTGCTTAAAAAAAATTTAATTGGAGTTCGTGGGAATGTATACAATGCTATGAAGATGGTATACTGTCTGGGATTTTTTTTGGTCTTAGGATTTTTTTTTTTATTTTTTTATTTTTTTGTCTTTTGTGATAGCTGCATTACCGGTGGTATGGTTTTTATGATTGTACATTTGTACTAACTAGTAGTAGATGATTTGAACCCAACCTTGAGGTATTTCCGCTACAAAACATCAATCCATCAATAGTAAATAAGCAGAATGCACCAGAAACAAGGAAAATGATTTCTCATGAAGTGTTCAACAATGTATGAAGCCGGGTAGGGTACGGGCTATCCCTTTTCCATCTGAACAAAATTGTTACTTCTTTCTTAACATTGATTCTATTCAAGATAACATAAAACACTACATAATAAAGATATTGCACATCCACCATCGAGATCAACTCCAGCTGCAGCTGCAGCTCCAACACCAACTCGCTACATATCAATTTGAAACTAACACGAGACTTTTGCAGGTCTCTTTCTCATCTCCCTGGAAAGCATCAACAATCTTTACCATCTCTGATTGATGCATCAATTTGGCTTTGCTGGAGTTGGGGAAGACGGAGGTCTCAAATCCCGGTAATTCGGATATGGAGACTGTGGCCGTGGGCGGTGGTCCACTGGTTGGGCGCTAACACAACTGGATTCTGCATTCTTGATTTCGGACCCAGTGGTTGATGGAGTGGCATCCATGTCGCTGCCTGGTAGATTCATCCCGCCATTTTTATCAAAGTGCTTTAGCTTCTTGCCTTTCTTCTTTGGATAGACACGTACAGAAGGGGGCAGGAGGGTTTCTTGTATCTCCTGCAAACAGCATGTTTGAGCTTGTAAGTAAATGGGGAAAGGGGTCACTGATTGAAATGCAAACAATATTGTGTGAGATTGAACACAAACGATGAGACAAGATAAACCTGTACCGCAATTTTAGAACTGCAGAAAATGACCATCATAACTATTCTTTCTAGACTGAGCCGTGCTCTAAGACTTATTTCCATAACTTATTACTTATTTTTATTAAAATCAGATCAGACCAGATCAGATAAGAAACCTTCAGATCAGATCCATTCAGATCAGACCAGAAATATTCAGACCAGACTAGATCAGATCATATCATTATAATAAAATTATAATATAGATCAGACCAAACCAATTCAAATCAGATCAGACCAAAAATATTCAGACCAGACAAATTCATATCAGATCTTACAAAATTCAGATCAACTTATTTAAGGCCGGGAGAACGGGGCCTCTAGAAGGAATTGCTTAAAATGCCACCATCCAAACTGAGGAATACCGTACATACGCAGCATACTAGCATGAAGACCCAAATGTTAGATTTTTCTTGGGTGAAAGAAGCAAGAGGCCTTTGAAAGATACATATAGAGTGGCTTGATAATGTCGAAAAGTAGAGAATTGCGAACAAAGGCTTTAAAGCTTGAATGATTGTGGCAACTAAGCCTAATCTAATTTTATGATAGAAGTGAGCATGGGCAGCAAATACAGACAATGCTTATGGTTAGGGAAGGTTGCTAATGGTTAGGGAAGGTTGCAAATACCAAGTCTAGATCTGTTCCAAAGTATTACAGTATAAAGAAATTCATTTTCTGCAGTTGCTAATGGTTAGGGAAGGTTGTGATTTCCATCCAGAAGAAAAAGCATATGATGCACCCACCATACATGAATACTACATTCTCAGCAATCCTAACAAACTAGCATTTCCATCGTTTGGAATTCCAAAATGAAAATTGTGAACCCTTTATTCTCAAGAAGACATAAACTAACCTAGTCGGCAACACAATATATTCGAGTGCAAACTCAATTCAATTTAATTGCCGAAGAACAATTAATGTGAAAAAGAAGTATACCTGCCATCCCTTCTTGCCCCGGATACCACCACGAATGGCATAGGCCTCTTTGAAACCATTTTTCACCAACAGCTCAGCTACTTTAATAGAGTTACCATCGAAACTACCTTACACACGACACAAGCCACAACAAGAAAATTAGTTTGATACTTCAAACTCTCCAGTCTATGCCAAGTATAATGTTATAAACAATCATCTAAAAACACCCTTTCTCACTTAAATAAAATAAAGCAATCACAAATTCTATCACAACATTACTTCCACCAAGAATTCAATCACTGGAATTTCTACTTATCAAGAAATCCATAGATTTGATCAATGAGTTAACAACACTTTCTTATCCAACACAATTTCAAATCTTCACGCCACAAACATAAACACTAATGGAAGTTAAGCAGAAGAGTCAAATATTCCAAGCTTACTTGTCTACAACACAAACAGTAGTATCAGCAAGATCCCCAAATTTCTCCAAAACACTCTTCACAAAACTCTCTTCCTCCCCTTCTCGAAACTCCACCTGCACCGGACTCTTACTGAACATTTTCAAATTGGGAGAGCCCAAGTAAGCCAGACTCTTACCATCCCTGATGTCCAGTAGCTGACAATTGGGGTCATCCTTCAGCTTCTTGAAGGCGTTAATGGCCGAAATATACTTATACTTCTGCAGATACTCCTCGGCCAAAGGGATCGCAATAAGCCAAATGAAGGCCACTGTGGCCACAAAGAAAGGGTACCTGGTGAAGAAGTTATCAATTGAAACAATAACGGACTCCAAGCTAATTCTGTCGGACGCTTGTTCACTGGGGAGATCAGCACCAATTTCAGAGGCAAAACAGGGAAGGGGGGAAGAGAAGCCAAGAAACAGAAGAGAGAACTGATTCTTGGTAAGGAATTGGTCGATGGAGGTGGGGGTTCTTGAAGGGGTTAGGGTTTCACTGGTGAGAAGGGGTTTGGAGGAAAGAGTTTTGGAAGTGGTGGTGGGGATGTAATTTAGGAAGGGAAGATGGGATTTGGAAATTGAAGTTAGGGTTTTGGAAGGGAATTTGAATGGTGGGGAAGAAGGGAGGCATCTTGAAAATGTCTCCATGAAGAAGAGAGTGAGGAGAGAACAGCAAGAAATTGATGGGAATGGGACAAGGTAGATGATAAGGTGGCACTGACCATATGCAATTACGCAAAGGTGTAAAATGGATTTACATGGTGTCCACTCTCCTGTAAAAATGTTTTCAAGCGAAAAATCGTGTGATCTGATAAAGCTAAAGCAATTACAGTCTTACATTATCACCATCCACGTATTGTCCTTTTCCTTTCGTCTTAAATTATCAGATGGGAGCTCTCTTTTTCAACCTCCACCCTCATCCCTCGAGAAGAAAGAGGGGACAGGGGAGGGGAGTCGTACTTCAAAAAGAAAATCACACAACAAAGACATCGAAACGATGCTTGTAGTCTATTTCTATGCTTTATTATCATCCTTTGCAGTAGTGCAGTCTCTGCAAGAGCCTCACAGGTAGGGTTGCAAACGAACCGAATCGAACCGAATACTGCAGTATTCGATTTGATTTGTTAAGCTTCACGAATACTATCTAATCGAATCGAATTATTCTATAAGATAATTTATATTAAAAAAATTAATTTTTAATTATTGAAATTAAATATTTAGTTCAATTTATATATCAAATTTAGTGCTTTAATTTCATATATAAATATATTCATATTAATTAGTAAATATAGTCATTAAAAATAAATTTTAAATTATCTAACAAAATTATTTTATATATTTATATATTATTTTATATAAAATAAAATGTTTAATCGAATATCGAATCGAATCAAATATTATTCGAATATCAAAATTTCGAATAATTTCGAATCGAATCGAACCAAAAATATTTGATTCATTTGCAACCCTACTCACATGCAGCAGCCGCTGGGATCACTTCCAATTTTCTTCCCAACTACGGCGTATTTTAAATGCAAATATGTCTTGTATCATTATTTCATTTTGTTTTGCTTCGACAATCCAAACCAAGTGACGACTATCAGTATTAAATTTAATCATTACACAAGGATCACGTAGAATTTGTTGTTAGATGCAAGTTGCCAGCTGCCCGATGAATTAGGAGTCTTTAGAGAAAAAACAATAACAAGTTGATCAGATCTTAAATCCCTCCATATTTTTCCCGTCTCCTCAATCAAAATGTAAAATAGCTTTGTCCTCGCTTTATTGGAGCAAATAACTGAGCACATTGGGAATAATATCTGTAAGCATACCCATCATATATGCAGTTAATACAAGAAATCAGGGAAACAGCAACGTTAGATTAGTGTTTTATTCCCCTATATGAACCATGAGAAATGATAATTGAGACCAAGAACGTTACCATTTTGTTAATTTGATAACTGACGGTACCTGGAAACTAGCATAATCAAAATTCCCTCAAAAGACAAATTTACTTACTGCATCAGGACACAGATAGTGTCCTGCTTTCCCCATTCTCCTTCCCACTGCATTTCCTGTCAAACCCTGCTAAATAATCCTCCATGCAGGACCTGTAGCTCTCCATCCCTGGAACCTTAAGAGCTATTTCCAACCCAATGCTCATCCATTTCTTTGCCACTTCAATCTGCTCCATCTTCACAGGAAGTGCTGCTCGATTCCATGCTGTTGTCGCCAGCCACTTCCCTTCTTCAACGGGATACTCCCCTTCTCTCAATCCCACCATGGTTCGGTATGCTTGCTTGTACATTTCAAGTATAGAGTCATCGTCTGCTCCTTGTACAGTGGAATTGCAGATCAGCTTCCTCAGGATGAGAGCAATGGTTTGGTAATCCGGACTGGGGGATGTGAGAAGGGCAGTAAGACAAGTGTTTAATGCATAGGTGCTGACTTCGGGATTGGAGCGTGGCCCCTGTGAGGCCTCCAGCCCGATCTGAAGCAAATGTTTCGGGTTGCATGATTTGGAGGTGGCGAAGTTTTTGACGATGTGGAGCTGGTGGGAACCTGTGTCATTTAGCCTGGAGTAGAGGTTGAAGGCAGTCCAAGCGTGTATGAAGAAGAAATTTGGTTCGATGGATGCTGCTTGTTCGTCGTTTTTTCTGCTTGACATCAGTAACTGTATCCAAGGATAGAAGTTTGTTGGTATATCTTTTGAAACAATTCTGAAGAATGAGGAGAAATGGACAGTGGTTTAGATGGTTACCTTCCCGGCTTTGCCCAAAAGCTCAATGGCTTGTTGAACTTCAGTTTCTGGCAAGGTGCTTTTCCTTTGCATCTCATCAGCAATTACCGCAGATACAGATAGTACGATCGATTTACACACCATAGCATTGTTTCCCTCTGTTTCTCCATTGATTATAACCGCATAAAATTCTGATGCCAATTTGAAGAACTCTGCAGATAAATTGAAGTTTTTCTCCTGTCCTGTTCTTGCTCCAAAATTCCAAGCATTCCCTGCGAACCAGTTCCGTTCCCGCCTTCCAACTTCACATTTCCCAAAGAATAGGTCTGCTTCCACCTCAGCGAGCCTGGCAAAGGCCCGTTTCATGTGTTTGAGGACCTCTGCATGATTGCCCGGTTCCTGACTCAAAATTGTAATCAAGGTGCGGTATGCTACAACCTCGTTTGTTGGCATTGATTTTCCCGAGGAATAAAATGTCAATAGCTGGGATAGAGAGGCAATGGCAACAGGAAGTGACCGACAGGCGACTGCTTCATGGGCTGCTAGGCAAATGAAATCAGCGGTGAAGTCCAGGAAACTAGGCATTGCTTGCATCTGAGAAATGGCGCTGTCATGGTCCTCCTTTTGCAGCAATATCTTAAACTGCAATTGTTCCAGAGTCACTATGTCATCAGGCAGGATAGCTTCTTAATGGTTCGAAAATTGAGACAGAAAATACCTTCAGGAATCCACTCGCTATATTAGGTTCCAACTGCAGAAACAAAAACTTGTCAAGATATCAAGTAATATGTGGCTATGGGAGGCTTCAAAATGATGCAACAGATAAATTAGTGGACATATTTAGTGCATGCCTTCTCAGCTTCATTAATGTATTCTTCAGCTCTATCTAGTTGCAATAGGCCTAAGTAGCAGAGCGCTAGAACCCGATAACCCTTTGCTCTGAGAATTCTGTTCTCTATTCCCTGAGGTGAATATAGCATTGATTTTTCAAACAGCTCAGCAGCAAGCACATAATCTTTCAACCGAAAATGCTCTGTCGCACTGTAATACAAAGTTTTCAATCCATGAGTAAAGAGTGACATTATTTGACCATTGAGACTTGAGAGTGGCTCAAACAAGAATTCAACCTACTGGCAGAGAGCACATCTCTGTGAAACCAAAAAAACAGAAAAAGAAAGCAACCTAAATATTTTGGAATGACCTGATAAGGAGAATATGGTTCCGAGTTATGCAATTGATCAACAGGTTAGGTGAACATAAACCATACTAAACATCTGTCTTTCAAGCCTTAATGGCCATTATCTACATCAGAAATGAAACTAAACATGCTAACCCATATTCCTATACATTGAATTCATTACTGTGACTGCTAACGTAGGTGGTGGTGGTGTTACACTTGTTCTCCAATGGAAAGCTGTAAATGTTACTGCATAATAGTTGAGATAAAATGTAATGCCCTTTGCGAAGTTCAATTGCAGAAACTGGATTACTAGAAGCAAAACAAGTATACACGTTTACCAGTTCCACAGAAGAGCATGCATGATAGTCTTCTCCTTAGAAGCACCTTCTCTGTTGAACAGTGCCGCCACCCTCTCATCCGAAACCAGCTCACTGACGACATTGACTCTAACTTTCACTCCTTCACCGCTGCTCAATCCATTCCCAACCAGCCTATTAACCACCCTAATAGCTGCACCAGCACTGACATGACACCGTTCTAATAGCCCTAGAAAGACTCCTTTAACTGTCTCGGCCCCTGCTGCACCTGCAGCCTGAAAGAATGACTCCACAGCCGATACCCAAACACCCTCAGGTATCCCTTTATTCAACACCATTCCTCTCAACTCCTTCTCTGCTTCACCATACCTCCCCAAACCCAACCATGCCTTCATTGCCAAGACACTCAGGCTCGGATGATTGTCTCCGCCACTCCCAACGTCCCTCAAAACCTTCACACATTTCAACACATTTTCAAACTCATTGCTCTGCAGATGTGCTGCGGCTATGAATCTAAGAGCCTTCAGCCTTAACTCCTTCAAATTCAGAGTTTCCTCTGTCCTTTTAACAACTCTCAGACCTTTCTCGCACAATTCCAATGAATCGTTCATCAACTTTAATGCGTCATTCATGGTGGAAGGTTCATTTGCTGATAGCAAAGTTTTTCCAAATGCCAAGTACTGGTTAGCTAGGGCACTAAAATTCCTTGAAACTCCAAACAGAAAATTTTTTGATCTGTTCAGCAATGCAATAGCAAAATTCCGATCAGAAACTTCCCAAACCGCTCGAGATCGAGCAAGGTTGAGATCCAATAGCAATTTCCGCTCGTCATCATCCGATATTGAGCTAATTTCAGTATTTGATACAAGGTCAGTGGCTTTTTCAAAGCAATTGTTAGCGGAATCGAACTTCTTTAGGTCGCACCAGATCAAACCGGTCTTGTAGTAGAACAAAGCCGCCTTGAACGCCGGAGACGGAATTCCTGCCACGTCAACGGTTAAATACAGCAGCTCAGCCGCAACTTGGCGGAGCTTGGCGTGCTCCTCGGAAATCTTCAAGGAGGATGCATTGGAGAGGTCCACGCACGCATTCCAAAGGCGATAGGTCAATTTCCAGACAGAAAGCTTGACAGAATTGGAGAAAGGTGCGAATTGGCTCAACTGAGCAAGAATTCCTCGAAGATCGGAGGAGAACGATGCCTGCAAGGGATGCAGGGGCGAGTGGCGCTCGAGCGATTTGATCGAGGACTCGATTTGCGAGAGAGCGGCTGAGTGGGAGGAGTCTGCGGCGGCGGTGTCGCGGCGGCGGTCAGGCGTAGAGGTTATCTCGGCGATTCTCATATGTGCTCCGATTGGAAATTATTGGCGGGAATTCCCGGATGAGACTGGAGGAATGTGGAGAACTGGAGATACAAGTTTTTAAGACATTTTATCACCCGTATCTCGTTTAGTTGGCAAATTATCATATCATACAAAAATGATGATTTATAACAGAATTTTTTTAGGTCACTTTACTCCCGTTGAGACTAGGCTTATAATACGTTCTTCTACTAACAGCTTATATTAAGCCATTTTTCAGTTACTAGCATGATATAATGGTGTTTAATAGCTCATTTACAGTCTAAGTTGGCCTAAGTTGCAGCGTCTGAGCAATTGATAGGATAGGAAGTGTTCTAGCTACAAAATTCCTCATTTGGTATATTTTGCTTTATGCCCTATTGGGCTATTAACAACCCCTTTGTGCTGCAAGTAGTAGTAGTAGTAGTAGTAACAGAGACAAAATCAAAACTAGATATGGGAATCAGAATGATTCCACGTCCAAATACCAAAATCCAATAAAGGGAAATCCTAATCATTTCGTCCCTCGTTCATTCTTGATTCCCCCTTGGCCTTATCTTTGGTCCCAAGAAACCCCCAACACAAAATACATTATACTACTGCTACTACATAGGAGGAGGAGAAACTAAAGACAAACCCATGCTTATTTACAAAAACATTTCTATATAACCAAAATGTCAGACAGCAAGGTAACATACACAGAGAAGCTACAAACTGATCATTTCTATGTATACAACATTCTATAAATAAGATCATAAAAGTTTCCAAATAATTCTACATTCATCTACATATATATCTATATAATAAGTAATAAATAAATCTCAAAATGAAAATTGATTTTACCGAGGCAGGCCCGGCATGAACCTGTCCACAGAGCTCAGGCCTGACCGGGTTGTTTGAACCACTGCATCACATTTTTGGCAGCTCAAAACCTTATTAAGAACTCTCCTCACCGGACGAACTGCTCTGTCGCCTGGTGAGAAAGTCCCCTGGGATTTGATGTAGCATTGGGTTTACAGGGACAGGAAACCTATGAGCAGAACTAACCATGGTTCGTTCATTTATCATACCAACTTCCTTGCAGACACGGTCTAGGATTGTCAGGAAGTCTCGAACCACCATGAAGATTCTGAATGGATGGGCCTCTTCCTTAGCTGAGTTTCCATGGAAATATTCAGTTATTTCCTTTACCAGAGAAAGGGCAACACTTTCTTGGGCTTGGAGTCGGATAATTTCCTCCTCAGCCTTTTTCATGAAACTATTCATGGAATCAGAGAATTTGTTGTTGCTGCTTTCCGCGAAAGGTGTTGCTTCATTTAGTTTTACAATCTCTCCTATGTTCCCAATTCCTTTGGAAAGCTTGGACACATCGCTGCTGAGCACCTCCGCATCCATAGCTGCAGATTTCTTGACATTGGAGAGCTCAGAGCTCAGACAAGAAACGACTTGGAGGCCGAGCTTTCTGCACTTTGCATCATCATTTATGGCGGGCTTCTCAGCTGCATTATTTTGACTAGAAAGACGAGCACCTTCACTTCTTATTATCTCCTGAACAACAAAATGTAAAAGTGTTGTTTGGCCATCAGCTCCCTTCACATCAACGAGCTTGAGGAGTGTGTCGAGCTTGAATGCATGGGCATCACCCCGATTTGTTCCGACATTCATACGGTTTCCTGTCTTCAACACAGCTTCTAGAAGTTTCAGAAACATCCTGCTAGTCCTCAATTCTTCGCAAGCTGCCTGTAACATCAAAAACTCATAAGCTAGCATATCATCAAGCAATAAACTCATGTATCAATTGAACTACCGATCATTAAGTGAACAAAGTGAGATGTCAAGTTTTGCAAAATCACATTTATAACATATAACATCTTTAATTCTCTTGATGTCAAGTTTCTTCAATTCAATCATCACTTTAAATTCAAGGTTAGTGGCTCACATTAATCGACACTCATGATTGCATTCACAGACAGATATCCAAACGAAATCGTACCTCAAGGGTTGTAAAAGACTTTTTCAAGTACTCAACCTCAGATTCAAAGTTAGATATGTAAAGCATTGCTTCTACTCTTTTGAATGCATAAGGTACATCGAGAACAGCCTTCAAAAATCTTTCCGCAGCACCAAGCTTGGTCGGAGAAGTATCTTTGTATTCCTTAAGCTTTCGCTCCTCTTCCTTGGTCGGTGCCATCTTCAGTAAACTCTCAAGAAGCTCAGCACCAAGTGTTTCAGTATTTCCTGATGTCATGGATAAACTCAATTACGAATTACAATAAATATCCATCCTGAACAATGTTTAAAATCAACAGCCATCTAGCTAGACAAAACTCAAAGTGCATCTTTAAAGTAAATTTTTCTCAAAACATAACTATTTATTCCAATTTAACGAATTGAACCAAACTGTATAACACCAAACAAAACCATAAACCCAAAGGTGAAAAGTAAACAAGGTAGCCCTCATGCCATGTGGAAGTGTCTACTTGATAGAGCTATACTACACAACTGATTTGTTATCATTTGCCCAACATCACAAAACAAGACAAAGAACACAGCAAGGCCAATGGTAAATCATGTGCATAGACAATCATTCAAAACACCCTCGGCTCATTATCAGAAAACGTTAAATTAACCTCAATGCCACATAAATACGAAAGACAATTATCAAATACCTTCTAAAAGACCTTCACAAACTTCCTCAACAGTGACATTAAGGGCCCTCAACAAAATAGCAATATTCTGCGCCTTCTTAGGATCAAGAACCCTGTTACCACTGTCCAGGCCAGGAGACGGCAGAACTTGCCACCTCATAGCCTCCTTTGGAGGGGGCTTAGGATTATTCGCAACAAACAATGTCTCGATCATTTCCTCATTCAATCTGTTCATAATTAAATAGTCCATATACGTATTAATCAATCAAGCTAAACAAACAGAATAGACTATAATAAAGCACTACCAAATTTGTATATCCATTACTTGAAAGAGCTGCATTTGAGTTGATCCCACACCATCTCCCTGTCGGAACTCGCCCGGACTTTGTCCCAATGCAGTGGCTTTAATTTTGGCTTCGGCGTGGTAGTCTCCTCGGACTGCTCTGGTTCGACATCGTCGGGAATTTGTGAACTCATTGGCGGCAATTCCATTGGAGAAACTAATGTGGGGCTGAATGAAATTGGATTCATTGGCTTGACCAAAGGGGGAGCCCTTATTTCTGGGTTTTTGGCCGGTGGAGTTGGAGTTCTAGGGCTCTCCCACATTTTACTAGGCGGCGGAGGTGGTGGCGGTGGTGGTGGAATAGAAACTCGTGGCGGTGGTGGCGGTGGCGGTAGTGGCGGGGAGTGATCAGCAACAGGATGTGGTGGTGGCGGCGGTCGCGATGGCGATAATGGATAAACGAAGAAGTTCTCCGGTGGAGGTGGAGGTGGAGGCGGTGCGGGAATTGCAGAGATGCTTATTGAAGATTCGATTTTCTGATCTGAAGCATTGGAAATTCGCGGAGACGAATCATCGCTTCTTCGAGAGTATCTCTCAGGCGACGATGAACTCGGTGGTGACGGTGATGCAGATTCCTTGCATATCGAGTGACGTGGTGGAGGGGAGCATGGCATTTGTCGGTGCTGCAGTGGCGGAATCGCCTGAATCTCGATTAGGTCAGGGGATTTGGGTATCGAATTTCTAGGGCTCAAACTGTTTTCTGGCGAAAGACTGAGTGAAATCGACCTCACCGGAGACCCAGACACCGATCCGGAAACTGACGAGGAGTAAGTTGAGGAGGAATTCGAAGCGGAAACATTAAAATTCTCGACTTCAACGGCATGGAAGGCGCGTCTAGAAGCTGATCCAGTTCCGATGGAGCTTTCGCGGCCATTCAACGAGCCTTTGGGCGAGTAGAACTCTTCGTCTTCGTCGCCTTTGCTCGACGCCAAATCGGCATTGTTGATTCGGAAATTCCGGCCCAGACTCTGCTGCGTGTGCAGCGGCGGCAAGGGGCGGAGCTCCGGCGAGTCCAATTTCCGTGGATTTGAGGAGACAGGATTACTTAAACCATCCTTCGACCTATTCCCGCTTCGATTTCCGGCAATGCTGCCGCTTGGGGGATGGGAATTGACGAGAGTGCCGAGGTAGAGGAACTCGGAGCTTGTTTGGGAAGGTCTCTGCAGCCTCGGGATGTGGCTGATGTTCGGTGGCGGATGATGAAAATTGGGGGTGGCCGTGGAGCTGTTGCTGTCGGATCTCGCAGGTTTGGAGCAATCTCCGAAGGCGGAAGATCCCTGAGTTCTGCCGCGCTTGCGGAGGTGGAGGCAGACGGCGAGAGAGACAATCGCGACGGCAGCGATGACGGCGGCTACGGCGGCTCCAATGAGGACTTTGGATGTGGCGGATTTGGATTTGGTAGTCTGTGGGACGTTGAGAGAGGAGATGTTGGCCGGGAAGGAGGCGAAGGAGGCCGGGGAAGGCGGCGATGGCGGGGAAGGGATGGACGGGAAGAATGGGGCAGTGTCGGTGTTGTTGGGGGGAGCGGTGGAGAAGGGGAATTTGGGGACGGGCGGCGGAGGGGTGGGCGGGGGGGCTGGTGGGGAGGAGTCCAGGGGGAAGAAGGGCTGGTGGAGAATGCGGCGGAGGGGGTGGTGGGCGAGAGCGGGGGTCAATAGTTGAAGGAAGAAAAGGGTGGTGCAGAGGGCGAGGGGTGCTGCGATGGTGATGGCGGTGGACGGCATTTTTGGGAGTGGAACCTCCCACCACCTGAAACTATGAGTGAGAGAGAGAGAGAGGGAGTAATTTAGGCGAGAAGTGGGTGTGTTTTCATTAGGCACATTCAACGGCTCTGAGAGAGAGAGAGAGAGAGAGAGAGAGAGAGAGATGTTGATCCCAGTTCTCAAGTGTGTGAAAAGTGGTACAGTGGTAAAGGTGGGGGAGTGAGGGAGGGTAAGGTAAGAGTGGAAGAAGAAGAAGAAGGTGCAGAGAAATGCAAGCAGCGCTCCAAGGACGTCAGCACCGGGTGAATCCAGACCATTCAGTTCCCACCAACATCAACGGTGTCAAACCTAAAACCATGACTGAGTCGGTATATCTACCGAGTACTAGTAGAAGTAATAATGGTGGTAAATGTGAAAAGGGGAAAATAATGAGAGGGAGAAAAAGAAAAGTGGAAGAAGAATAGATAGGTTACGGTAGCCTACTAAAATACTCGAGTGATTAGTGGAGTAGTAGTAGTAATAGTTTGTAGGGAATGGCTATGGTGCTCGCACCTACAATTATTATTTTTGGATACTCAATCATTATTTTCTGGATGTCTGTACAAACAATATAATCTGGATACGCAACCATCACTTCTAAATATGTAAGTGGGGATATTTGAGAGTGAGCAGATCCGCTAGCAGATAGCAGATTCAGAGAGAGAATTGTGAGAGGATATGCTCTTTCAATCTGCTATATGCTACCAAATATGCTTGCTCCCAAACATACTCAGTATGTAACCATCACTTTTGAATACACCATCATTCTGCACTGCAGATATTTGGAATAGTTTCACCGGAACCGGACTGATAGTTTGTGTGCGTGCACCAAGACCAAGATAGAAAACTAGGGTCGTGTTGGGTCATCATCGTGCATGTAAAGAGACAGCTAAGATTCTCGGATAAAAAAGCAAATACGCAAATAAGTACTAGAAGAAACCGTAGAGTGCTGTTGACTGCTGAGTTATCACAAATTCCCAATGCCATGAAAATGAATGTTTTGTAGTAGTAAATCCTTCGATTTTTTTATTTGCTCCGTTTGAACTATTGTTTTCAACTACTTAACTTTGTAGCTTTATTTAGTTAGGTTATATAGAGAATGATTTTGAAGGTGGTAAGTGTAACATGAGTTTTATAGTTTGTACTTTCTATTTTTACTATTACTTTACCATTTTTTATTTAGCCTTGTAACGAACCATATAAAATCATCCAAAGCCAGCTAGTTGAAAATAGTGATTCAAATAGAAGACATAAAAAAGAACGGAGGCAGTAATTATTAGTAGTATATCTTTAATTGCTATTTCATTATATAATTACAATTAATTAGCATTGAGTAACCACAAAAACACCAAATTCGGTTAATATTAAAAATATATATATACTATCATATAAGTATTTTTTTTATTTAATGGATATTCCAGACCTCATTGATTAAGACAGAACTTCATAACGTTTGCGTCATCTGATATATCAAATAAATATTGTATATTCAAGCATGGGCTCCCATCACCCATTTTTCAGGCCTTCAATGGCTCCTCCACAAAAAACATGGATATATTGTGGTCATGTTGGGGAATTAGCTATTACCTGATTATGTAAGTAATTTGAGTAATAAATTGGTTAAAATTAGTTGTTTGACAGTTTTGAGACAAATTTTTTCCCTAGAATAAGTTAACTTCAAAATGCTGCTATTTACAGCGGTTTCAAAAAAACTGATTGTACACAATTTTAAGTTATTTTATCTTTTTAAATAAGTTAATTTATTTTAAATTGACGAGAATAAGCTAATTTTATTTAGCATATTTGCCAAACAGGGTATATTCAGTATATGGCCGCGGTTATATACACACAAAATATCTTAAGAGCACACGAATTTTACGTAAAATATCAGAAATATCACACTACTTAATGGGTTTGGGCACCTAAAAGTCTTTACAGTGAATGGTCAGCTTTGGCCGTTGGATAAAGAAAGGATTGGCTGAGTTGGCCATTTGAGACAGGATCGGCCAGCTCTGGTCATTTGATAGAGAAAGGATCGGTCAGCTCTGACCGATCTTGGCTGACCGATATTTTCTCTATCCACAAGATCGGCCAGCTTGGCCGTTTGGATAGAGAAAGGATCGGTGTCAGCTCTGACCGATCTTTTCTCTATCCAAACGGCCAAAGCTGGCCGATCCTTTCTTTATCCAAACGGCCAGAGCTGGCCGTTCAATGATGTTTTTCTTTTTTTTTCTTTTCTTTTCTAATTTTGTTTAATTGTTTCCGTTTCTTGTAGCATAATCGCATACCATCAAGCAATGAGAGTCTTGCCTACAAAAAACAACGATTTGAGTTTGGATATCATAATATCATAAGTACAGACTACTCGGAGAGTTTAATAGTTTGGTCTCAGTGTGCCAACGCTAGCTGAAAGCTTGAACGAGGGTCTTGTCCGGATGTAAGTAGGCGGCCTTTCTAATATTGAGGCCTTCTGTGGGACACGAACACAACACACCACCTGAAGTAATAAGCAAATATATATTAATAAAATGCTGAAACTGGAACATGAATAAATAAATAAATAAATAAAATAAAAAAATTGAATGGCCGGCCTGACTATGAGACGAACGACCACTGGTGGCCGTTCAATGTTCCAAGCAAACGTCCAGTGTGTGTTTGCTTCTCAACGGCCATGGATATCCATGCATGGCCGTCAAGCGGAGAAAGAAAAAAAAAAAAAAAAGACGAATCGCGATTCTATATTTTTCTTAGGATAAGTTGGAAATTGTAAAATGGGTAAAAAAAAAAAAAAAAAAAAGAGTGCCCCTAATTGTCTTATTTGAAGTTGATGTGCCCTATCCTTTTATGTTTGTGGGAATATGGTGTGTATATAACCGGACCTTCAGTATATAATAAACATACACAAATTCATCATTTAACCCAAGAGAATTAAATAACTAGTAGTAGAAAAATAATAATAATAAAGACACAAGGACACATGCATGTTGCACTGTATTGATGCAGTACGTGGACGTGGAGTAGATGTGGCCTTGCATTTATTTTCTCTCATAATCTTATTCGAGTACTTTACTTTTTATGCTGCTAGCACTAGTAGTAGTAATAGAATTAGTATTTTGATAGTTACTTATAGTAGTATTTGTTTATTTCATTGGTAGTAATGAACTAATGATAGAAGAATGATAAATGTAAGGACTAAGGTAAGGTGGTGGGGGACAATAATACAATAATATGCTCCATTTACGTGGCCTGTTCCAAGCTGTTTATACTCCTTACTTTTGACAAGATACCATTATAATATTACACTTTCGGGCATTACTATTTACTACTACCACCGTTTTTGTGATAGTGCAACAAAGCACTATTTGCTACTATTTATTATTCGAGTTTGACTCTAATTTTTATCATAGTTATACAAGGAAAAACATAGTCAAGTGAGATCTTGTTGGATTCGTCTTGTTATGTAGTTTTTAAATATCAAACTTTTAAAATTTTTACTTATACCGAACTTAAGTTATTAATGGTTCAAAATATGCATTGGACTGCGTGCATTGGGTGTTTGTTGCACTATCACAAAAACGGAGGAAGTACATGAGATGAGATGAGATCCCTCTGCTTTTAAACTTAGCTTGTTCAATGTATACTAACATTTCAAACAAAAATAAATTAAAATTGAAAAAGATAAAATATTAAACAGTACTAGCCATTGTATTGTACATTCAACTATACCAACACTACTAGCGCTAGCTATCATCATCCAATAAATTTTGGTGGTTGGTGAAAATATATTCCTCATATCTATATTTATTCATGTTTATTGTTGAATGTAATTATATTGAAACGATGAGCATGTAATTTCATTTCATTGCCGTCTTGAAAACATTCAAGTTAAATAAGTTCATATTTTAAATTCTTTTTTTTTTTTTTTTGAACCAAGAAACAATTTGTTGACTGAATGTGCAGCCTTTGATGACTTCCAGTCTTGCATTGCCTATAATAGAGAGCTTAATTTTCCTTCCCCAATTCATACTAAAATTAGTTGTTTTCTAGGTTTCATTTATTCAATCAATTATTTTGTTTTCAAATATGCTACTACTGTGTATCATTAAAACAATGCCTGCATAAACTAAATAGACCAAGGAGATCCCTTTAATGTCCAAATTTATCCAATCGGCTCATGGGAAAACTTCATATAAGAATAACCCCTTTATTACAATATATTTGTCATGGATTAAAAAAAATATATATATTTATTGAATGACAATTCTTCTTAATTTACCTGGATGGAAGGCCTTAACCAAGGATTCTTTTCATGATATAATAATATTTTTGTTGTACAACTTATACAGGCCCGAAAATATTGCATACTATACAAATTATAGAAGGATAAATAAGACCTTGGGTGAGGAATCAAAACCTCAACCAGAAAGTTTTAAGTCATGGAACTTGATCATTTGACCAAGTTTTTATCCCATATTATTGTAAATTAAACCGATGGTTTCCTTCCATATTAACAATTTATTTATTTTTCTATTAATCATTTCAAATAAGCCATTTTTTTATTTTTGAATTTTCAGTTTGGACATGCGTATTATATGGGGTTAGAAATTCAAATTCTGAACATCAAATTCAAATACTCCATGCATCACCCTAGTGGGAAATAAAAAATATATATTAAAAAAGAAAAGATAATTGATGGAGAGGTGTGTCACTTTCGCAACAAACTTATTAAATGTGTAGCTAACTACCATCAACAATTTCACTTATAAGTTATACTAACACGCTGAGGGGTGATAGAATCATAAATTTTAATTAGGTGGCATAATAATTTAAAATAAAAAATAAAAATTAAATAATACCACCCTATCCGGCAAAATTTATGCTTTAAATAAGGTTTATAAATATTTATTTACTTTACTTTTTGAAATTGGTTTTTCAAAATTGTTTGAATTTATGGCATTTAAATTATGATATATATTTTTTTATTAAATTAAATATATTTCTTTACACACATGAATTTAGTCTATAAATAATTACGTAGTACTTGATAAAGGATCAAATAAACATTTAAATTTCATGTAAATTTATAAATAAGGGGGATAAACATTTGTGGGTTCGAATCTCATTTATAATTTTGGGATAAACATTTAAATTTGGGGGTTCGAATCTCCATCCGGCTTATTCTTTTATAATTTGTGTGGCATGAGCTCACACCATCCATTTACTAATATGTATTGGTTGGTCAGCAAATAAATATTTAAATTTCAATTGCCACCAATCGCTTCAAGAATGACGGTAAACTTTTTTAGGTAAATTACTAGAACTCATACCACACAAATTATAAAAAAGAATAAATAAAGGAGATGAACAAGGATCGGGTGATAAAGATGGAAGGCACTAACGCAGGGACTGGCCACTTGAGCAAGTGTTCATCCGGTCCACTAGAAAATACTTCCTCCGTTCTTTTATAGTAATTGACGCGGAGGGATTTTTGCCACTGTTCATTAAATAACTTTGATTTGAATTTTTAATACAATTATATAATATAAAATATAGTCAATTGGGATCTTGTTGGATTCGTCTAATCGCATAGATTTGTAATATCAAATTTTTATAATTTTTACACGTATGCAATTTGAGTTATTTAGGATTAAAAATGTGTATTGAATTGCATGAAATATGAGTTGTAACACTTAAAAAAGAACGGAGTTAAGTATTAAAGATATTATTATACACTTTTACTACCACAAATTCTTTATCACTATTTGAAGCTAGCTGACTTGATTATTAGACCAAATCATCATCCTTTTTTTATTTTATTTTTTGATGGACAATCTCTAAATGCTAGAAAACGGGTGGTACTATTATCGATGAAAAATTGTGTTTTTTTTTTTATTTTTCTAAAATTGTCTTCCTATGTGTATAAAGCGACATGTATGCTGGTGTGACAATCAATACTATAAATATATCCAAACATAGGGTACTAATACATAAATCAAACTGGTACACATGAAAAATGATAGTATAAATTAATATCATAAATAAAATTTGAAATTTGAGCTCACAATTCATTCTTATTTTCAAACGGCAAATTTAACGAGAAAAGTGTAGTTTGTTATAATATAACTTCTATAGACCTATTAGCTTATGTATATAGGCTTGAAGAATATAAAGGAAGACAGTTAAGCGTAGAAACGAAAATAGCAGGGGATGCTATGAAGAGAAAATGAATGAGTAAATTAGAGAGCTAGGTAGAGAGATTGAAGAGGAAGTATGTTATCCTCGTTCCATTACTCAGCTATTTATAGTTATTCATATAAGACTACATTCAGACTGTACTACTATGTACTCACTACACAAGACTACATTTAGGCTGTAGTACTATGTACTACAATACACAAGACTACATTTAGACTGTAGTACTATGTACTACAATACATAAGACCACACACTTCTTGTAGGATATTTATATATACAACACTCCCCCTTGAATATCCTTTATACAAAAAATATGTCTCGTTAAAACCTTACTAGGAAAAAACCTTATGGGAAAAAAAAATCCCAGTGAAGGAAAAAGAGTACACTATTCTTGTATTTGATTCTCCCCCTGCTCCAAGTATCAGTTGAGATTCTTCAATTGGCGCATCCCAATGCTTTTCACCAACTTCTCGAATGTTGCTGTTGGTAGTGCTTTGGTAAACAAATCTGCAAGATTATCCATTGAACGGATTTGTTGCACATCTATTTCACCATTTTTCTGCAAATCATGAGTAAAGAAAAATTTTGGTGAAATATGTTTCGTTCTATCTCCTTTAATGTAACCTCTTTCAATTGCGCTATACAAGCCGCATTATCCTCATATAAAATAATTGGAGGGTTTTTATCTTCGGACGATAAGCCACAATTCTTTCGTATATAATTGGTCATAGATCTGACCCAAATACATTCTCGACTAGCTTTATATATAGCTATAATTTCAGCATGATTTGATGAGGTGGCTGTCAAAGTTTGTTTCGTGGATCTCCATGATATTGCAGTACCACCACATGTAATTAAATAGCCAGTCTGTGACTTAGCTTTGTGTGGGTCTGATAAATATCCAGCATCGGCTATGCCGATTAATCCAGGTCGACAATTGTATGAATGAAATAAACCCATATCAATCGTCCCTTGGAGATAACGAAATATGTGTTTTACACCTTTCCATTGTCGTAGGGTTGAAGATGAACTAAATCTCGCTAACAAATTCACTACAAATTATATGTCTGGTCTAGTGCAGTTTGCGAGATACATCAGTGCTCTAATGACACTTAAATATGGGACCTGTGGCCCAAGTATTTCTTTATCTTCCTCTTTTGGTCTAAATGGATCATTTTTAGGATCAAGTGACCTTACGACCATTGGATTACTCAATGGATGTGCTTTGTCCATATAGAATCGCTTCAATACCTTTTGGCTATAAGCCTTTTGGTGGACAAGAATTCCATCATTCAAATATTCAATCTGCAAACCAAGACACCTTTTGGTTTTCCCGAAACCTTTGATTTCGAATTCTCTTTTGAGATATTCAACAGCAATTTGAATCTCATCAGGGGATCCGACTAGATTGATATCATCAACATATACTGCAATGATAACAAATCTTGACCCGTTTTTCTTTACAAAAATGCATGGGCATATTAGATCATTTATATAATCCTTTTGAAGCAAGCTTTCGCTTAATCGGTTATACCACATTCTACCAGATTGTTTAAGCCCATATAGGGATCTTTGTAATTTGATGGAATACATTTCTTTTGGGTTTGTTTTATATGCCTCTGGCATTTTGAACCCTTCTGGAACTTTCATATAGATATCAGTATCTAAAGTTCCATATAAATAAGCAGTAACGGCATCTCTGAGTCGTATTTCAAGCTTTGCATGTACTGCTAAACAGATAAGATATCTGAATGTAATTCCATTAATTACTGGGGAATAAGTTTCATCATAGTCAAATCCCGGTCTCTGTGAGAACCATTGGGCGACTAATCTCTCTTTGTATCTTACGACTTCATTTTCTTCATTTCTTTTTTGTACAAAAACCATCTGTATCCAACTGGCTTATATTTTCCGGTGTTTTGACAATTGGTCCAAACACATTTCGCTTAGCCAGGGAATCCAATTCTGATTGGATTGTTTCTTTCCATTTTGGCCAATCTTGCCTTTGCCGTCATTCATCAACCGAATTTGGTTCATAATCCTCATCATCATTCATAACTTCAAGTGCTACGTTGTATGAGAATGCAATATCCATAGATGTTTCTTCTCGATTCAAAACATTTCTACTAGTGACAAAATTAATAGAAATTTCATCCATTTGATGAGTTTGCTCTTCTAGAGTCAAGTCCACGCAGGGCTCACTTTTGTCACTTTTGATACTATGTATCACATCAACATCATTATTCAATCCTCTTTTCCTTCGAGGATTTTTATCTTTGGAACCGAGAGGTCTACCACGCTTTAAGCGTTGATCAGACTCATCTTTAGCACTTGTAATGTGTTCCTTAGGAACATCTATTTTGACTAGAACATTTTCTACCGGTATATGAGATTTCGTAACCCTTTTAGAGTCACATAATGCATCCGGCAACTGGTTTGTAATTTGTTGCAATTGTACAATTCTTTGTACTTCAAGTTCATAGTCTTTTGTACGAGGATCAAGGAAATCCATTGGGATTTTCCAATTTATATTCTTTTTCAGTTGATCATTTCCTCCCCCTAATGTCGGGAAATGTGATTTGTCAAAATGACAATCAGCAAATTTTGCTGTAAATAAATCCCCTGTTAATGTTTAAGATATCGAATTATCGAGGGTGATTCATAGCCGACATATATTCCCAATCTTCGTTGGGGTCCCATTTTGGTGTGTTGGGGTGGTGCTATTGGGACATATACGGCGCAACCAAATAATCTCAAATGGGATACATTGGGTTCATGCCTAAATGTTAATTGTAATGGGGAGTATCTATGATAACTTGTCGGTCTTAATCGCACCAACATTGCTGCATGCAATATAGCATGTCCCCAAGCTGAAACTGGTAACCCAGACTTCATTAATAATGGTCTAGCAATCAACTGCAATCGTTTAATAAATAATTCAGCTAGTCCATTTTGTGTGTGCACATGGGCTACAGGATGTTCGATGGCTATGCCTATCGACATACAATATTCATCAAATGTCCGGGATGAATATTCACCAGCATTATCCAAACAGATATTTTTAATTGTATAATCTAGGAACTGTGCTCGTAATTTGATGATTTGAGCTAACAATTCGCGAACGCATGGTTGCGCGATGATAATAATGTCACGTGTGACCATCTGGTTGAAGCATCAAGCAACACCATAAAATATCTGAATGACCCACAAGGTGGATCTATAGGTCCACATATATCACCCAGAATTCTTTCAAGAAAACTAGGGGATTCAGTTCCTACCTTTTCTAATCAGTTTTTCTTGGGAGCAAGCAACATATATAATCATTGTGATGTTGCATTTTTTGTCCCTTTAATGAATGACCTTGGGAATTTGTAAGGATCCGCCTCATCATAGTACATGTAGGATGTCCAAGGCGATCATGTCAAATCATATATTCATTGGGAACAGTAGACTTATGGTCTGTCAGGTGATAATTTTCAACATCGTTTATCCTTGTATAATACAATCCAGAGGATAAACATGATAACTTTTCCAACACTTGTTTCATACCAGAAATGGTATTTGTAATCAGCAGGTATTCATTACCTTTTGCTGTCAAAGTCTTGATATGATATCCATTCTCTGGAATATCTTTAAAATTCAACAAATTTTTTCGAGACTTGGGAGAGAAAAGTGCATTTTTCGCAGTCAATCTTGTCCCCTTGGGGAGCTGAAGGTTTGCTATGCCAAAGCCCTCTATTATATTTGCACTGCCACTTATAGTGGTGATGCTTCTATATCCCATTTCCAGATAGAAAAGTATTTCTTGTCATCCCATATCGTGTGCGTAGAAGCACTATCTATAAGACATATTGCATTATCACCAATTTGCAATCCCATTGTGCTGGCATTTTTTCCGAAAAAGAAAATATAATAATATCACTAGCAAAACGAGATTTTGTACTGTAGTGGTATAATAGAAAGTAAAACAATTATGCAGTATTGAAGAAATCTGCACTATCAAAGCCTGGCTCTATGAGCAAATCATCGCTTATGGTCTTAGTGCTATTTATAATAGCATCAGTAAAAGCTGCAATAGTGTCAGCTGTTTGCTTAGCAAGGTTTGTTTCAACCTGCTTATGATCATCATTTTTGGTAAACTTCCACCAAATATTTGTCTAAACGACTTATTTCGGGACTATGTCCCCATGCCATATCGATAACATTTTCTTTTGCCTTTTTTGGCACAATTTCTGGCAATTATATTGCCATTTAAGAATCTGACCATGTCAGCGAACATGACCAGACTAAAGATCCATGAAATCTGTTGGTATAACCAAAACTAAGATTTATGGACCCTGTTGGTATTAATGTCATTATTTCAATCAACATATAATCCATACACATGACCAAAACTAAAGGTTCATGAATCTGTTTGTATAACCAAACTAAGATTCATAGATCCCGTTGTTATTCATGGTATTCTTACAATCGCCCTTTTTCTTTCTGCTATTGCAACAACAAATTTAGGGCATGTGATATTGAGAATATCTTCTCTAATATCATTTTCATAAATATTCTTATCACATATCTCAATTGTGACGATATTCTGAACATGACTGAATTATATCATTTACGGACTTATAGTCCTGCAGCCTCAATTGTTGCCACTCATGTCTGGCACTTGGGAGACTGATCAATTTTAAATGATCATATCGTTTTTTCAAATTCTCCCATAGATTATGAGAATCTTTCACCGTCAAATATTCTAGTTTTAATCCTTCATCAAGATGATGTCGGAGAAAATTCATAGCTTTTGCATGGTCTTGGCATGTGGCCGTATTTTCTTTCATAA
Source organism: Hygrophila difformis (assembly GCA_030278955.1). Classification (NCBI taxonomy): domain Eukaryota; kingdom Viridiplantae; phylum Streptophyta; class Magnoliopsida; order Lamiales; family Acanthaceae; genus Hygrophila; species Hygrophila difformis. The sequence goes on along the minus strand of JAOANR010000257.1, from coordinate 1,400,784 downwards.
TGGTCTTTTCTAGACCCATTGATTCCAGATGTATTTCAACATCCATTGTCCAGGATAAGTAATTATTCCCGGATCTTTCCAACGACATAAACTCTTGTTTTGTCAAATTAACCATAATTATATTGAAAATAGTATAAATATACTACCTCAGATGACTTCTTTGTAGACTTGGAGATTTTCGGCAGAACCCCGATATGAATTTGTATTTCGGCAAACTTCGAGCAGAACCCAACTAGTATTTGAACAAGACTCGAACAACCCTCGTGCTGATAACGTGTTATAGAAATATAACTTCTATAGACCTATTAGCTTATGTATATAGGCTTGAAGAACATAAAGGAAGACAGTTAAGCGTAGGAACGGAAATAACATGGGAGGCAATGAAGAGAAAATGAATGAGTAAATTAGAGAGCTAGGTTGAGAGATTGAAGAGGAAGTATGTTATTCTCGTTCCATTACTCAGCTATTTATAGTGATTCATATAAGACTACATTCAGACTGTACTACTATGTACTACAATATACAAGACTGCATTTAGGTTGTAGTACTATGTCCTACAATACACAAGACTACATTTAGACTGTAGTACTATGTACTGCTGTTTTGGCCTGGCCGCTGTCTGGCTGTGCCAAAGGACCTTTTTCTCATCAAGGGAGGCTACCGGAGAAAGGATCAAACCGGTTACGGGTCCGGATTAATGATAATGCGCCCAAACTTGACAAATTACACCCAAACTTGACTGAATATTCCTTAGTATTCGAATGGCAACAAAATACAATGGAGAATCTACCTGTTGTTAAGAAACAACGGCGAATTCACCGGAAAAACTAGAACCAAACTACCGGTTGTTGAGAAACAACGGTGGACTTGGAAGTAACCGCTACAAGCTAAGCTAGAATCTAGGGAAAACTGTAAAGGAAAGCAGTAAAGGAAAGCAGTAAAGATAAAGAAGTAAATTTGATAAAGGAATTTGGGAGTTGGATTGATCTCTCTGATTCTGCGTATGGCATCCCCTATTTATAGCCGAAGCTGAAATAACCGCTCTCCGGCCGATTCTTCTAAGCCGACTCCACTGTTTACTTCAATCGGCTGATTTGATCTCATTTCGGCCGAAATCTTTTCCTCCCGAAGCCTTCTTCTGTTCGGGTCTCTTCTTCTGCTCTGGATCGTTCTCTTTCCTCGGCCCAATGGATCTCAAACTCAATTCTTTTTTTTAAAAACCCTTCTTCGGCCCATCTTCCTTGGCCCAATTCTTTTTCCTCGCGGCCCACTACTCTTAGTGGCCCCAACAGATGCCCTCCTTACTTGGGCGGTTTTTCGTCTCGAAAAGAGCTCAAGTAATTTCTTCTCTCGTATACTAACTCCTCCTAAAAATCCGGTCACGCCTTTTCATTTTCCCTTATCTTTTTGAACTACTCTCAATTCTTCTTTTCATATTCACTCCTGTGTCTTTCTTCTTTTCGTCTTTCTCTCTATGGCGCAACCGACTCTTTCGCCCTCTTCTCAAAAGATCAAAGATGTCGAAGATTCCCTCGCCGATATTTCTTCACTTCGTCCTATTGACGGCGATCTTACTGCTCTTGGGCCTCTTGCAACTTCTGCTGAGGCCGCAACTTCCGCTTCTGCTCTTTTTGGGGAATCGAAGACGATTCCTTTGTTTTCGGATTATTTTTCTGTCAAGCTTATCAGTCCTCTCAGTACTTGGCCGTTGGTGACTCCGGAACACATTGCTTGGTACGAAAGGACCCTTCCTCACTGTGGATCGGTTTGGGTTACCTCGGGTGTTAATCATTTGATTAAGCTGAGCACGCAGTCTTTTCCCACTACTTATAATTACATTCAGGCCCTTCTTTGCTTTTTGAATTCATCCATTAACTGTTTCTGCTTCCCCTGGGGTATGATGACCCCGACTATTGAGTATGTTAAGCTTCTTCTAGATTTACCTTCTCTTGGAAAGCATGTTCTAGTGTTACCGGTTCCGACAAGCCTACAACGAGAAACTCCGGCTATGCTTCAGGACTCACTTTTTCTTCATGGATTAATAAGTACCGTGGAACTAAGCCCGAATTCTCCCCGGTGGAATCTATGGCTTTTATGATACATTTTCTTAGCCGGTTCTTCTGGTGCGCACCTGCCAAGAATGTTATTCTTGAAACCCACCCTTTGGCCAAGGCCATTATGGATGATGCTCATTTGCCTCTCGTTGACTACTTTTTGGTGCATTTGTATTCTGGTATTTCGTCCCTGGTTCACGGATGGGCTGATGGTTACTCCAACAGATCTCATGGCCCCCTCTGGTTCCTCCACCTCTGGCTTGTCTGGCATTTCAGGGATATGTCTTGTTTTGAACCCCAACCTTTCGATACTACCCATCCTTCGGCCAATGATCTTCTCGGAGTCCGATTCCCGAAATGCATACTGAACAATGGATTTATTACTTCATGAACTGATCCCCACTTAGTCCCTCTTCTTGCCATCTTTACTCTGGCACTCCGGATAGCTGGGTTTCGGCTATCAACGTTCCTCCTTTTGGCAGGCCCCTTCTGAAGGCGTTTGCTCAAGTCTGGAATGCTTGTATCATTCATCGTCATGTTTTTAATTGCTCGCTGTTTGTTCCCCCCGAACATCCTATCCTTTCTGAGGTTTACAACCCTCACTTAGTCAGCCGCCAATTCGGCTTCGTTCAAGATGTGGTCCTTCCTCTTTATGGAGATCCAAATTGATACAACAAATCTTTCAAAGGATTCGGCCCTGAGAATAGCCGAAATCTTTGTCGTACATGGGCTCTCCGGATCTGCAACTTTGAAGTTCGTTCTCTCGACGTCCGCCCTGGCCTATCGACCAAGCATTTTGATGACTGGTGGGAGAAAGTTCTTTCTTATGCTAATTTCGGCACTAACTTGCAGAGCCTCCTTATTTCTCGCGGTTTCCCAGGTATTATGATGTTTTCGGTTGTTGGTTCAGCCCCTGATTACTCCTGCTCTTCTCAAGAGGATGACCCTCTACTTCCCTTACTTAGTAAGTCTTTCTGATTTCTTATATTGCGTGCCGTATATCTTTCTCAGATTTTCCTCTTTTTCTCGTTTTGCAGGGGCTGCTTTGGATGATGTCTCATCTCTTCCATCTCGTCCACGCGTTTCGTCTGCTCCCACTACTTCTGCGAAACGAAAGCGTGCTGCTTCTGGTTCGGGGAAGTCGAAAAAAGAACCTGCATCCAAGACACTGCGACGTTCGACTCGTTCGCCTCTTCCTAGCTCGGCTGCGTCTGCTGATCAGGTTTCCTGCCATTCTTCTCTCCTATCTTTCTTGTTCACTATCGCCTTCTTGACATTTATTTCCTTCTCTTTTAGGTTCCCCGAGTTGCAGTCTCTTCTGACCCTTCTGGATCGCCTAATCCCTCTCCTACGGCCCTCGACCCTATTGATGAGAATCCGGCCATTACTTCTAGCATAACTCCTGTTTCGTCGGCCGGTATGGGGTCTGGCTCGATTTCTCATGTTCTTGAATGTGGCAATACTGATTCGACTATTCCCAGTTCGGCTATTTCTCTAGCGATTGCCCTTCCCTCTTCTTCTGTCGTCTCCATTCCTAACCCTTCTCCTGCCCATACTCGGCTAGAAGAGTTAGTCGTTGGTAATATTATTCCTCCTTCTCCTTTTCCAGATAGAAGTATTATGGATGATTTCTTTTCCCTTTCGTCTATTTCCTCTTCATCAGAGTTCCCTCATTCTTTCAAGGCTTGCTTGGATAAGTTAGAATACTTGATTTCTGAACAGTCCGATGCCTTCACCGTCCAAACCAAGCCCATCATTCTGCTTCTTTAATATATCAGGCAAGCCTTTTCCCAAGATCTTCTGGCTTCTGGTCTGTCAGATGCTATCGAAGCCATGTTCACATGCCTCTTACGGATAGACCTGGAACTTCCGAGTATCTTGGCTACTCGCCAAACACTTGAAGATGAGCAAGCCTCTCTTACCCTTCACAGGGTGGAATTCGACAAGCATGCTTCCGTTTATTACTCTTATATGGGTAAGTTATCGACCAATGATGGCCTCAGATCCGAATATTTGAATCGTCTCTCTGCCATTGACTCGGAAATCAGCCGACTTCAACATGAGGTGCAAGGCGTGAAGAATGCCTTGGCCGAAGTTGACAAGGAATCGGCTCATCTACAAGGACTTGTAAAGCAGCTCCACAAATCCACTCAGGCTCCAGGAGACAAGCTCGCTAGTCTCAAAGAGAAAACGAACTATCTTTCTTTGAGGTTGTCCTTCAGTGACGATGTCCTTGGCGTTTTTCGTGGTTTGTGGTCGAATACTCAAACGGTGACTGACCAAATTCGTTCTGTCGCGGCCCAACTTCCTCCTGCACCGAATACTTCGACGGTCTCAGATAACCCTGTTGTCAATCCTCCTACGGGGGATAATCCGAGGAATTCCGGTAATATTTAATTTGTTCTTTTGGCCTTGATGATATACGATGATTATCTTCCTTCTCTTTTGATTTCTCTTCTTAGATGCTCAGTGTGATCCTTTTCAAGACATTTCCGACCAGCTTTTCTTGTCCCAACCTGATGACCCGCCGGTTTCGGCCGAAGCTGAAGCTCGATCGTATCAAGAGTTTCAATCAGTATTGAATTCGGCTACTGCTTGTAACTCGGCCGCTAGTGATTTCGGCGAAGACATTGCTTATGATTTGAGTGGAGATTGACATTTGTTGTTATTATTTCTTGAATGTAATTACATCCCCCTTGATGTACTTCTGACTCTTGTTTCGGCCGATCCCTCTTCTATGCTTGATCGGCCTATTATCAAATATTTGTCTTTTGTGGATTGTTTCATCTGTTTCTTTCCGTGATCTCGGGGATATCCCTTGATGTAGTAATATTTCCTGCAGCTTTATTGGGATTCCTGAAACGTCTCATCCGTGATTAATGCTTTTCTCTTTACGTTTCTATTTTTTGCCATAAATGACATTCCCTTCATTTTTCTCTATAAATACCAACACTTCTTCTCTTCTCATTTCATAATCTCGCAATATTATTCATGAATATCTTGATACTTTTAATCCCTTTTCCTCCCTGGCCTCCTTGGCATGCTGACTCTCTGATTGATCCTTTACTTGTGATCCGAAAACCCTCCTTCTATGCAACGCGAGTTCAGCTAATCCTTTTATCATTACCTTCATATGAGCTAGGAACTTTCAACACTTTTCTTAACATGTATTCCGACGGCCATATTCGAGCTCTGCTCTATTTCTTAATATTAATGTGACCTGTCGTAATCCTACTAATATCGGTCCCAAAGTCTTGGACGGTCGAATAATAATCGCGCCTTTCTATGGGACCGAACTATCTTCTCAACTCCGAAGGCCATACCCCTCGAATTTCATCCCTATCTTCCATGCTAAAAAGGGGGTGTCCTTGCTGGAGCAGATAAAAATTTTCTTCTTCCTGGTCTGGGAGTTGGCTTTATTGGCATAGCCATCTCTTCTCTCGCCGGCCAGAAGAATTTGGGCTTGGGAATGAATGTTGGACATCTACCACTTCAGATCCCACTGGCCTTCGTTTCTTCCCAGCCTTTTTAGTCCAGGACGTTTCCCTTGTATATTGTAATTTCGGACTATCAACGCCGTCTTCGGCCGAAGTAGTACCGTTTTTGTAATGCTTGCTCATGCAATAAAATCTTTACTTTTTCGCTTTACTTGATGTTTAATCCCATGCTGATGGATAATATTTCTTCATATATCTTGTATTTACTGGATTTGACATCTGTTCACCATTTTCATCCACTAACATGTATGCTCCATTCGGTAATTTTGTCTGAACAATAAATGGCCCCTCCCAATTGGGGCTCCACTTACCTAATCGGCCATCCTTCTGTTTAGGTGGCCATATAACTTTCCAAACTAAATCACCGACTTCAAATCGTTTCATACGGATTCGCTTATTATACCAATCGGCCACAATATCTTTATTTTTCTGCAAATTCTCAAAAGCTTGTACCCGATCAGAACTAACTTCCAATAATTCATTTTTCATCGCACAATCATATTGTTCGGCCGACATTGAATCTGCTTGGCTTGTCCTTAAAGTCGGCACTGTTATTTCGGCTGGAAGTACTACGTCCATTCCATAAGTCAGCCGAAATGGTGTAAATCCAGTGGCTGAAGTCTTGGCATTTCGATAAGCCCACAACGCTTCGGATAACTTCTCATGCCACTTTCTTGGTTGATCTTCGATCATTTTCTTTATAATTCCTATCAACTGCTTATTCGTGGCCTCTGCCTGTCCATTCCCTTGTGGATAATATGGCGACGAGTGCACAATCTTTATCCCATAATCTTCTGCAAAGGCCTTGACTTTTTCTCCCACAAATACAGTTCCTCTATCTGTTAGAATCGTTTGTGGAATTCCAAATCTATATATCAACTGTCTCTTAATAAATTCGATCACTTCTTCTTGCAAAATGCTGACATATGCCTGAGCTTCGGCCCACTTTGTAAAATAGTCCGTTGCCACTAGCACAAACTCATGCCTTTTCGATGAAGAAGGATGAATCTTCCTAATTATATCCATAGCCCATCCTCGAAATGGCCATGGCTTGATCATTATATGCAATTCTTCGGCCGGTAACTTTTGAATCGGCCCATGCTTCTGACATTCGCGGCATCCTTTAGCATATTTCTCACAATCAATTCCCATATTCGGCCAATAATATCCCAGTCGAATAATACTCCATTTCATCGATTTTCTTGCACGATGTGCGCCGCATATTCCTTCATGAACTTCTCCCATTACTCTTTTAGCATCTTCCTCTCCGACGCATCTGAGTAATACTCCATCAATTGCTCGCTTAAAGAGTAACCCTCCTATCACTATGTAATCCATCACCTTCTGTTTCTCGACTGGACTAGCTTCGGATGGATTTTCCAACGTCTGTGCTATCTTCTTTATCCATTCGGCCTTTTTAGTTTCGGCCAAATATATTTCCAAATTTCCCGCTATCGGCATCAGCCGATACCTGGTTGCATGTTGAGCCAATTCGTTAGCTAATTTGTTTTTCTCCCTTGGGATGTATTCGATGTATACCTCGTCGAATTTTTCTAACAAAACGATTGCTTCTTCGTACAATCCGATTAGTTGGGAACTTTTGACCGAAAAATCTCCTAACAGCTGCTGAATAACTACTTGTGAGTCTCCTCTGATTACGATAGCTCTTATCCCTTCTTCTATTAGTCGTCGTAATCCCGAGATCAATGCCTTATACTCAGCTTGGTTATTCGTATAGGACTTCGGTAATTGTACGAAATACTTGTATATCTTGCCCTCCGGTGTATGTAGAGTAAACCCTGCTCCAAATCCTGAAGCGGCTTTTGAACCATCGAACATCATTATCCATGGTTGTAGATATACAATCCCTTCCTCATTTATCTCTTTCGACCGAACCTGATCCCCGATATCGTCTGATACTGGGAGCATTACATGATCGGCCAAAAAATCGGCTACAATTTGACCTTTCATAGCCCTAAGTGGCTGATATTTCAAGTCATATGCATTTAACTTCATGGCCCACTTGGCCATTCTTCGGCTACTGATCGGATCGTTCATCATAATTTTTACTATATCAACCGAAGCTACCACTATCACTTGTCGTGGTTGAATATAATATTCTAACTTTTGACATGCATGATAAAGACTTAAACACAATTTATGAATCGGCGAGTACCTTAATTCGGCATCCCTAAGGATTCGGCTTAGATAGTAAATCGCCCGATCTTTTCCTTCATCGTCTTCTTGAGCCAACAACGCTCCAATAGACTCTTCAGCCGCTGCTATGTACAATTTGAGCGGTCGGCCCAAAATTGGAGGGACCAACACTGGTGGATTCACCAAAGCTTGCTTCAATTGCTCAAAGGCTCTCTGTTGATCAACTCCCCATATGAATTCCTCCTCTTTCTTCAACCTTAGTAAATCGGTTAATGGTTTCGACTTTCCGGCCGCATTTGCCAAAAACCGCCTCAAGAAACCGATCTTTCCAAGGAATTTTTGCAAACTCTTCTTATCATGTGGAGGCCTGGCTTCTTGTATTGCTCTGGTCTTATTCGCATCAACTTCTATGCCTTTATTGTGTACCAAGAACCCAAGAAAATTTCCTGCTTGCACTCCAAAAGCACACTTAGCTGGATTCATCTTCACTCCATGTAATCTCATTCTTGTGAATACCCTTCGCAAATCGTCCAAGTGGCTTTCCATATCTCTGGATCTGACCATGACATCATCGATATAGACTTCGACACATTCCCCTATTAGATCATGAAAAACATAATTCATGGCCCTTTGATAGGTAGCTCCTGCATTCTTCAAGCCGAATGGGATTACTACCCACTCGTATATTCCTATGGCTCCTGGGCACCGAAATGCAGTTTTATGACATCTTCTTCGGCCATAAAGATTTGGTTGTATCCTGAATATCCATCCATAAATGACAACATCCCCTGTTTTGCGGCCGAATCAATCAATAAATCAACAATAGGCATTATATACTCATCTTTAGGAGTGGCTATATTAAGATTTCTGAAATCGATACAAACTCTCAATTTCCCATTCTTTTTAATTACAGGAACAATATTCGATAACCACTCTACATATTTAGCTGGCCTCACAAATCCGGCCGCTAACAATTTTTCTATTTCCTCTTTTATTCTAGGAACTATTTCGAGCGCTGCCCTCCGGGCCGGCTGTTTATGCGGCCTGAACCCTTCTTTGATTGGTAATCTATGCTCCACAATCGATCGCTCCAATCCTGGCATCTCTGTATAGTCCCATACGAAACAATCCTTGAACTCGATTAGCACCTCCTTGAATCGGCTTGTCATCAGCTGATCTAAATTTGCACTCAATGGGATCTCCCTCGGGTGCTCATCCGTGCCAACATTGACCATTTTCAAGGGATCTTGTGCTTTGAAATCCGGTGTTCGTTTTGGAATTGCATCCATTAATTCGCTCCATCCTTCTTTGTCGTCTGAAACTCCGAGTTCGGCCGATTCGAACTCGGTTACTTGATTCGGTCGTGCACCCATCATTTACTTTCTTCCTCAACTGGCCGTTCGTCGGCCTGATATCTGACCTCGAACCCTAAATCTGTCCAATGACACTCAACAACCTGCGGGTACCGATCCCCTACCACTGCTAGGAATGGTTGTATGGGCTCTTCGTATAACACCACATCAATTCGGCCGGCTGAGCTGACTGGAAACGGAGGTTGGTCTCCTTCCACTTCTTCAACTGTGCCATCCTTTTTCCAGAACCACACTTTCTGGTGCAGCGTTGATGGCAAACAACGAGATGTATGTACCCAGCATCGGCCTAAAAGGCCCGCATACGAGACTTCGGCATCTACAACAAAGAACATGGTCGGAATCGATATCGTTCCGACCGTTACATCTACTAAAATACACCCTTCGGCCGCGGTTTGGGCTCCCACAAAACTCAATACTTTCATCCTTTTCGGGAGTAAATCTTCCTTTGAACGGCCAATCTTCGTCAGTGTAGCGAATGGCATGATATTGACGGTTGCTCCTCCGTCAATAAACATTCTTCTGAGCGGTCTCCCATTAACCCAACCCTTCACATACAAAGGTCTCACATGTTGAGACATCTTTGCAGTCGGCGGTAGAATCGTGCTTGGTTGAGCTTCTGGGACAAACGCTTCATAGCCTTCCTCGACTACTTTCTCAGTTCCGGCCTCAGGCTGAAATGCTTCAAGTTTGGCGAAACAGAAATCCACAATGGGCTCTTCATCGCCGAAATATTCCCCCTCTTTCTGGCAGAAGACCACGGCTGGTTCGGAATCAGACCAGTATTCCTCCTCAGTTGTTGTGGTCACTCCTACCATGTTCGTACTAGACCCGATGTCGAACTTGAACTGCCCGATCGAAAGTGTATCACTATTCCGGACAATATTTGTTTTCGGCTTTCCACTCCCTAGTTCGGACTGGCCTAGGCTTCCACTCTTCTTTCACTTTCGGCTGATCGTCTTCAATTTTCGGTTGCATTACTTTCGGCCGAAATTCAGTTTTGTTTTTCAGCCGATCCTGCCCTTCTTTCGGCTTCCTTTCTTCTTTCCCTTCGGCTGTCTTCAAACGAGCCGAAAATACTCTATTGAGTATCCTTCCTTTCGAAAACGAGCAATCGTCTGGAAAATCTTCTTCCATATGCATCATTTCGTACTCTTCTTGCTCAAAAGCACCAGCTGCTTTAAGCCGTTGCATTCTTCGTTTGAAAGTGCGATATGATCCCTTTCCTTTCGGTACTTTTCTCTCTTCTGCCCTCCAGGCGGAATTGTCAAATCGGCGTTGGCCGAACTGCCTCTTTTCTGGGGAATTTTGGACCCATCGGCCTACCTGAGTATTTGCTGGTGGCCTTCTGAGCTTCTTCATTTCGGGACTGACAGCTTCTTCAGGAACTGTGATCTGAATCACAGTCTTCCCATTCCGCTTGTCGGCTGTTAACTTCATCTCTGAATCGCATCCGTTAGTTATGATTTTCAGCGTTGGCTTCTCACTCTTATTCCCGATCTCGATCTCCTGATGTTTCTCCGATTGCTTGGTCCACTCCTTCACTTCATAATTCCCCAATCGGTCAAAAACATCCGCTACTTTCTCCTTCCCCTTCGGAGATCCTAATCGTTTCCACACTCCTGTCTTCTGAGCCGATGGCCGATCTCCAAGCCGATCATGCACAAAACTTTTGCTAGATGACGATTGATCCCCCAATCGGTCATGCACAGACCTTTTCTGGTCGGGATGCACCATCACCATGTTAGCAACAGGGAACGGATTCTTACCGATCGCCATAAGCCTGTCTGGAAACTTCACCTTCCCATCATCGACGTGCTTCTGAATTAGCTTCCTAAAATGTCCACAAACCGCCGTGGAATGAGTAGCCGATCCATGGAATCTGCACCATCCAGCTTCCAATTGATCCTTGGTGGGCTGTGGATGGTTTCCTTTAAATTCCAGCAATCCATTCTTCTGGCAATAATCAAATATTTCGTCCATTTGTGACAAGTCGAAAGAGTAAAATCTTTGAGATTCATCCCCTCATTCTTTCTCCTTGCCTTTGACTGGCCGAAGTGCTGGACAAGTCATAGGCTTTTTAATGATTAATTCTGCCCTCGCAACCTCAGCTAATGCGGGGACGTCATCCATGTTGTACTCTTCCTGGACTTCACATCTATCCAGAGACTCAGCAAATGAAGCAGCTGACTGGATAGGTTGTGATCTTCCACTTTGACTTCGGCTTGATTTGAAAGCTGCTTGTTCTGCCAAATAAGTCTTCATCCTCATAGCTTTGGCCGTTAATTCGGCCACAGTCCTTGGTCTTGTAACCATCAATCTATCCTTGATGGCAAACTTCAAATTCTGCTTCAGGATTTGAATATATTCATGCTCAGGCAACATTGTTTTCATCTGAGCCTTCACTGCATAAAATCTTTCAATGAATTCAGTAACCGATTCGGACGCCTTCTGCTTAGTTGACGTCAGATCAACTACCGAAACTTCAAGACTGGTATTATAGAATCGGTCATGGAATAACCGCTCCATCTCGGCCCATGTATTGACCGATCCCACTGGCAAATTGATGTACCACTCAAATGCCGGGCCAGTTAACGATAAGCTGAACAATATCAACTTGTGAAAATCGTTTTGCGCGATTCTGGTGCATTGAGCTGTAAATCGGCCAATATGCTCAATTGTAGAGCGGCCGACTTCTCCAGAAAAAGTGTTAAAATCTTGAACCTTTACCCCTCTTGGCAGTGGATACTGCTCCTCAATATAATCTGGATAAGGTTTCCGATACATCGGCCTATTCTCCTGGCCGATGATATTTCCAAACTGAGTACGAATTATCTCAGCGATTAATTCCCTGTCAACCAGCTGTGGTGGATTCTGCTGCTGTGGTACGTATTGTTGTTGGACCATGGAGCAGGCGGTTGAACGACTGGTTGAGGCGGTTGATTCTGTTGTTGATCGTACCTTTGCTGCGGAGGGACGAAAGGCCGTGCTCCGTGCCCTCCTGGCGGCCGATAGGCCTGCTGTTGAAAATTATGAGGATTTTGCATCGCAGGTGGTAAATTTTGTGCCACCGGTGGTTGCTGCATTCCCATCGGATACATATTCCTCGCTATTTCGGCTCTGAACATAGCTGGCATTGCTGCCAGGATATTGTCTTCTATCTGGCGAACCGAATTGGTAACCGCCGCTTCAACTATATATTGGACCTGATCTCGGAACCGCGGGGTTAAATTATCGTTTGAGAACTCCTGATTGTGGAAGTTTGATGGTCCGGGGAACCCTGGGGGGAACTCTCCGGCCTCTGCTGCGCGCTCTTCCTGGATCGGCGGCAAATCCGTCCTCGCTGCCGTGTTAACCGCTGGAGTTGCTTGTTCAAATGCCATCTCGTGTCCCACTGGGCGTGCCACTGTTTTGGCCTGGCCGCTGTCTGGCTGTTCCAAAGGACCTTTTTCTCCTCAAGGGAGGCTACCGGAGAAAGGATCAAACCGGTTACGGGTCCGGATTAATGATAATGCGCCCAAACTTGACAAATTACACCCAAACTTGACTGAGTATTTCTTAGTATTCGAATGCCAACAAAAAATACAATGGAGAATCTACCTGTTGTTAAGAAACAACGGCGAATTCACCGGAAAAACTAGAACCAAACTACCGGTTGTTGAGAAACAATGGTGGACTTGGAAGTAACCGCTACAAGCTAAGCTAGAATCTAGGGAAAACTGTAAAGGAAAGCAGTAAAGGAAAGCGGTAAAGATAAAGAAGTAAATTTGATAAAGGAATTTGGGGGTTGGATTGATCTCTCTGATTCTGCGTATGGCATCCCCTATTTATAGCCGGAGCTGAAATAACCGCTCTCCGGCCGATTCCCCTAAGCCGACTCCACTGTTTACTTCAATCGGCTGATTTGATCTCATTTCGGCCGAAATCTTTTCCTCCCGAAGCCTTCTTCCGTTCGGGTCTCTTCTTCTGCTCTGGATCATTCTCTTTCCTCGGCCCAATGGATCTCAAACCCAATTCTTTTTTTAAAAAACCCTTCTTTGGCCCATCTTCCTTGGCCCAATTCTTTTTCCTCGCGGCCCACTACTCTTAGTGGCCCCAACAACTACAATACATAAGACCACACACTTTTTGTAGGATATTCATATATACAACATAGTTGGAACTGAATTTATTATTGATCAATTTGAACATCTTCATGTCAATTTTTTTGTCGGCATATTTCAGATTTATTGTTTTATTGGGCATACACCATAAAAGTTTCCTATTCTCATTTCTCACCAAGTTTTACACCTTTGTTTAATATTTTTACTTATTTCTTTATTATTCCAGGCCAATTGCCATCTCTATGCCTAATGACCCGACCTGATAGTAATAACCCTTTTAGAGTACGACCATGAGTAGACAATACTCCTTTCGTTTTAATTTATTTTAGTTGTAACTTTCAAATCAATTTCAATAATCAATAATATATGGATTAGGGATGTTTGAGATTTAGCAGATACGCTGGCGAATTCGCAGAGAAAATTATGAGACAATATGCTCTTCCAATCTTGTATCTGTTAGCGGATTCGCTGGCTCTCAAACATCACCATTAATTAACTCATAAATTTTCATTTTTACCTCTCAACTAAATCATTTTGTAATGAATATCAAGAAATAGCATTTATATAAAGTAAATTGCAATATAGCAAAAACATAATGGCTGTGGTTGAAACTTGAAACCTCAAGCTTGGTGGAGGACAGACAGTAAAGAGCAATTACACTTTAATAATTAATTAATGGAGCGATAATTTCGGAATGAGTGTAATAATGCTAGTATTGATGAAATCTTCCCCATTCCTAAATACTCTATCCGTTCTTTTTTAATTGTCTTTCTAGCAAATACTACTACTTTATTATACAAATCAAGAAACATACTCCCTCCGTCCCATATTTATCTTCTTACTTTCCGTTTTTGGACGTCCCACATTTATCTTCCTACCCCCAAAAGGGAATTTTTTTTTACTAAAATGTCCCTACATGTCCATATATTTACAGAAAAACCAATCCTTAATTTTATAATAATTGCACTACAAGACAAAAAGAGACAAATTTACCCCTCAAAAAGTACACATGAAAATAATAAAATACAACTTTCTTAAACTCCGTATCTACAGTGTCGAAGAAGATAAATATGGGACGGAGGGAGTAATTATTACCACACAATCTTCCATTTCTACCCCTCACTTACCAATAAATATACTTGGGGTGGAGAGAGAATGAAAATCATTGGGGGAATAAATGGGTAATATTGGAAAATTTTCATAGAAATATCCAAAATGACAACTATTGTGGAATATTTTTTCATCTCTAAAAAGACCACTATTTTGGAACGGAGGGAGTAGTTGTCAGTTGTCACTTTCAACTCAATTTATATAACCAAGATTTACATTAACTAACTCTTAAATTTCTATATTTAACCTTTAACTAAATACTTTGATAATAAATATCAAGAAATGATATTTATATAAAGTAAAGGTAATACTCCCTCCGTCCCACGAATTGTGGCTCGTATTCCTCTTTGGGCTGTCCCACGAATTGTGGCCACTTTCCATTTTTAGATAAATTTAATTAATATAAATATGATTAGAATCTTAATGGTTTTTAAATCCCATTAAAAGTAATCACTTTTACTATTCTGCACAATTCCCAATACACTTTTATTTTTCTACACAAAGCCCCTTGCATTTCTTTAATTCTTCATATTTTAAAATTGGTACAAATAAAAATTATATAAAATATATATTCTAAATCTAGACGTCTAGACGATTCTAACAAGACCACACTTGAATATTTTTCTATAATTAAATCATTACAATAATATTTTGTCAAAGTTAAACAATAAAGAAAATCAAAATTCATTAAAATTTTAAACACAAATACCCACATCACTTTAACCACTAAACCTCACCACACTCCACCACATAAATTACCGTGCCCAAAAGAAACGAGCCACAATTCGCGGGACGGAGGGAGTATAATAAAAATATAGTATAATTACCTATAACTAACTACTACTCCTATTTTTTTGGGGGGATAGCAACTAGGGGTGGAAATAGGCTAGGCCGGGCTAGGCCCAGGCTTGTACGGCCTGGGCCTATGTGGATTTTCATAGGCCCGAGCCTGGCCTATTACCTTTGATAGGCATATGTTATAGGCCTAAGGGCCTGTTTGGATTGGCTTTTGAAAAAAGCAGAAGCCAAAAACAGAAGCAGAAGTGAAAGCCAAAAGCAGAAGCAGGTAACTTTTGTGTTTGGATGCAATGTTTGAAAAGCAGCTTTTTTTCAAAAGTGTGTTTGGATATGTAAAAGTGAAAAGTGCTTTTTAAATGGATAAATTACCAAAAAGGACATGCTACTTAATATGATAATAAGATATATTTATAGTGTAATTTATATTAAGTAATGAGGGTATTTAAGTCTTTGCACAATTTACGAAGTGCTTTTAGCTTCTGCTTTTCGGAGAAGCACCCCTGGGCTGCTTCTCCCAGAAGCACTTTTGCAGCTTTTCGAGGTGCTTCTGCTTTTTTAAAAAAGCCAAACCAAACGTTTCTTTTTCCCCAAAAGTGCTTTTGGCAGAAACAAAAGCCAAAAACACTTTGGTAGAAGCCAATCCAAACACCCTCTAAGTCTGGCCTATTTATTTAAATAGGCCAGCCTCTAAGCCTTTTAAAGGCCTGATTAAGCCTATTTTAGAAATAAGTTTAAATTTTTTTTATATATATCCGGATGTAATCATAAGGTTGGAAGACAAAATTTGTTCACTTGGGCAAGTTATCCAAAATTATTTATTTACGAGAAAAAACTCATAAATATTTTGAAAATCTATATAAGATCAAATTAATAATTACTTTTACATAATATAATACTAATAATACGACATATACCTACGTAATAAACATAAATAGACTAATAATATGATAAATAGGCCGGCCTGGTAGGCCTAAAAGGCTTTTAATTAAGCCTGGCCTAGGCCTATTTAGCTAAATAGGCTTTTAAATTAGCCTAAGCCTAGCATATTTATAAAAAAAGCCTGGCCTGACCTGGCCTTCGGTAGGCTAGGCCATAGGCCCTGTTGGGTAACCTGACCTATTCCCACCCCTAATAGCAACTACTACGCCTACTTGGAACACTTTTGATCTTTAAAAACACTAGTATTAAAAAGAAAATGAGGGAGTACTTTTTTTATTATTTTTTCAAAAAAGGTCAGTGGCTGGTTGATGATGGGGCAGCAGATGCACGCTGCATTGCTGCTGCTGTACACGTCGCTAAACCGCCTATAGAAATTAGAGAAGTATTTTTAGTTAAATAGTACTCCTACTTCACTAATGTATATTTAGAAAATAAATAAATCACTTTAAAAAACATAAGCAGTTGGAAGTTAAGTAACCTAATCAATTGAGCTAAGTCCTCATCCCAACTTGCAATCTATTAGTACTGTTTTAAATTCATAGAAATTTAAACGAGAATGTAATTTTTTTAAATATAGTATATATTTATATATACATGTTGAGCATATAATATACCCTTAAAATTACCCAAAAAAAAAAGCCACGCCAGTAATACGCACATTTTTTTTGATAAGAGATATGCATTACAGAACAGTAGGGGTGAAAGTGGGGCGGATAATATCCGCCCGATCCGACGCCGTATTCGATTATATTCGAATCCGAATTCGAATTTTTATATCCGGCGGATACGGGACAGGATATGGGATTGTAAATATCCGCCCGTATCCGAAAAATCCGAATATAATGCGGATATTATTCGTATTTTCTATCCGAATATCCGAAAATTTTTATATATTTTTATATGTATAATATAGTATATTATATTAACTATAAAATAAATAAGTAATACTATATGTACAAATATAATCAAAAGCTTGAAAGCCATATGTAATTTATTAAATCAAATCATATCAATCAACTCAACTACATCATTAGGTTCTTTGCATCAAAACTAAGTTCTTTGCATCAAAACTGTAGTATGTAACATCTTGTAGTGATGTTATTTAGATGTTTTGAACGAAATAACTAATGATCTTGGAAAATTTAAAAATTTAGTTTAGCTTACACAGTAGTATATTCCGATTTCACATTAAAAATTAAAAAAAAATTAATTTTAGTAATTATAAGATTATCCGAGTTAAAATCCGAATCCGTCTCGTATCCGTTTCCCGAAATATTCGAATTCTTATTTGTATCCGGCCTATTCGTATCCGATTCCATATTCGACAAAAAATATGGGATAGGATACGGGATGAGTACTATCCGCCCGTATCCGTCCCGTTTTCACCCCTACAGAACAGAAGCCTTAAATAATTATTTAGACAAAACAAATGGCAATTACGTACGTCTATTATCTTTATCATTATTACAATTACAATTATAATGAATTGGGATTTGGGATAAGAATCGAATGAAGACATGCGTGACATCTTCACATGTGTAATCTTCTTGACAATTATGATAATAATTCAAGAAAAAAAAGGTCATGAGTTAAAATACTAGTGTATTAGTAGTATTTAGTTTTTTTTTTATTTTTTTATTTTTAAGTTGGGAATATAAAAAAGGATAGATACGATATGAAATTGTACAAGATGGATCTACCGACCTTAGTGAGAACTGAGAAGTGTAAAATATAGGGAATATAAGTAAGCAAGCCAAGGCAAGGAGGAACATTTGTTATTGTTTGGACACAGACAGAAATTTGTAAGGGCAGGGCAGGGTGGGGTAGGTGTTATGAAATGGGCGGCCACCGACACTTGCTAAGACCTGCTATTTCTTCATAAATCAAACATCGGTCCCATCTAAGATGTCTTGTTTTACTTTTGGATATTGTTCATTATTCAATTTTGACTCAATATTATTATGAGTATATATTTGGAAAAGTTAGTCGAGTTCGGTCTTATTAAATTCGTTTAATCATATAGTTTTAGAATATAAGAGTATATTTTACATAATATTTTACTTATATAGTATATATTTTGATATATTAATGATTAAAAAATTGCATTGAATTGTGTGCAGAAATCAAACAGAACATATTAATTGGTACAGAGAGAGTAATTCAATTCTCTCTCTGTAATATTATTATTATTATTATTATTATTATTATTATTATTATTATTATATGCAATTTCTGCATCTATCTCTGTATGTCAGACACGCACACATTGCCTAGCTTCTTACTTCCATTTACACACATTTGTAATACTTGTACACTCTAGGTTTTATTTATTTATTTATTTATTTATTTATTTATTTATTTTTTGCCTGGTAGTTTCTCCTTTCCTTCCCCCAATTCCAAACAGTTTCAACCATTTTACACGCCTTTATGTCGGCCAATGAATAATTCAGTTTTTCATTATGCATTCCTTTTTAAAACTGCATGCTGATAACAAAACCAAATTTGAATATACTATGGTGATTTAATAGTATATTATTTTAACAATTAATAGTTTAAGGGTCCGTTCTGCATGTCGAGCTGTAGCTGTTGGGAGCTGTAGCTATCAGTTTTTGTATAAGTATTCGTTACAAGTAGGTTGTTAACCAAGAAAAATTGCAGAAGGAAGATTAACTGGAAAGATTACAAAATAGAACTGAAATGGAATTACAGTGCTGGAAGTAAAGAAAGCGGTAAGAAATTTAATACAGAAAGCGATAAACGAATAGAAATATGCAGAAAGCAAGAAAAGAAAGCAGAAAAAAAATAAGAAAAATGTAAAGTGGCTCTTGAAGAGTTGTGTTGGAGAGTTGATCCCTCTTCCCTTCTGCATCGGTTGGTATTTATAGGCAAAGGAGAGAACCGTCTTTGGAAATCGTGTGTAGCAACGAAGAAACCGTTTCTAATAACCGCTCTGCACCCCTAGCGTTGGTGATGCAGTTGCCGTTCGATGGAGGCTGACGACATGGATGCTAGTGGCTGGGATGGAGGCTGACGGATACCTGGAGGGTTTCCTGATGGTGCCTGCCTTGGAGAGTTTCTTGGTGGCGGCTGGGCGCACTCACACCCCCGGAATCTCCTTTCCGTCGATCCGCACACGGGCCGCATCCGGGCATCCCTGGCCGCCACCCTTGCGCTAACCGCCTTGTCGCTTGGACGCCGTCTCAGTCTCTCTGGCCGCCATCGAAGGATCCCTGACCGCCTTCTGAGACCTCTTGGCCGCCACCAAGGAGCGCCCGGCCGCCAACAAAGAGCCCTTGGCCGCCATTCAAGATCCTTGGGCCGCCACCCAAGGTGCTCCTTGGCCGCCAACGTGATGTCGTTGGTCACCAACGTGGCTGTGATCCTGCATTTTCGAATCTTTACGATAGGCTCACTTCGATAGGCTCACTTCTCAACTTCGACTCACTTCGATAGGCTCACTTCTCAACTTTGACTCACTTTGATAAGTTCACTTCGATAGGCTCACTTCTCAACTTTTATTCAGTGGGACTCACTTTTATTGGGTCAACATAGGTGTAACTGTCAAAAATTATAATTTGAAGAGAAAAATTAATTAAATTTGGAAATTAACTTCCGAAAACTCCCAAAAGCTCCTAAAAGCTACCTCTTGTCGCTTCTAAAAAGAAGCTCCCAAAACCTAGTGTACAGAACGGAACTTTTGTTTTGAAATAAAAGTTGTTAACAAAAGCTCCTATAAGCTCTCAAAAGCTGCGTACAGAACATACCCTAAGTCAAAAAAGACAATTAATAGTTTAATTATATACAAATAAATACTTCATCCATTCCTTAATAATTGACACGTTGGGAGTTTTGCCACTGTTCATTGAGTAACTTTGATTCGACTTTTTAACACAATTATACAAGATAAAATATAGTCAAGTGGGATCTTATTAGATTCGTTATAATATCAAATTTTTATAGTTTTTACTTGTATAGAATTTAAGTTATTAAGGATTAAAAATGTGTATTAAATTACATGAAATATGAGTCAATGACAAATATTAAGAAACGGAGAAGTATTATTATAGTATAAAAATACTACTTACTTTCATACTATATAGTACTTCAAATTAATAGAGTTTGTTTTATGAAACAGAGGAAGTATAGAAATTCGTCATGTATTGTGCCAACTCATCCACTTATCAATTGTCATGTGAGACATATCATTGTCCAAGAGGCGACCCCTACCCTATTTATTTATTTTTTTAAGAGAAACATTCACACTTATTTTTCCGAAACCTCGTTGCGTTTTTCAGTTTTCATTTTTAAAAAAAATATGTGGAGCCAAATCATATAAATTACATATTTACAAATAGATAAATCAAAGTCATCATTCCCAAAATCCCATGTACATCCAATTAAACTATTAGTATTTGTTTTATTTACTTATTTTATTCTCTCAATAATTACTAGCTAATTCATTGTCACAATGGTCTCTTTTAAGAATGTATTTTAAAAATCATGTTCAGAAAATATTTCATGAGTAATTTATCAGGCAATATATTTTAACATGATGTGCAAATACATAGTACTAACATATTTAAAATACCTTAAATGAATTAATCGAAATATGATAGTATAAAAATAAAAACTTTCTAAAGTGTTTTCAAAGTAAATTATTGAGATACATATGTCACATGTGGTGTATAAATTATTTAAGCATTCCGGGATGAGACTTACTGTTGGGGCCACAAGAGTAGTGGGTCGCGAGAGAATGATTGGACCATACAAAATCGGCCAGAAAAAGGATTTGCAAGGGAAGTAGACTCAAAATGGATTGGGCCGAAAGACTACAAATGGGCGATTGGGACTAAGCAAGAATCCAGACGAAAGGAGAATCTCAAGAGCAAGAGATTTCGGCCAAAATGAAGTCAAGGCAGCCGATGAAGAAAGGGCGGAGGTCGACTCAAAGGAATCGGCCGGAGAGCGGTTACCAAAGCTCCGGCTATAAATAGGGGATGCCATGCACATAATCAAGAGAGACCAATCCAACCCCAAAATTCCTTTATCAAATTTAATTCTTTGTATCTCTACTGCTTTCCTTTACAGTTTTTTCTAGACTCTAGCTTAGCTTGTAGCGGTTACTTTTCCAAGTCCACCGTTGTTTCTCAACAACTGGTAGTTTGGTTCTATTTTTCCAGTGAATTCGCCGTTGTTTCTCAACAACCGGTAGATTCTCCATTGTATCCAGTTTGCCATTATAATTCCAGTGAATATTCAGTCAAGTTTGGACGTATTCAGTCAAGTTTGGGCGCATTATCGTAAATCCGGACCCGTAATCGGTTTGATCCTTTTCTGATAGCCTCCCTTGAGGAGAAAAAAGTCCTTGGCTCGACGCTAGCCAAACAGTGGCACGCCCAGTGGGACGCACAATGGCATTCGAGACTCCAGCGGTTAACACGGCGGCAAGGACTGATTTGCCACCGATTCAGGAAGAGCGCGCAGGAGAACCAGGCGAATTCCCTCCAGGATTTCCTGGACCATCAAACTTCCACAATCAGGAGTTTCCGCATGACGATCTAACCCCCCGGTTCCGTGATCATGTCCAGTTTATGGTAGAAGCGGCGGTTACGAATTCGGTTCGACAGATAGAAGGGAAATATATTGGCAGCAATGCCAGCAATGTTTAGGGCCGAATTAGCGAGGAATATGTATCCGATGGGAACGCAGAATCCACAGATGGCGCAAAATCCATCACCTGCGATCCAAAATCCTCATAATTTTCAACAGCAGGCATATCGGTCGCTAGGAGGGCAGGGACCACGGCCTTTCGTCCATCCTCAACAGAGGTACGATCAGCAGCAGAATCAACCGCCTCAACCAGCAGTGCAACCGCCTGCTCCAGTGATACAACAACAATATCTACCACTGCAGCCGAATCCGCCACAACTGGTTGATAGAGAGCTTATAGCTGAGATTATTCATACACAGTTTGGAAACCTCATCGGCCAGGAGAATAGGCCGATGTATAGGAAGCCTTATCCTGATTATATAGAAGAGCAGTATCCACTACCTAGAGGAGTGAAGGTTCCTGATTTTAACACATTTTCAGGAGAGGTCGGCCGATCGATGATAGAACATATCGGCCGATTCACAGCTCAATGTACCAGAATAGCACAAAATGATTTTCACAAGCTGATATTGTTCAGCTTATCGCTCACTGGTCCAACATTTGAGTGGTACATTAATTTGCCTGCAGGATCAGTCAACACTTGGGCTGAAATGGAACAGTTCATGACCGATTCTACAATACCAGTCCTGAAGTATCGGTTGTTGATTTAACATCAACCAAACAGAAGGCGGCTGAATCAGTCACGGAGTTCATAGAACGATTTTACGCCGTTAAAGCTCAGATGAAGACAATTCTGCCAGAGCATGAGTATATCCAAATCTTGAAGCAGAATCTGAAGTTCGCCATCAAAGACAGATTGATGGTCACAAGACCGAGGACTGTGGCCGAATTAACGGCCGAAGCTATAAGAATGGAAACCTGCTTGGCGGAGCAAGCGGCTTTTAAATCAAGCCGGAGTCAAAGTGGGAGATCACAGCCTATCCAATCGGCTGCGTCATTCGCTGAATCTCTGGATAGGTGTGAAATTGAAGAAGAATATAATGTGGACGACATCCCTGCATTAGCCGAAGTTGCAAGGGCTGAATTGGTGATAAAGAAGCCAATGACCTGTCCAGCTCTTCGGCCAGCGAGAGGCAAGGAGAAAGAGGGAGAAGTCAGGGACGAATCTCAGAGGTTTTATTCTTTCGATCTATCTCAGATGGACGAAATATTTGACTATTGCCAGAAGAATGGGTTACTTGAATTCAACGGAAATCATCCACAGCCAACTAAAGAGCAACTGGACGCTGGGTGGTGTAGATTTCACGGATCAACCACTCACTCCACGGCGGTCTGTGGACATTTCAGAAAGTTAATCCAGAAGCAGGTAGATGATGGGAAATTAAAATTCCCGGATAGATTAATGGCAATTGATAAAAATCCGTTTCCTGTTGCCAACATGGTGAAGGTGCACCCCATTCAGAACAAGTCGGTACACGATCGTTTGGGGGACCAACCATCGTCCAGTAAAAGTTCTGTGCACGATCGGCTAGGAAGTCAGCCATCGGTCCAGAAGAAGGCAGGAGTATGGAGACGATTAGGGTTCCACAAAAGAAGAAAGAGAAAGTTTCGGATGTTTTTGACCGATTGGGAGACTATGAAGTCAAGGAATGGATTAAGCAACCGGACAAACAACAGCAGCTGGAATCCAAGGACGAGAGCGAAAGGCCAACATTGAAGATCATAACCAACGGTTGGGATTCGGAGATGAAACTGACAGCCGATAGGAGAAATGGAAAGACTGTAATTCAGATTACAGTTCCCGAAGAGGCTGTGTCCCCGGAAATGAAGAAGTTCAGAAGGCCACCAGCTAATACCCAGGTAGGCCGATGGGTCCAGAATTCCCCAGAGAAAAGGCATTTCGGCCAGAGCCGATTTGAGAGTTCAGCCTGGATGGCAGGGGATGAAAAGACCCCAAGAGGAAAAGGATCATATCGTACCTCAAACGGAGAATGCAGCGGCTTAAAGCAGCCAGGGCAGATGAGGAAGAAGAGTACGAAATGATGCATATGGAGGAGGACTTCCCAGACGACTGTTCTTCATCCAAAGGAAGGATCTTAAGAAAAGTATTCTCGGCTCATCTGAAGTCAGCTGAAAGGAAGAAAGAAAATAATTATGAGCCGAAAGAAGATCAGAATCGGTTGAAAAATAAAACTGAATTTCGGCCGAAAATAATTCAGCTAAAAGCCGATAGTGACCAACCGAAAGCGAAATAGGAGTGGAAGCCTAGACCAGTCCGAACTAGGGAATGGAAGCCGAAGACAACCATCGTCCCGAATAGTGAGACACTTTCTATCGGACAGTTCAAGTTCGATTTTGGGTCTAGTGCAAACATGATAGCGACGACCACAACAAGTTGTGAAGAGTATTGGTCCGATTCGGAACCAGCTGTGGTCTTTTGTCAGAAGGAATGATAAGATTTTGGTGAAGAAGAGCCTATAGTGGACTTTTGCTTCGCTAAACTCGAAACATTTCGGCCTGAGGCCGAAACAGAGAAAATTGTGGAAGAAGGGTATGAGGCTTTCGTCCCGGAAGCTCAACCAAGTACGATTTTACCTCCGACTACAAAGATGTCTCAGCATGTGAGGCCTTTGTATGTCAAAGGCTGGGTCAACGGGAGGCCCCTAAGGAGAATGTTTGTCGATGGTGGAGCAACCGTCAACATTATGCCATTGTCTACGTTGATGAAGATTGGCCGCTCGGAGGATGATTTGTTGCCCACAAGAATGAAGGTATTGAGTTTTGTGGGAGCGCAAACGGCGGACGAAGGATGTATATTAGTGGATGTTACAGTCGGAACAATTTCGATTTCGACTATGTTTTTTGTAGTAGATGCGGAGGTCCCGTATACGGCCCTATTAGGCCGATGCTGGATTCATACAGCCAGGTGTTTGCCATCAACACTTCATCAAAAGATATGGTATTGGGAAAAGGATGGCACAGTTGAAGAAGTGGACGGTGATCAACCTCCGTTTCCAGTCAGTACAGCCGGCTGAATTGATGCGGTATTGTATGAAGAGCCCATACAACCGTTCCTAGCGGTAGTAGGGGAATGATATCCGCAAGTCGTTGAATATGATTGGACAGACCTGGGGTTTGAGGTCAGATACCAGGCCGACGTACGGCCAGACACTGAAGAAAGTAAATAATGGACGAAGAAACTAAGAAAATGATTGAGTTCGAATCAACCGAACTCGGGTCTTCAAGCGAGAAAGCTAGTTGGAGTGAACTCATGGATGCTATTCCAAAACGAACACCAGATTTCAAAGCTCAAGATCCCCTGAAGATGATCAATGTGGGCAAGTGAAAAGTCGATCCAGGGAGGTGTTAGTTGAGTTCAAAGATTGTTTTGCATGGGACTATACAGAGATGCCGGGATTGGAAAAATCCATCGTAGAGCATAGACTACCAATCAAAGAAGGGTTTAGGCCGCATAAACAGCCGGCGAGGAGGGCAGCACCCGAAATAGTTCCAAAAATAAAAGAAGAGATAGAAAAATTGTTAGCGGCCGGATTTGTTAGGCCAGCTAAATATGTAGAGTGGTTGTCAAACATTGTTCCTGTAATAAATAAGAATGGGAAATTGAGAGTCTGTATTGATTTCAGAAATCTTAATATAGTCACTCCCAAAGATGAATACATGATGCCTATTGTCGATTTGTTAATTGATTCGGCCGCCAAACAGGGGATGTTATCCTTTATGGATGGATATTCAGGATACAACCAAATCTTTATGGCCGAAGAAGATGTGCACAAAACTGCATTCAGGTGCCCTGGAGCTATTGGGATATATGAATGGGTAGTGATGCCATTCTGGTTGAAGAATGCAGGAGCTACATATCAGAGGGCCATGAACTATGTCTTTCATGATTTATAGGAGACTGTGTAGAAGTCTACATCGACGATGTCATGGTCCGATCCAAAGATGTGGAAAGCCATTTGGACGATTTACGAAGAGTATTTGTAAGAATGAGGCTACATGGAGTCAAAATGAATCCAGCCAAATGTGCGTTTGGAGTGCAAGCAGTGAACTTTCTTAGGTTCTTGGTACACAACAAAGGCATTGAAGTTGATGCAAACAAAACCAAGGCCATTTAGGAAGCTAGGCCTCCACATGATAGGAAAAGTCTACAAAAATTCCTTGGTCAAATCGGTTTTCTAAGACGATTTTTGGCAAATGCGGACGGGAAATTAAAGCCATTAACCGATTTACTAAGACTAAAGAAAGAATAGGAATTCAAGTGAGGAGACGACCAGCAGAGAGCCTTTGAATAGTTGAAGCAGGCTTTGATAAGTCCACCAGTGTTGGTCCCCCAATCCTTGGCCGACCTTTAAAGCTATATATAGCAGCGGCTGAAGAATCTATTGGAGCATTATTGGCTCAAGAAGACAACGAAGGAAGAGATCGGGCAATTTATTACCTGAGCTGAATTCTTAAGGATGCTGAATTAAGGTACTCGCCGATTCATAAATTGTGTTTGATTCTTTATCATGCATGCCAAAAGCTAGAATATTATATCCAGCCAAGGCAACTGATAGTGGTAGCATCAATTGATATAGTTAAGATCATGATGAATGATCCAATTAGTAGCCGAAGAATGGCCAAATGGGCCATGAGGTTAAACGCATATGATCTCAAGTATCAACTGCTTAAGGCTATGAAAGGACAAGTCGTAGCCGATTTTCTGGCCGATCATCCAATGTCTTCAACATCCGACGATATTGAAGAACAATTTCGGCTGAAAGTGATGAACGAAATAGGGATAGTATACCTGCATCCGTGGACGATGATGTTTGATGGTTCCAAGGCCGCCTCAGGAGTTGGAGCAGGGTTCACACTACATACACTGGAGGGCAAGATATACAAATACTTCGTACAATTGCCGAATTCTTATACGAATAATCAAGCGGAATACAAAGCGGTGATTTCGGGATTACAACGTTTGATAGAAGAAGGAGTAAAGGCTATTATAATCAAAGGAGATTCGCAAGTAGTTATTCAGCAGTTGCTAGGAGATTTTTCGGTTAAAATTTCTCAGTTGATCAGACTGTACGAAGAAGCAATTGGTCTATTGGAAGAATTTGACAAGATATATATCGAAAATATCCCGAGAGAAAAGAATGAGTTAGCCAATGAATTGGCTCAACATGCAGCTAGATATCGGCTGATGCCGATAGCAGGAAACTTGGAAATACATTTGGCCGAAACAGAGAAGGCCGAATGGATTAAAGAGATAACGCGAACCTTGGAAGATCCAGCCGAAGCTAATCCAGCCGAAAAGCGGAAGACGATGGTTTATATAATAATAGGGTGATTACTCTTCAAGCGAGCCATCGATGGAGTACTACTCAGATCTGTCAGAGAAGAAGATGCTAAAAGAGTAATGGGAGAAGTACATGAACGGATATACGATGCACATCGTGCAGGAAAGTCAATGAAATGGAGTATCATTCGGCTAGGATATTATTGGCCGAATATGGGAACGGATTATGAGAGATATGCAAAAGGATGCCGCGAATGTCAAAAGTATGGGCCGATTCAAAAGTTACCGGACGAAGAACTACATATAATGATTACGCCATGGCCATTTCGAGGATGGGCTATGGATATCATTGGAAAAATTCTTCCATCTTCGTCAAAAAGGCATGAGTTTGTGTTAGTGGCAACGGACTATTTCACGAAATGGGCCGAAGCACAAGCATATGTCAGTATTTCCCAAGAAGAGGTTATTGAGTTTATTAAGAGACAATTGATCTATAGATTCGGAATCCCACTGACGATTCTAACAGATAGAGGAACGGTATTTGTGGGAGAAAAAGTCAAGGCCTTTGCGGACGAATACGGGATAAAGATCGTACACTCGTCACCATATTATCCACAGGGAAATGGGCAGGCAGAGGCCACGAACAAACAACTGATAGGGATTATAAAGAAGATGATCGAAGATCAGCCAAGGAAGTGGCATGAAAAGTTGTCTGAGGCTTTATGGGCTTATCGGAATGCCAATACTTCAGCCACCGGATTCACGCCATTTCGGCTGACATATGGGATGGATGCAGTACTACCAGCCGAAATAACAGTGCCGACTTTGAGAACAAGTCAAGCAGATTCGATGTCGGCCGAACAGTACGATCAATCAATGAAAGACGAATTATTGGATGTCAATTCCAATCGGGCATAAGCATTCGAAAATTTACAGAAGAATAAAGATGTCGTGGCCGATTGGTACAATAAGAGAATTTGTGTTAAGCGATTTGAAGTTGGCGATTTAGTGTGGAAAGTTATATGGCCACGCAAACAGAAGGATGGCAGATTAGAAAAATAGAGCCCCAATTGGGAGGGGTCGTTTATTGTTCAGACGAAATTGCCAAATGGAGTATACATGTTAGTGGACGAAAATGGAAAACAAATGTCAAATCCAGTTAATGCAAGATACATGAAGAAATATTATGCTTCAGTTTGGGATTAAACATCAAGCAAAAACAGTAAACATTTTTATTTCATGGACGAACATTACAAAGAGGAGCTATATTAGTGAAACCAGCTCCCCGATCATCAAGAAAGAGAAAAAGAAATATATAAGCTTTGCCCCGATGGATAACCCCACTGGACATACACAGCAGAAAAAGAGTCCGAGGGGTATGGCCTTCAGAGCAAAAAGAATTATAAGGTCCCAAAGAAAGACGTGGTCATCATTCGACCGCCCAGGACTTTAGGACCGATATAAGCGAGGGTATGACAGGTCATATCAATATTAAAATACAAGACGAAGCCTGAATATGACCGTCGAAACATATGTTAGGAAAAGAGTTGAGAGATTCTCTTCTGCATGAGTATGGGAGTAAAAGGGTTAGCTGAACTCGTACCGCATGGAGGAGGGATTTTCGTGTCATGGATGAAGATTCAAGTAAAGACTCAGTATGCCAGGGAGGCCAGGGAACAAAAGAAATGAAACACATCAAAGAAATCATAACAAGCATTGCAAGGTGCCGCGATGGAAGAGAAAATGATGATGGTATTTATAGAAGATCAATGAAATGGCATTTAAAGCAAGGGCGGAAACGTAAACAAATGAGCATTAAAGATAGAAAAGACATTTCATGATTTCCAATAAAGCTGCAGAGAATATTGCCCTGCCAAAGAAAGATCCCGGAATTTACGGGAAACAGATGCAGAAATTCACAAAAGACAAACATTAGATAACAGGCCGATCAAGAGTACAAAAATCGGCCAAAGAAAGGGAAATGTCAAGAGTACACAAAATGATACATCGAAATCCAGCCGAAAAAAGATAATTCAAAGAGTCATAACAACAGTAATCGAATAACAACAATAATAAGGAAATCTCAATCTCCACTCAGGTCATAAGCAATATCGTCGTCAGAACCACGAGAAGAAGCAACAGCCGGATTACGGACAGTCGCAGAATCCAAGGCCGATTGAAATTCTTGAAATGACCGAGCTTCAGCTTTGGCCGAAACATGGGGGTCGTCGGGCTGAGACAAAAGCAGGTGCTCAGAAGCCTCATGGGGAACTCCAGATTGGATATCTAAGGAAAAAGAAAAAATGAGAGAGAAAAGAAAATTCAGCAAAACAAAATAAGGACGTAATTACTCCATGCTATCTCAATTAAAGGAACAAATTAGCAATTAAATGTTACTAGAATCCTTTGGATCATTCCCTATAGAAGGATCAAGGACAGGGTTATCAGAAACCGTGGAAGTATCAGGCGCAGAGCGGAATTGGGCCGCAGTAGATCGGTTTCTATCAACCACAGTTTGAGTGTCCGACCACAAACCACGGAAAACGCTGATGACTTCGTCGCTAAAGGAAGACCTCAGGGAAAGATAACCCATCTCTTGTTGGAGACTGGGAAGCTTATCTCTTGGAGCTTGGGCAGATTTATGAAGCTGCTTGACAAGACATTGTATATGAGCCGACTCCCTGTCCACCTCAATCAGGGCATTCCTTACGTTTTGTGCCTCACGCTGGAGTCGGCTAATTTCTAGGTCGATAGCAGAAAGATCTTCTGAGTACTTGACCTTAAGAGTGTCATTAGCCGACAATTTATTCATATATGCTTGATAATCGGAGGCATGTTTATCGAACTCCAACTTATGATGGGTGATAGAGGCATGTTCGTCTGTGAGTTTCTTGCGAGCGGCCAAAATACCAGGAAGCTCCAGGTCCATGCGTAAAATACAGGTAAACATCGCCTGCTGGGTGTCTTCCAAACCCAAAGTGAGAAGATCTTCAGAGAAAGACTGCTTGATATGAGAAAGAAGAAGGAGAATGGGCTTAGTATGAACTAAAAGTGCATCCGACTCACAAGTAATCAGATGATCCAATTCGTCCAAACAAGCCCCGAAAGTAGTAGGAAATTCCAACGAAGAAGAAGAAAAAGGCGGGGAAAAGAAATCCTCCAAAATATTCCTATCCGGAAAAGGAGAAGAAGGAATACTATCACTAAGAGTCAGCCCTTCTTGTCGGACACGGGCAATGGAAGGGTCAGGAAGAGAAACATCTGAAGAGGAAGGAAGAGCCGCCACCAAAGAAACAAACGGATCAGGGATAACTAAATCAACATCACCAGCACTAGAAACATCAGGGATCGATCTTGGCCCTAGGCCAACTGATGGTACAGGAATGGTCGATGAAACAGGAAGTATATCAGAGACAACGGCCGAAGTCTCATCAATGGGATCAAGGGCCGAATGAGAAATAGGAGAACGACGAGGCATATCATCTGGACCAGGCGACACAGAAGGGCTAGAAGGACCGGTAGCCGGATGAGCCTGAAAAAGAAGAGGAAATAAGTATCAACAACAGCGAGTAACTAGAAACAATAAGGGGGAACCGCAAAAACCTGATCAGCTGACGCAGCCAATCCAGTGAGAGGGGAACGAGTTGACCGTCTTCGAGCCTTGGGGGCAGGTTCACCTTTTGTTTTTCCTGAGCTCGGAGCAGCACGCTTTCGTTTCGAAGAAGCAACAGGAGCGGATGAAGGGTGCGGGCGAGATCGAAGAGTCGAGATATCGCCCGAGGTTCCTGCGAGATAAGGAAAAATGAAGGAAAAGTCTGAGAATAACACACAGAGTATGGAGAAAGAAATCGAAGAAACTTACTAAGCAAAGGAAGTAAAGGATCATCCTCCTGAGAAGAACAGGAATAATCGGGGGCTGATTCGATAACAGAAAACATCATAATACCTGGGAAACCGCGGGAAACAAAAAGAGTCTGCAAGTCAGTCCCGAAATTAGCACAAGAAAGGACCTTCTCCCACCAATCGTCAAAGCGCTTTGTCGATAGACCAGGGCGGACATCGAAAGAACGGACTTCAAAATTACAAATTTGGAGAGCCCATGTTCGGCAAAGATGACGGCTCTCTTCTGGGTCGAATCCTTTAAAGGATTTGCTAAACCGATTCGGGTCTCCACGGAGAGGAAGGACCACATCCTGAGCAAAACCGAATTGGCGGCTGACCAGATGAGGGTTATAAACTTCAGAGATGATAGAATGATCAGAAGGAACAAACAGTGAGCAGTTGAAGATATGACAAGGAATGATACAAGCGTTCCAAACTTGAGCCAACAGCTTCGAAAGAGATGTACCGAAAGGGGAGACACCGATAGCCGAAACCCAACTCTTAGAAGAGTCAAAGTAAGACAGCGAGAAAAAGAATCAAGGAGGGGTCTATTCCTAAAGTAGTGGATCCATTGTTCAACACGCATGTCAGGAAAACGGACCCCAAGAAGGTCATTGCCCGAAGGAGGGGGTAGTATCAAAGGGTTGAGGCTCAAAACCAGAAATATCTCTAAAATGCCAGGCGAGCCAAAGATGAAGAAACCAAAGAGGGCCGTGAGACCGATCAGGATGACCATCAGCCCAGCCACGTACCTGGGACGAAATACCAGCGTACAAGTGGACTAAGAAGTAATCAGCAAGAGGCAAACGAGTATCATCCATAAGCGATTTGGCCAAAAGGTAAGTTTCAAGAATGACATTCTTGGCGGGAGCACAACAAAAGAATCGGCTAAGGAAATGCATTATAAAAGCCACGGGTTCCAACTTGAGAAGTTCAGACTTGGTACCACAATACCGAGTAATCCATATGGCAAAAGTAAGCCCCGAAATATAGCCAGTTGTTTTCGTCGAGGATTTTTCGGAACCAGTAACACCCAAAAAATGTTTTCCAAGAGAAGGCAACTCCAGAAGAAGTTTAACATCTTCAATAGTCGGAGTCATCATACCCCAAGGGAAGCAAAAACAGTTAATAAAAGAATTCCATAAACAAAGGAGGGCTTGAATGTGCCGATATTTAGAAGGAAAGGGCTGAACACTCAGCTTAATTAAATGATTGATACCGGTAGACGACCAAATCGGTTCACAGTGAGACCATACCCGTGCATACCAAGCGGTATGTTCGGGAGTCACAATAGGCCAAGTACAGAGGGTACTAAAAAGTTTAGCGGAGAAATGATCCGAAAATAAGGGGATCGTCTTCGAATCACCAAGAAAAGTAGAAACAGAAGCAGCGGCTTCGACGGAGGTCGCCAAAGGCCCGAGAGTAGTGAAACCTTCATCAGTAAGACGAAGGGAAGTTCGATCGGCAAAAGAGTCTTCAATATTCTTGATCTTAAGGGAAGAAGGCGAAAGAGTTGGTTGCGCCATCAGGAAGGGAGGAGGAAGATTACAAAGAGAATGCGGAAATGCACAAAAACGAGAAGAAGAGGCGACGATTAAAAAAAATGAAAGAATCTGGAGAATATGAAGAGGCGTGACTGGATTCCAAGGAGGAGTTAGCGCACGAAAAGGGGAGTGGGAGAGTTAGGTTTACTTGGGCTCCTTCCAGAGACGAAAATTCGCCCAAGTAAGGAGGGCATCTGTTGGGGCCACAAGAGTAGTGGGCCGCGAGAGAATGATTGGGCCATACAAAATGGGCCAGAAAAGGATTTGCAAGGGAAGTAGACTCAAAATGGATTGGGCCGAAAGACTACGAATGGGCGATTGGGACTAAGCAAGAATCCAGACGAAAGGAGAATCTCAAGAGCAAGAGATTTCGGCCGAAATGAAGTCAAGGCAGCCGATGAAGAAAGGGCGGAGGTCGGCTCAAAGGAATCGGCCGGAGAGCGGTTACCAAAGCTCCGGTTATAAATAGAGGATGCCATGCACATAATCAAGAGAGACCAATCCAACCCCAAAATTCCTTTATCAAATTTAATTCTTTGTATCTTTACTGCTTTTCCTTTACAGTTTTTCCTAGACTCTTGCTTAGCTTGTAGCGGTTACTTTTCCAAATCCACCGTTGTTTCTCAACAACCGATAGTTTGGTTCTATTTTCCGGTGAATTCGCCGTTGTTTCTCAACAACCGGTAGATTCTCCATTATATCCAGTTTGCCATTATAATTCCAGTGAATATTCATCAAGTTTGGGCGTATTCAGTCAAGTTTGGGCGCATTATCGTAAATCCGGACCCATAATCGGTTTGATCCTTTTTCGATAGCCTCCCTTGAGGAGAAAAAGGTCATTGGCTCGACGCTAGCCAAACACTTACCTTAGTGGTCAAGTTCCCGATTCCCAACCTATATGTTAGGGGTTCGATTCCTTACCCGGCCCTTATCCCTCCCTTTTATCCCCTTTGTAATTTGTGTGGTATGGGTTTCACCACTTTTTCCTAGCCTACATAGACTGTTCAGAAAAAAAAAAAAATTATTTAAGCATTCGTGATTTTTTTCTTTTAACACTTCTAATCATCTCAATTCAAATAGTACAACAATTTGAATCTATTTCCATTATTAATCATTTTTAGTAGTATGTTCTAATGAACTATACTATAATAATAATTTTATAATAATATCACTGGATTATGTATGGATCTAACC
The DNA here is from genome assembly GCA_030278955.1 of Hygrophila difformis. NCBI lineage: Eukaryota > Viridiplantae > Streptophyta > Magnoliopsida > Lamiales > Acanthaceae > Hygrophila > Hygrophila difformis. The sequence continues at coordinate 1,367,223 of JAOANR010000257.1, read as the reverse complement.
TAGGGAGTGATATAGTGCCCCACACCATCAACCTCCACTTTTTATTCATTCTTTTTCATAAAAATTAAAAAGTTAAGACATCTTTATTTTGCTTTTTGAACATTGTATTTTTCTTAATTGTCTTACATATCTGCACAACCTTTTCCCCCATATTTTAAGATTTTGTCTCCACCAACAAATAAATAAATACAATATCCTTAATTATTTTATACTACTATATATCTTAAAAAAGGGGGTTTCTTCTTTTGTTGAATTATTCTTCTCCCCAAACAATAGTATCCACTATGCTCATTACTTTAGTCACAACTTTTTTCATTTCTAAATATTATATATGATTCTATACATTTTACTTTATGTAAAATAATAGAAATAGATATAAATATAATATTTGACAATGATATACGTAGAACTTGATTATTTTTCCAATTTAAATCTTATTTAAGGTTGTTCTTGAGCATTAAAATCCATGGTTCCACATATATATTGTTGTTATAAAAGAAATATAAAAAGAAGTAATTTTTATCTTTTTTGTTATATCGGGTCGATAACCCTAATCCAACCTATATATTATCATGGGGCTTTGGATTGATCAACATACTTGATCGGATCAAAATTCTTTAGCTAAAACCCATTTATTACATGCATACAAGTAATTGGGAGAGGATTGAGTATATACATTTACACATGGTGACTTTATGTATGTAATGATATAGATGTTCTATATGATGGAAGAATATTTTGTACTTGTGTATTGGGCGAGATGTTTTGTGTGATGAGAGATGTGTTTTATATGACGAGAGAGATGTTTAATGTGATACCTGCACGTGCAGACTATTCAAAGGATTGTACCGTAAATGGATATTACATCAATTAATTGGAATATTAGAGCACGCTTGTTTTGACTTTTTTTTCTTGACTTTTGTTTCACCAAAAAGTCATTTTGAATTTTTTAACTGTTTGTTTTGATTTTTCTAAAAGTAAAAGGATAAGCAAAAAGTTGAAATTCTTATTTTTTTAAAAAAAAATAGGTATATAGGGGGGTACTTCTAGAAAATGAGAAGTTATTTTAGAAATAAAAATACAAAAATCTCTCTATATAATAAGGAAATAAAATAAATTGTAAATACTCTTATGAGATTTATGTTACTTTTAATAATTTTAATATATAAAAAGTCTTTTTAGTACAATTCATCCAAATATATTTTTATTTTTGGGTAAACTCCAAACATATTTTTGTTGTGGAAAAGCAACTTTAATAATCTATATATTATTAAAACCATTAGTGGTCAACCAAGTCAACATTTAATGTGGTGTCTCCATTCTAAATTTCCAATTTTCTTAGATTTTTGCATTTTCTATTAATTAAATTTAGATTTTTTGTATTTGTTTTTTATTTACTATATTTATTTATGTCAAAATATTTATTGATTTGGATATGAAAATCCTCATTTCCATTTTTAAAAAGATATGAAATTTTTAATTTATATGAAATTCACATAATTACCAATTTTAAAAGATTTGAAATTTTGTATATTTGCATTTATTTATATTAGATTTTGGTTCTTTTATTTATTTATATTAGATTTTTGCACTTTTTATTCCAACAATTTTTATTTTTACTCAATTTTCATTTTTAAATAAAATTTTTAACTTATATGGAATCCTACAATTTTTAGCTTTTAAAAGATTTCAAATTTTAATTTTGCGTTTATTTATTTATTTATATTTGCATAAGTACGATTGATTACATCATGGAACATATATCTACAAATGAAAATGTATATATATCAGTTCTAACAATATTTATCAAGATGATGAAAGCATAAGTAAAGCCAATGAATTATTTTCACTGGAATATCTAAACACAATCAATTGTTCTGGATTACCGAAAAATATAGTTGAATGAGGGTTCTATAGTCATGCATCTTAGTAATATAGACCCATCAAATAAATTATGCAGTGGAAGTATGTTGATCTTAACTAAGATGCAGAACCATATAATTGAGGTTAAATTAATTTTCGAGAAACCATGAAAAAATAAAATTCTTGATTGGTAGAATAATTATGAGCCTATCTGATTTAATCAAATTCCCCATTCGATTTCAGATGAGAAAATTCTCACTCGCAGTTTGTTTTGCTATGATTATAAACAATAGTCAATGTCAATCTTTAAAGAATGTTGGACTTTATCTTCCAAAACCAATTTTTAGCCATTAACAGTTATGTTGCAATATTTCGTGTGACTAGCAAGATGTGACTTAAAGTATTAATATACAATTAAGAATGATTAACTCAACATAACACAAGAAATATTTACAACGAAATTTATATATGACAAAAAAATTGCGAAATTGATACTTGATGTAGGTCATGGTAAAACTGTTATTGAATTTGTAGATGTACAATCAGTTGTGACATTTCCGGATGATATTCTTATAAACTCTGCGGGTAATCCAATAACGGCAATTTTTTATAGTACATATACAAATATACAAATATTTTTATAGTACATATACAATCAGTTGTGACGTTGGAGGTGCTTGGCGAAGATGGAACGATTGGAATTTGAACAGTTATGGTGCAGTATGCTTCTTCTGTGATCGGTGGTGATTGGGGCGAATATAGAGTGTTTTTACTATTAGCGATTGTAATTTTGGTGTTGATGATAGATATGCTGGTTTTGGTCTGTTTTGCATCCAATGGCTGCTTAATTAAATTCTGAGGCTGCGTTTGTGGTCCGAAAGGTGTAATCTCAGGGGTCATTGTATTTGTGGATTTCTTTTATGAAATGAAAGTTTTCTTTCCTCAAAAAAGAAAAAAAAAAAAAACTGCACCACTTATAATACAAACATTTTTAAGAATAGTGTTATACTAGCCCTTACCAATAAGATTTTCAACAATGAAATTTACAGCAAATTGCATGGGAATTTTTCATATTATGCTTAATACTTATATTTAAATTTGATTTATTTTAATTTAAATTTCAAATTAAATAAAAATATTATTTTAATAGTTATTTTTTATTGATATGTTAGCTTTGAACCGGACAAGCCACAGAAGCTAAAGAAGACGGTATAATATGATTTCTTTGTTAGTTTTAAAAATAATTAAATTATATTATCATATACCCCTCTTTCAAATCTATATAAATCATCACATATTTTTCATTACTCAAAATACAATTTATTATTAATTTATATAATATAAATATAAATATTATATAAAATACATAATATGCCCTGACAGGCCCAATCAGAATACGTAAACCCTGTAAGAGTTGTTTGAGCTATATCTCAACAACCAGCAAATCACAACCAGAGGCAAACACAAGAAACAGAGTGCGGAATGAAAATAAGAACACAAGGAATTTGATCACCCAGTTCGATCCACTGATCTACATCTGGAGGCACCAAGCCAGGGATTCCACTAGATCTCCACCAAACTGATTGAACAAGAGTCAACCACACCTTACATACCCTTACATTCCAATGAACTCTCCTATCTACTCAAATAGACTAGAAGAACACAAGCGATCATCAACTATCTACCCAAATGCAAGCAATTCACTGGCAGGTATTAAGGTGGTGTTTGAGGAACCTAACTAATCAATCAAATTAAGCTCAAAGGTGCTAAGACACCTACAATACACACCGATTGTGTTTACAAATCAATGATCTAAGAAAAGCCTAAACACAATCCTAAATACCCCATAAAGAATTGTAGAAGACACAACAGGTAAAGATATACCAGCAGCAGGATGGTTGTTGGTGCCTTCTGCAAACAACGTAAACCAGGGGGTTTCTCCAGCAGCTCTCAAAACGCCATAATCACAGCTCTTGAAGCTGTTAATTCTCTGTAAAGTAGACTGTGATTGCGGCTACACACTCTCATACACCCTCAAGGACGAAGACAGGTATTTATATGGGTTTAAGGCCCATCTAAAACCCTCTAAGGCCTGCTAGGGGAAATGCCACGTCACTGTACTATCCTGTGCTTTTTCCAGTGAAGATAATAAAGCGTTGTTGACACGATGTTGCAACAACGGCCAAAATGACGAACATCTTCACAATACTAAAAATATCCCTAACAATCTCCCCCTTTGTGGAGATGATCGGGCCAAGTAGTCAAAACAGTGGAGAAAGCACAGAGAGTCACAATAAGATCAGAGAGCAGAAGAATCTCAACAAATAATCATGCCACAAACAATATGAGCTGAAGAAGAACAGGCATAGACAAAACATCCATTCATAAAAAATAATCCCATACCAATATCCATGAGAGTATTCAGCAATAACAGCCCAGATAAATATCAAAAATATCCACCAATTACAGAAAACCAGAATATCCATAGTCTGAAAATCAGAAATACAAAAGTTGTTCCAACATCAGTGAAACAATCAGCAATCCTGCAATCCTATCCACTGTCACTCCCCCTTACTTGGCAGATCAGGGAGTACCCTCAGAATCATTCTCCCCCTCAGCTGGAGCATCAAAAGAGTGTGGAAGTAGGGCAACCAGCTTTCGAACCTTCCTCTTCAGGCCCATCTGCTTGTCATTCAAAATGCCTAACTCCTTCTCAACCTGTTGCAGCTCAGTTCTGATGTGATCAACTAGAGCTGATCCAAGCTTTTGAGGCCCAAGCTTGAAGTCATTATGAAGACCTTTAAGCTTATCAGAAGGTATGTGTTTCTTGACTTTAATGAAGGTTTCATTAGAGGCAAGCAAGTGGCAGGAATGGGCAAACAGGGTTATGAGAGCAGGATAAGGCAATTGGGTATTCTTCTCAATTTTGTCATGAGAGAACCTCAACATATGCTTGATGGGTGATTTTCACTACTCATATTTTACCACAAGCGGATGGTTGTCATCAAGTAATAAAAACCGGTGAATACCGGGTCGAATCCACAGGGAATTTCAGAATATTGTTTCATTCCGGAGAAATTTTAATTGTTCTTAAGTTCATTAATTATATTTAATATATTCAAAAAGATTTGATTAATTCTAATGGTGATTTAATTAAAAATAGTGACGTTAAATTTAAAATAAAGCAAATTAAAATTTATATTTAATAAGAATATAAATGGGAGATGCTTGTAATATTTTAAATGATGCCATCTTTATATAAAATAGAAATTGCATATTGATTTAGCATTTTCCAATGTCTAAAAAGATTAATTTCTTAAAATTAATTATTTTATAAAGATTAAAAATATTATAATCTGCTAATAATCACATTATGCTTAAACAGATTTCTTGGAAGTTGGTTAAATTATCTAACATTCTGCAATCATTATTCTAGGCTTAAATTTGAGTCTTTCCCAAGCTTACAAATTTTCTAATAGCAATTAAAAGGCACTTTTCATTTCCCAAATCATTGTGCACATGCTAGAATCCATTTATAATGTAATTTATTCCCAATTCCGGTACTAAAATATTAATTCTACTTTTTATCTCCCGATTTAGCAAAGCAGAAATCACAGAATTGAATTCTAACATTTAATTATGCAGAACAGTGTAAATAATTCAACAATTATGGTAAAATAATAGCAAAACATGGTAAACTGAGTTTAATTAATAATATTAAATTGCAGACAGATTAGACTTAATGCCAGATTACTAAAAATAGGAATTAAATATGATCGATCAGTCAAGTTTTTAACAGATTTGATGATTTGAATAGCAGAATTGTAATAACTCAAAACATCGATCAATTTAATAGCATCTAACATATAATTCTAATACAGATTTTCATATCATTGCAGATTACTCCAATTTGATCGATCAAAACAGATTTCACCAAATTATGAAATTTCATTTCTATCATTCAGGCAGAATGGCGCTCAAACTAGAGTAAAACATAATCTGATATTTTAATCTTAATTCACACAGATTAATCCAGATTACAGAATCAAACATCGACATATTATTACTTCCATAAAAGATGAATTCGTACTTCAAAGTGATTCTGAACTCCTGTTCTAGAACACTTCTAACACGAACATTACAGATATCCGTCTACAAATTAAGAACATGATAGCAGATTACATTTAGAGGCAAATTCAATTCATTACAAAGCAAGAAAAAGAAAGGCAACACCTAGAATAGGAAGAACACGCCCAGAACAGCGTTCTTGATGCATTCCTCCGGCATGGATTTGTGTTTCCGGCCTTCTTCTCCCATTTGCAGATACTTTCAGGATGTTTTCTGTCGAAAATGTATGTCTGGTTGTGAAGAATGAAGAGAAAACGGTGTTTAAAACCGAGTTCGGGAGGTTAAGAAACTGCTCAACCGCGACTGTGGCGCAAAAAGTGGCGCTCGGAAGAGGTTTTCGGCGCCACCAAAGAGCTGTGGCGCATACGGAGATTTTCCGAATTTTTTGGAAATGGCGCAAAAAGTGGCGCAGAAGGGCACTTTTAGGCGCCGCCAAGAAGATGCGGTGCATTCTGACAATTTCCCAAATTTTACCCTGTGGCGCATAAAATGGCGCTTCGGAGCAGTTTTAGGCGCCACCAAGCTATTGTGGCGCATCCTGAAGCTTTTTCCATCCGAAATTTTCCCAAGTGTTGAAGTGGCGCATAAAGTGGCGCTGAAGAGCATTTTTATGCGCCGCCATGCCTATGTGGCGCATTCTGGAGCCTTCCAGTGTTGAAAATTCCGAATTTTGCATCCTTTGAACTCCGAACATCCTCTTTCTTCCTTTTAATGCCTGAAACATCATTGCAATGTATTAGAATTGCCAAAGTCTTATTAAAAAGCATAAAACAAGGTAAATTGGGCTCGAATAAGCTCAATTTAACCGGTCTTATTAATATTTACACATTACATGAAATATACACTAAAAAGCAGTAAAATAAGGTCTCATGCATGCAATTTAGGTTCATTTTATCATAATTTAAGCTTATTTAAATGTGGTTTCACAGGGTGCATCAATGCTTAATGATCAGGTAACCATAGTTAAGGATCTCAGGACATTCATCAATGGAAAACAAGAATTTACCCATATGAGAACTAAGCTGGCTAGCATTGGATGTAGGTAAGAAGTTGGAAGCACCAATCCTAAACAGACAATTGAATTTCATAGAATGGTCTGAAGGACTCATAGCACGTCTACCAAAAGCAGATTTCTTAGAGGCAGAAATAGTAGAGGCTATAGTAGCTAGCTCAACATTAAGCAGATCAAAGGGGTTGTTCATATCAGTGTTGGTAGGAAGTTCCAACAACTCATTCAAAACAGAGGGAGTAAATTCAAGCAACTCTCCACGAAGGTAAATCTTACAGTACCAAGGGGAAACAGGATCAAGGATATCAGGATGCAAATTGGCATAGAATTCACGAACAACAGTAGGAGAATAACGCTTAAGGGAAGTAGCCCAAACAGAAAGATGTTTCTTCTCTAGATATTCAGAAAAACCAATCTGATCATAATATGGATGCACATAACATTCCTCAGATATGAAACCACGAGAGTGAAGGGTTTCCAAGGCATACCTTTCTCCATCAGCGGAGAAATACAGAGGAGAATGGGCATTGGTCTCCTTGAGAACAGGGGCAGACTTCTTCTTAGGAGTGCCCTTCTTAGACTTCTTCTTCGAAGGTTGTTTGGACGGTGTCGGAACAGCCTTGCGCTTCCCTTTCTCACGAAGTGATCTCCTAATCTCATCCAGAGGGATATCATCAGTATCAACCCGAGATGGTTGTTCCTCAGTAGTTGGAACATCCTCAATAGGCGACCCACCAAATGGAACTTGTTGGGCAGTCCCAGAGTGAGGCGGAGCATTCAATTCAGGATCCAACATCAGCAACCCATCACCAGTTGCAACAGCTGAAGGCGAAAGAGGGGAACTGGCACCAGGAGGGACAGGAGCGGACGGAGACGCACCGGGGGCAGGGACCGGAGGAGATGTCGAACTTCCAGCACCCGTATTAGGGTTTGCTGTTATTGGAACATCCGCTTTTGGATCTGCGCCAACCGATGTAGTCTCTACATTGTCCGAGGAAGGTTGAGGGTTAGAACCCTTCTCAGTGTCAGGGTGAACCTCCATATCCGCGTCATCAGGATCAGCTGCAAAGTAATCATCGATTGCATCATCGACGTCTTCCTGAGCATCTTGAAACTGATCATCCCCAGGCGATTGTGCGGCAAGTCGAGCCTTATAGAGAGAATCATCAACAGCGAGTGGTTGAGCATCAACAACTTCGTCAGGATTGAGATTGGAGCTGGAGGGAGACGCCATTGCAAGAGAGAATTCAAATTTCGCAAGGAATAGGGGAAACTGGAGAAATGCAGAGTCGACTGGGGAGAGAGAGAGTGGAGACGTGTTATGAGTAGTGGAGGTACCAGCAACCGTCTCAATCGGTGTAAATGAATCTCCCCCTGGGCTTGGGCCTGGGCCTAAAGAATAAGAAACCAAGTAAAGCATTGGCCCGCCCGAGTCATACCCAATTAGTGAGAAAAACAGAGGCCCAAACTGCGCCTCAGGGACTCAAATCGAGATGTCTCCAAGTTCTTTGTGAGGATGTCTGCGAGTTGTTCCAACGACGAGAGATGCTGAATTTTGCATAAACCATCTTCAACCAAATTTCGGATGAAGTGAAATCGAATGTCAATATGTTTACTCCGGTTGTGTTGGACTGGATTCCTGGAAATATTAATGGCACTGGTGTTGTCACAGTGAATAAGGAAATCATCCAAGGAAATACCATAATCCAGAAGCATTTGACGCATCCAAATCAATTGAGTACAACAATGAGCAGCAGCAATATATTCAGCCTCCGCAGTAGATAAAGCAACAACATTTTGCTTACGAGAATACCAGCTGACTAGGTTCTGACCAAGATAAAAGCAACCACCTGTGGTTGATTTTCTGTCGTCGGAACAACCAGCCCAATCCGAGTCCATATAACCAATTAGCTCCAATGAAGACCGTTTAGAATACCAGAGACCAAGGCCAGGAGTACCTTTAATATAACGAAGAATCCTTTTCACAGCACGAAGGTGAGATTCTTTAGGATCAGATTGATATCGAGCGCACACACCAACACTGAAGGAGATATCCGGACGACTAGCAGTGAGATATAAGAGACTTCCAATAATGCTTCGATACATTTTTTGATTAACTGAAATCCCAGATTCATCTTTGGAAATCTTGTCATGCTGACCTAGGGGTGATTTTGCAATCTTGCAATCTTCCATCTTGAATTTCTGAAGCATGGTGCCAACATACTTCTCTTGATTAAGAAAAATCCCATCAGAAGTTTGCTTAATCTGTAACCCTAAGAAAAATGTGAGCTCACCCATCATACTCATCTCGAATTCAGTTTGCATGGAGTGTACAAAAGCATCTCGAAGATCATCTGAAGTAGAGCCAAAGACAATATCATCCACATAAATCTGTGCGACCAATAGATGGTTGTTTGTACGTTGTACGAACAACATCTTATCAACATTACCACGCACATAGCCTTTATCCAAGAGATATGTAGACAAGCGTTCATACCAGGCACGTGGAGCCTGCTTTAAACCATAAAGAGCACGCTTGACCTTATAAACATAGTCAGGATGATTAGGGCATTCAAAACCAAGGGGCTGAGACACATAGATGTCTTCCTTGATGTAGCCATTCAGAAAGGCGGTTTTGATGTCCATTTGATACAGTTTGAAACCAAGAGAGCAAGAAATAGCAAGTAATAATCTTACAGCCTCGATGCGAGCAACAGGGGCGAATGTCTCATCATAATCCAGACCTTCAATCTGAGTAAAGCCTTGTGCAACTAAGCGAGCTTTATTGCGAATGATCTTCCCATGTTCATCAGTCTTGTTGCGAAAAACCCATTTAGTGCCAATGACATTCACACCAGTTGGTTGTTCCGTCAACTCCCAAACATCGTTGCGTTTAAATTGTAGCAATTCATCCTGCATGGCAGCTATCCAAAATTCATCTTGCAAAGCCTCATTAGCATTCTTAGGTTCAATAGATGAAACAAAACAATGCATAATATGAAAGCACATATTTGCCAATTCAGAGATGTTTAGTTGATGACCTCAAGTCTGTCTAGGACCAGAGGGATCGCCAATAATATCATCCTTAGAGTGATACTTAGGTGCTCGTGGACCACGTTTTGGACCTCTCCTTTTAGGAGAATCTGGAGCTGAAGGTTGTTCATCAGTTGTATCAACAACCGGATCACCGTCTTCAGTATCAGAAACATCAATAGGATCGGAGGGAGGCATTACTTCAGGAGTTGCACTTAAGGAGACATGAGGAATAATCCGAATTGGATCATCATCATCATCATGAGGAGAGACTGAGCCTGCAGAGAGATTAGCATCATCAAAGACAACATTAATGGTTTCAATAACCTTTGAAGTTCTCTTCAAATAAACACGGTAGGCTCTTGAATCCACTGAATATCCCAAGAAAATAGCTTCATCAGATTTGGAATCGAATTTTTTGACAATAGTTCGATCCTTCAAAGCATAGCACAAACTTCCAAAGACATGAAGGTGAGAGATGTTAGGAGTCTTTCCTCTCCAAATCTCATAAGGAGTAGTGGTTGTCTGAGGTCGCATGTACACACGATTAATGATGTAGCAAGAAATATTGACAGCTTCAGCCCAAAAACGTTTCCCAAGGTTACTAGCATGGAGGAGAGATCGAGCCATCTCCTGTAGAGTACGGTTCTTACGCTCGACCACGCCATTCTGTTGTGGAGTGTGGGGGGCTGAATATTCATGAGCAATACCAAGGTTGTTGCAGAGTTGTGCGAACAACTGATTTTCAAACTCTTTCCCATGATCAGATCGAATAAGCCCTATCTTGAGATCCTTTTCAGCCATGATTTTTAAAGATAGCTTAGAGAACACTGACACAGCCTTATCTTTGGATTTTAAGAAATCAACCTAAGTATAACGAGAGAAATCATCAACGCATACAAAGATGTACCTCTTACCACCTAGGCTTGGCACTTCTGTTGGTCCCATCAAATCCATGTGCAACAGCTCAAGGCACATTGTGGTCTGAATGGTATCCACTACTTTGTGAGTAGAGTGAATTTGTTTTCCCTTAGAACAAGCACCACAGACTACCTTGGCTTTGATCTGTAGTTTGGGCAACCCTCGAACAACGCCAGACTTGCTAAGTTGAATAAGAGATTTGTAGTTCATATGCCCACACCTTTGATGCCACAGCTTTGCTGTCTCAACCTGAGACAAAAAGACTGATTCCACAGCAGGCTTTAAGACATAACAATTGTTAGATGATCGAACTTCTTTAATAACACAATTGTAAGCGGGATCAATAACCATGCAATCCGCATCAGTGAAACCCACAAAAAATTTTTCATCACAAAGTTGACTTATGGAAATAAGGTTTGTAGATAGGTCAGCAACATAGTACACAGTAGTTAAGAACCCCATGTTTGCACCTTTTGCTTTCCCATATCCACAGATTTTGCTACGAGCTCCATTTCCATAGAGTACTTCCCCACAATCAGATTCAACATAGTCAAGGAGAAAATCCTTTTTACCTGTCATATGTCGAGAGCAGCCACTGTCAAAGTACCACTTACCATCATTGGGTCCTTTCTGAGCCGAGAGTACGACAAGACACATCTTGGGGACGATCTTGGACTTAGGAATCCACATCATAGTAAGTTTGACCTGCTTCTGTAGTTCCAGCGATGGCCAAACAACCGGGCGACCACCAAGAAGATCTTGGGTAAGTCTTTGACAGAGTTGAACAGGATGACCCTGGAATTTACAATAAGGGCAGTCTTTGCTCTTCTTGGGGGACTCTGGACAATCAACTTTCTCAGGTGCTTTGGATGAGCTGGTCACAAGTGTACCTGCACGCACAAAGGTAGGTGCAGCTTTCTTGTTAGGTCTAGAATTGCGCTTGTATCCAATACCTTCTCTATTGGATGGTGATTTCCCTTGACTAATGATCTCATCCAGCTTGTCTTTGCCTTTAACCATGTTATCTATTTTCTGGGTCTTGGCAAGCAATGCAGTGTTTTCCTCCAATAGAGTATCTCTCTCAGTAGTCACAGTAACCAAAGATTCCTTGAGACTTGTGATTTCAGCATCCTTCTCATCAATAAGAATCAGTAGATCTCCCTTCTGATCGAGAAATTTCTTGTTCTCTGCAACAGCAACAGCATGATCTTCTTTCACCGATTCATAACCTGCAAGAAGTTCATCGTAGTCATATCTACTAGCATCACTGTCGGATTCATGAGACTCTGTATCAGACAAATGTTTGGATAGAGTGTCATCGGTTGTTAGAACAACGTCTTTCACAGTAAAGGCTATCATCTCCTTATCCTCGCTGTCATCTCCTTCCTCCTTGGAAGAACAACTGACCTCACCATCACTTAAGGTAGCTTGAAGAGCTTTTCCAACCCTTCTCTTAGCAGTGGGGCATTCAGAGGCTTTATGGCCAACACCTTCACAATCGTAACACTTTAAGTTCTTGAAAGTTTCAGGTAATTCCATCTTCTTATAACCCTTCCTCTTATCATAGGAGTTGTCTGATTTATGCTTGGAAGGTTGTTCACGGGATGATGAAACACCTCGCTGATAACGTCCTTTATCATCTTTCTTGTAGTTCAGCTTCTTGGCTCTCTTGTCCTGTAACATCCTTGCCAACTTCTTGGTTAGGTAAGCCTTCTCTTCATTGTCGATGCACTGAATCTCATCTTCAACTTTGAAAGCTAGATTACGTGTAGGCTCCTCTTCCAAGTAGTTCATTTCAAAAGTCTGAAGTGAACCAACCAATGCTTCAAGAGTAAAGGATTTGGTCTTCTCAAGTTCTTCAAGAGTGGACACTTTAGATTGATATCTACGAGTAACTGTCCTCAGCATCTTCCTAACCAGCTTTGCATCATCATACTTCAACCCAAAAGATTGAGCTTCATTTACTAACTTCTTGAACCGAGCATGATAGGCAGCAATATTCTCATCTTTTTGCATCCGAATACTATCAAAAGCAGATTCAATTCTCTGAAGCTTTAAGGCTTGAACATCAGCAGATCCTTCATAGGCTGCTTCCAAAGCAGTCCAGGCTTCATAAGCTGTCTCACAGTTCGAAATGATGTGATATTGCGATTCATCCACAGAATTGAATAGACAATTCAACGCCGTGTTGTTCCCTTGTTCCTTGTTCTTCTGAGCAGCTGACATTTCTTCTTGAGTAGCAGGGACAAAAGTAGTAATGGCAGCAGAGGTTTCAGTAGCAGGCGTGCGGACCTCTTTCATAGGTTGTTCCCAGGGTGTTAGAACAGCGTTCCAGACATCTACACCAGTGTGCTTAAGAAATATCCTCATTCGATTCTTCCAGAATGGATAATTCGAACCATCAAACAGAGGAGGTCTCGAGACAGAGCCACCTTCTCTATTCATATTGGACCGGACTCAGCTAAACGTTAGAGCCCCGCTCTGATACCAATTGACAGGCCCAATCAGAATACGTAAACCCTGTAAGAGTTGTTTGAGCTATGTCTCAACAACCAGCAAATCACAACCAGAGGCAAACACAAGAAACAGAGTGCGGAATGAAAATAAGAACACAAGGAATTTGATCACCCAGTTCGATCCACTGATCTACATCTGGGGGCACCAAGCCAGGGATTCCACTAGATCTCCACCAAACTGATTGAACAAGAGTCAACCACACCTTACATACCCCTACATTCCAATGAACTCTCCTATCTACCCAAATAGACTAGAAGAACACAAGGGAGCATCAACTATCTACCCAAATGCAAGCAATTCACCGGCAGGTATTAAGGTGGTGTTTGAGGAACCTAGCTAATCAATCAAATTAAGCTCAAAGGTGCTAAGACACCTACAATACACACCGATTGTGTTTACAAATCAATGATCTAAGAAAAGCCTAAACACAATCCTAAATACCCCATAAAGAATTGTAGAAGACACAACAGGTAAAGATATACCAGCAGCAGGATGGTTGTTGGTGCCTTCTGCAAACAACGTAAACCAGGGGGTCTCTCCAGCAGCTCTCAAAACGCCATAATCACAGCTTTTGAAGCTGTTAATTCTCTGTAAAGTAGACTGTGATTGCGGCTACACACTCTCATACACCCTCAAGGACGAAGACAGGTATTTATATGGGTTTAAGGCCCATCTAAAACCCTCTAAGGCCTGCTAGGGGAAATGCCACGTCACTGTACTATCCTGTGCTTTTTCCAGTGAAGATAATAAAGCGTTGTTGACACGATGTTGCAACAACGGCCAAAATGACGAACATCTTCACAATACTAAAAATATCCCTAACATGCCCGTCGAGTCTCGACGGGTTACTTGCTAGTATATATTCAAAATAATTATTTAGGCTTTTTTTTTGAATTATTATTCTTTCTATTTCTTATTTTTTATTAACTTCTATTTTTTTCAAAAATCAAAACAAACATGGCCTTAAATTGCTAATCACCCAAATTCCTTTCGTCCTAAATTGCTAATTACCCAAATTCCTTTTGTCCAAATATAGACCGAATCTATATATATATATTAAAGCATTAGTGAACAACCAATCCTAAATTTAATGTGGTGTCTCCATTTCAAATTTCTAATTTTTATAGATTTTTGCATTTTTAATTTATTAATTTTGATTTTCGCAATTTATTTATTTATTCATTAAAGATTTTCAATTTGAAATATATGGAATTTCCAATTTATATGGAATTCCCACCATCTTCACTTTTAAATATATTTGAAAGATTTGAAATTTAAAATTTTATATTTTTATTTTATCTATATTATTTTATATTTTTAAATTTACTAATTTTAGATTTTTGCGTTTATTTATGTATTTATTCATTAGAGATTTATTCACTTTTAAAAAGATTTGAAAGATAAAATTTGAAATTTGAAATTTTATATTTTATCTATTTTATATTTTATTATTTTTTATTTTATTTATTTTAGATTTTATTGCTGCATTTATTATTTATTTATAGATTTTGAGTTTCTACACTATAGGATTATTATGACATGAATATGCATTTTCATTTGTTTTACCATAGAATTATTAGGACGAGGTTCTACACTATCAACTAAGAATTATGTTTCGTTTATGTTTCAATATGGTGATCATATTGTAATTTCGATAATTTTGTGTAGGTTTAGTCACAATTTTGGTTATATTTTTTGGGTGTGGTAAATGATGTAATCAAAATGTATATTGCACATCATATTTATTTATTCATATTAAAGATATATTAATGTGTCTATGAAATTCTAATTTTTAGTTTTTAAAAGATATTTAATTTGCAATTTATAAGGAATTCGCAGTATATATATGAAATTTATATTATTAAAAGATACATTAATGAATATATAGAAAAAAATTGTACATATTAATTAATGTATATATAGGCTATATTTTTACAAAAATATGTCACTTCTGCTAAAATTAATATACAATTATATAGTTGCTAATCGCTAAAAAATATATTTTATAATTATATCATTCTAATTGTATATAAATATATACTAAATAGTATAAATCTTATTTATATTTTATTATATGAAAAATAATACAAAAAATTATAATTTTTAAGAGAATTGTGAAAATTCATATTCTATATAATTGGTTTAGAGTAAATTAGTTATTTTCGAAAAGCAGATTATAAATAAATGAATCAGGTGTATAAAGAGTTATTGGGATGCGAATAAATCTATCAAAAAATAAAGAATGAAAAGTTAATTTTTTAATCTATTTATTAAGAAATACTCCATTAATCTATATTTCAATAGATTTGCAATTACCGGAAGAAAAAAATATAAATCTAGCTTTGTTATAAATTGAAAGGCTAAATGCTGCAAATTCTATAACTTTGAAAAGTTTCTCTGGAATGTCGCTACTGAATGAAGTTTTAACTTCTGAAACAAATAATCTATTGATACTAGAAGAGACATATTATAGTAAAGAATAAATGAAGGCGGATCATTCTAAGCTATTACCTTTGTTGATTAATGAGTAGATGAATGTTTATAATAAAATAATGTATGTAGTTGATAATGATGAGGGTTGATTCTTTTTGCTTTACGTAGTGGAACTGACCAGACATTTATCAACAATTTATCTAGAAAATATTATGTTTAGCCCTTCATGGGAGAAGTGATATTGTGTTGCATAGAGCATCCAGTGGAATAGTATCCCTACTCCTTCCAAGAGCTATGACTGAATATTCTAGATTTTTTATTCCACTAGAGTGTGACGAGATAACTACCAGCAAAAAACTTTTCCCAGAAAATTATTTAACCTCTCTTCTCACAAAAAACAAAGTTCATTATTTGGGATAAAAAAAATTTTATTGGTAAAATGATTACGAGTCTGTCAGAATTAAGCAAAATCCTCATTCGATTTTAGAGGAAAAAGTCACACTCGCAATTTGTTTTACTATGACTATTAAAAAAAAAAGTCAATGTCATCAATCTTTAAAGAATGTTGGACTCTATC
Source organism: Hygrophila difformis (assembly GCA_030278955.1). Lineage (NCBI taxonomy): Eukaryota > Viridiplantae > Streptophyta > Magnoliopsida > Lamiales > Acanthaceae > Hygrophila > Hygrophila difformis. The sequence goes on along the minus strand of JAOANR010000257.1, from coordinate 1,350,742 downwards.
TTAAAAAATCAGTTTTTACCCATGTTAGTAATAGATTGCAATATATCGTGTCACTATAAAGAGGGAACTCCAAGTATTAATATGTAATTAAGATGAACTAACCCAAGTTACTACAAGAAATGTTGTTTACAATGAAAATTATATATGATAGAAATTTGCACAATGAATTCTTCATATAGGTGTTTCGGCCTGCTGTGCCAAAAGGACTTTTTTCTCCTCAAGTGAGGCTACCGGAGAAAGGATTAAACCGGTTACGGGTCCGGATTAATGATAATGCGCCCAAACTTGACAAATTACGCCCAAACTTGACTGAATCTTTCTTTAGTATTCGAATGGCAACAAAATACAATGGAGAATCTACCTGTTGTTAAGAAACAACGGCGAATTCACCGGAAAAACTAGAACCAAACTACCGGTTGTTGAGAAACAACGGTGGACTTGGAAGTAACCGCTACAAGCTAAGATAGAATCTAGGAAAAACTGTAAAGGAAAGCAGTAAAGTAAAGCAGTAAAGATAAAGAAGTAAATTTGATAAAGGGATTTTGGGGGTTGGATTGATCTCTTCGATTCTGTGTATGGCATCCCCTATTTATAGCTGGAGCTGAAATAACCGCTCTCCGGCCGATTCCCCTAAGCCGACTCCACTGTTTGCTTCAATCGGCTGATTTGATTTCATTTCGGCCGAAATCCTTCTCTCCCGAAGCCTTCTTCCTTTCGGGTCTCTTCTGCTGCTCTGGATCGTTCTCTTTTGATTCTTTGGCCCAATGGATCTCAAACTCAATTCTCTTTAGAAATCCTTCTTCGGCCCATCTTCTATGGCCCAATTTTTTCTCCGTGGCCCACTATTCTTTGTGGCCCCAACAGATGCCCTCCTTACTTGGGCGGTTTTTCGTCTTTGAAAAGAGCTCAAGTAATTTCTTCTCTCGTGTGCTAACTCTTCCTTAAAATCCGGTCACGCCTTTTCCTTATCCTTTTGAACTACTCTTTTTTCTTCTTTTCATATTCTCTCCTGCGTTTTCCCCCTTTTCGTCTTTCTCTCTATGGCGCAATCGACTCTTTCACCCTCTTCTCAAAAGATCAAAGATGTTGAAGATTCCCTTGCCGATATTTCTTCGCTTCGTCCTATTGACGGCGACCTTACTGCTCTTGGGCCTCTTGCAACTTCTGCTGAGGCCGCAACTTCCGCTCCTGCTCTTTTTGGGGAATCAAAGACGATCCCTTTGTTTTCGGTTTATTTTTCTGTCAAGCTTTTCGGTCCTCTCAGCACTTGGCCGTTGGTGACTCCGGAACACATTGTTTGGTACGAAAGGGTCCTTCCTCACTGTGGATTGGTTTGGGTTAACTCTGGTGTTAATCACCTGATTAAGCTGAGCACGCAATCTTTTCCCACTACTTATAACTACATTCAGGCCCTTCTTTGCTTTTGGACTTCATCCATTAACTGTTTCTATTTCCCATGGGGTATGATGACCCCGACTATTGAGGATGTCAAGCTTCTTCTAGATTTACCTTCTCTTGGAAAGCATGTTCTAGGTGTTACCGGTTCCGACAAGCCTACAACGAAAAACTCCGGCTATGCTTCAGGACTTACTTTTTCTTCATGGATTAATAAGTACCGTGGAACTAAGCCCGAATTCTCCCAGGTGGAATCTGTGGCTTTTATGATGCATTTTCTTAGCCGGTTCTTCTGGTGCGCACCTGCCAAGAATGTTATTCTTGAAACCTACCCTTTGGCCAAGGCCATTATGGATGATGCTCATTTGCCTCTCGCTGACTACTTTTTGGTGCATTTGTATTCTGGTATTTCGTCCCTGGTTCATGGATGGGCTGATGGTTACTCCAACAGATCTCATGGCCCCCTCTGGTTCCTCCACCTCTGGCTTGTCTGGCATTTCAGGGATATGTATTGTCTCGAACCCCAACCTTTCGATACTACTCATCCTTCGGCCAATGATCTTCTCGGAGTCCGATTTCCCGAAATGCATACTGAACAATGGATTTATTACTTCATGAACCGATCCCCACTTAGTCCCTCTTCTTGCCATCTTTACTCTGGCGCTCCGGATAGCTGGGTTTCGGCTATCAACGTTCCTCCTTTTGGTAGGCCCCTTCTGAAGGCGTTTGCTCAAGTCTGGAATGCTTGTATCATTCCTCGTCATGTTTTTATTGCTCGTTGTTTGTTCCCCCGAACATCCTATCCTTTCTAAGGTTTACAACCCTCACTTAGTTAGCCGCCAATTCGGCTTTGTTCAAGATGTGGTCCTTCCTCTTTATGGAGACCCAAATCGATACAACAAATCTTTCAAAGGATTCGGCTCTGAGAATAGCCGAAATCTCTGTCGTACATGGGCTCTCAGGATCTGGAACTTTGAAGTTCGTTCTCTCGACGTCCGCCCTGGCCTATCAACCAAGCGTTTTGATGACTGGTGGGAGAAAGTTCTTTCTTATGCTAATTTCGGCACTAACTTGCAGAGCCTCCTTATTTCTCGCGGTTTTCCAGGTATTATGATGTTTTCGGTTGTTGGTTCAGCCCCTGATTACTCCTGCTCTTCTCAAGAGGATGACCCTCTACTTCCCTTACTTAGTAAGTCTTTCTGATTTCTTATATTGCGTGCCGTATATCTTTCTCAGATTTTCCTATTTTTCTCGTTTTGCAGGGGCTGCTTTGGATGATGTCTCGTCTCTTCCATCCCGTCCACGCATTTCGTCTGCTCCCACTACTTCTGCAAAACGAAAGCGTGCTGCTTCTGGTTCGGGGAAGTCGAAAAAAGAACCTGCATCCAAGACGCTGCGACGTTCGACTCGTTCGCCTCTTCCTAGCTCGGCTACGTCTACTGATCAGGTTTCCTGCCGTTCTTCTCTCCTATCTTTTTCTCCTTGTTCACTATCGTCTTCTTGACATTTATTTCCTTCTCTTCTAGGGTCCTCAGGTTGCAGTCTCTTCTGACCCTTCTGGATCGCCTAATCCTTCATATACGGCTCTCGACCCTATTGATGAGAATCCGGCTATTACTTCTAACATAACTCCTGTTTCATCGGCCGGTATGGGGTCTGGCTCGATTTCTCAAGTTTCTGAAGGTGGCAACACTGATTCGACTGTTCCCAGTTCGGCCATTTCTCTAGCGATTGCCCTTCCCTCTTCTTCTGTCGTCTCTATTCCTAACCCCTCTCCTGCCCATACTCGGCTAGAAGAGTTAGCCGTTGGTAATATTAATCCTCCTTCTCCTTTCCCAGATAGGAGTATTCTGGATGACTTCTTTTCCCTTTCGTCTATTTCCTCTTCATCAGAGTTCCCTCATTCTTTAAAGGCTTGCTTGGATAATTTAGGATACTTGATTTCTGAACAGTCCGATGCCTTCTCAGTCCAAACCAAGCCCATCTTTCTGCTTCTTTCATATATCAGGCAGGCCTTTTCCCAAGATCTTCTCGCTTCTGGTCTGTCAAATGTTATCGAAGCAATGTTCACATGCCTCTTACGGATAGACCTGGAACTTCCGAGTATCTTGGCTACTCGGAAAACTCTTGAAGACGAGCAAGCCTCTCTTACCCTTCACAGGGTGGAATTTGACAAGCATGCTTCCGATTATTACTCTTATATGGATAAGTTATCGACCAATGATGGCTTCAGATCCGAATATTTGAATCGTATCTCTGCCATTGACTCGGAAATCAGCCGACTTCAACATGAGGCGCAAGGCGTGAAGAATGCCTTGGCTGAAGTTGACCAAGAATCGGCTCATCTGCAAGGACTTGTAAAGCACCACAAATCCGCTCAGGCTCCAAGGGACAAACTCGCTAGTCTCAAAGAGAAAACGGACTATCTTTCTTTGAGGTTGTCCTTCAGTGACGATGTCCTTGGCGTTTTTCGTGGTTTGTGGTCGAATACTCAAACGGCTACCGACCAAATTCGTTCTGTCGCAGCTCAACTTCCTCCTGCGCCGAATACTTCGACGGTTTCAGATGACCCTGTTGTCAATCCTCCTACGGGGGATAATCCAAGGAATTCCGGTAATTTTTAATTTGTTCTTTTGGCCTTGATGATATACGATGATTATGTCTTCCTTCTCTTTTGATTTCTCTTCCTAGATGCTCAGTGTGATCCTTTTCAAGACACTTCCGACCAGCTTTTCTTGTCCCAACTTGATGACCCTCCGGTTTCGGCCGAAGCTGAAGCTCGATCGTATCAGGAGTTTCAATCAGTATTGAATTCGGCTACTGCTCGTAATTCAGCCGCTACCCTTACCAGTGATTTCGGCGAAGACATTGCTTATGATTTGAGTGGAGATTGACATTTGTTGTTATTATTTCTTGAATGTAATTACATTCCCTTTGATGTACTTCTGACTCTTGTTTCGGCCGATCCCTCTTGTATGCTTGATCGGCCTATTATCAAACATTTGTCTTTTGTGGATTGTTTCATCTGTTTCTTTCCGTGATCTCGGGGATATCCCCTGATATAGTAATATTTCCTGCAGCTTTATTGGGATTGTTGAAACGTCTCATCCGTGATTAATGCTTTTCTCTTTACGTTTCCATTTTTTGCCATAAATGACATCCCCTTCGTTTTTTCTCTATAAATACCAACACTTCTTCTCTTCTCATTTCATAATCTCGCAATATTAATCATGAATATCTCGATACTTTTAATCTCTTTTCCTCCCTGGCCTCCTTGGCCTGCTGACTCTTTGGTTGATCCTTTACTTATGATCCGAAAACCCTCCTTCTATGCAACGCGAGTTCAGCTAATCCTTTTACCATTACCTTCATATGAGCTAGGAACTTTCAACACTTTTCTTAACATGTATTCCGACGGTCATATTCGAGCTCTGCTCTATTTATTAATATTAATGTGACCTGTCGTAATCCTACTAATATCGGTCCCAAAGTCTTGGGCGGTCGAATAATAATCGCACCTTTCTATGGGACCGAACTATCTTCTCAGCTCCGAAGGCCATACCCCTCGAATTTCATCCCTATCTTCCATGCTAAAAAAGGGGTGTCCTTGCTGGAGCAGATAAAAATTTTCTTCTTCCTGGTATGGGAGTTGGCTTTATTGGCACAGCCATCTCTTCTCTCGCCGGCTAGAAGAATTTGGGCTTGGGAATGAATGTTGGACATCTACAACTTCAGATCCCACTGGCCTTCGTTTCTTCCCAGCCTTTTTACCCCAGGACGTTTCCCTTGTATATTGTAATTTCGGACTATCGACGCCGTCTTCGGCCGAAGTAGTACCGTTTTTGTAATGCTCGTTCATGCAATAAAATCTTTACTTTTTCGCCTCACTTGATGTTTAATCCCATGCTGATGGATAATATTTCTTCATATATCTTGCATTTACTGGATTTGACATCTGCTCACCATTTTCATCCACCAACATGTATGCTCCATTCGGTAATTTCGTCTGAACAATAAACGGCCCCTCCCAATTGGGGCTCCACTTACCTAATCGGCCATCCTTCTGTTTAAGTGGCCATATAACTTTCCAAACTAAATCGCCGACTTCAAATCGTTTCACACGGATTCGCTTATTATACCAATCGGCCACAATATCTTTATTTTTCTGCAAATTCTCAAAAGCTTGCACCCGATCAGAATTAACTTCCAATAATTCATTCTTCATCGCACAATCATATTGTTCGGCCGTCATTAAATCTGCTTGGCTTGTCCTTAAGGTCGGCACTGTTATTTCGGCTGGAAGTACTGCGTCCATTCCGTAAGTCAGCCGAAACGGTGTAAATTCAGTGGCTGAAGTCTTGGCATTTCGATAAGCCCACAACGCTTCCGATAACTTCTCATGCCACTTTCTTGGTTGATCTTCGATCATTTTCTTTATAATTCCTATCAACTGCTTATTCGTGGCCTCTGCCTGTCCGACGAGTGCACAATCTTTATCCCATACTCTTTCGCAAAGGCCTTGACTTTTTCTCCCACAAATACAGTTCATCTGTCTGTTAGAATCATTTGTGGAATTCCAAATCTATATATCAACTGTCTCTTAATAAATTCGATCACTTCTTCTTGCGAAATGTTGACATATGCCTGAGCTTCGGCCCACTTTGTGAAATAATCTGTTGCCACTAGCACAAACTCATGCCTTTTCGATGAAGAAGGATGAATCTTCCCAATTATATCCATAGCCCATCCTCGAAATGGCCATGGCTTAATCATTATATGCATTTCTCCGGCCGGTAACTTTTGAATCGGCCCATGCTTCTGACATTCGCGGCATCCTTTAGCATATTTCTCACAATCGATTCCCATATTCGGCCAATAATATCCCAGCCGAATAATACTCTATTTCATCGATTTTCCTGCACGGTGTGCGCCGCATATTCCTTCATGAACTTCTCCCATTACTCTTTTAGCATCTTCTTCTCTGACGCATCTGAGTAATACTCCATCAATGGCTCGCTTAAAGAGTAACCCTCCTATCACTATATAATCCATCACCTTCTGCTTTTCGACTGGGCTAGCTTCGGATGGATTTTCCAATGTCTGTGCTATCTTCTTTATCCATTCGGCCTTTTCAGTTTCGGCCAAATATATTTCCAAATTTCCCGCTATCGGCATCAGCCGATACCTGGCTGCATGTTGAGCCAGTTCGTTAGCTAATTCGTTTTTCTCCCTTGGGATGTATTCGATATAAACCTCGTCGAATTCTTCTAACAAACCGATTGCTTCCTCGTACAATCCGATTAGTTGGGAACTTTTGACCGAAAAATCTCCTAACAGCTGCTGAATAACTATTTGTGAATCTCCTCTGATTACGATAGCTCTTACTCCTTCTTCTATTAGTCGTCGTAATCCCGAGATCAATGCCTTATATTCAGCTTGATTATTCGTATAGGACTTCGGTAACTGTATGAAATACTTGTATATCTTGCCCTCCGGTGTATGTAGAGTAAACCCTGCTCCAACTCCTGAAGCGGCTTTTGAACCATCGAACATCATTATCCATGGTTGTAGATATACAATTCCTTCCTCATTTATTTCTTTCGGCCGAACCTGATCCTCGATGTCGTCGGACACTGGGAGCATTACATGATTGGCCAAAAAATCGGCTACAATTTGCCCTTTCATAGCCCTAAGTGGCTGATATTTCAAGTCATATGCATTTAACTTCATGGCCCACTTGGCCATTCTTAGGCTACTGATCGGATCGCTCATCATAATTTTCACTATATGAACTGAAGCTACCACTATCACTTGCCGTGGTTGAATATAATATTCCAACTTTGGACATGCATGATAAAGGCTTAAACACAATTTATGAATCGGCGAGTACCTTAATTCGGCATCCCTAAGGATTCGACTTAGATAGTAAATCGCCCGATCTCTTCCTTCATCGTCCTCTTGAGCCAATAACGCTCCAATAGACTCCTCGGCCGCTGCTATGTACAATTTGAGCGGTCGACCCAAAATTGGAGGGGCCAACACTGGTGGATTCACCAAAGCTTGCTTCAATTGTTCAAAGGCTCTCTGTTGATCAACTCCCCATATGAATTCCTCCTCTTTCTTCAACCTTAGTAAATCGATTAATGGTTTCGACTTTCCGGCCGCATTTGCCAAAAATCGCCTCAAGAAACCGATCTTTCCAAGGAATTTTTGCAGACTCTTCTTATCATGTGGAGGCCTGGCTTCTTGGATTGCTCTGGTCTTATTCGCATCAACTTCTATGCCCTTATTGTGTACCAAGAACCCAAGAAAATTTCCTGCTTGCACTCCAAAAGCGCACTTAGCTGGATTCATCTTCACTCCATGTAATCTCATTCTTGTGAATACCCTCCGCAAATCGTCCAAGTGGCTTTCCATATCTCTGGATCTGACCATGACATCATCGATATAGACTTCGACGCATTCCCCTATTAGATCATGAAAAACATAATTCATGGCCCTTTGATAGGTAGCTCCTGCATTCTTCAAGCCGAATGGCATTACTACCCATTCGTATATTCCTATGGCTCCCGGGCACCGAAATGCAGTTTTATGAACATCTTCTTCGGCCATAAAGATTTGGTTGTATCCTGAATATCCATCCATAAATGACAACATCCCCTGTTTTGCGGCCGAATCAATCAACAAATCAACAATAGGCATCATATACTCATCTTTAGGAGTGGCTATATTAAGATTTCTGAAATCGATACAAACTCTCAACTTCCCATTCTTTTTGATTACAGGAACAATATTCGATAACCACTCTACATATTTAGCTGGCCTCACAAATCCGGCCGCTAACAATTTTTCTATTTCCTCTTTTATTTTTGGAACTATTTCGGGCGCTGCCCTCCTGGCCGGCTGTTTATGCGGCCTGAACCCTTCTTTAATTGGCAGTCTATGCTCCACAATCGATCGTCCAGTCCAGGCATCTCTGTATAGTCCCATGCAAAACAATCTTTGAACTCGATTAGGACCTCCTTGAATCGGCTCGTCATCTGCTGATTTAAATTTGCACTCAATGGGATCTCCCTCGGGTGCTCATCTGTACTAACATTGACCATTTTCAAGGGGTCTTGAGCTTTGAAATCCGGTGTTCGTTTTTGGAATTGCATCCATTAATTCGCTCCATCCTGCTTTGTCGTCTGAAATTCTGAGTTCGGCCTATTCGAACTCGATCGCTTGATTCGGTCGTGCACCCATCATTTACTTTCTTCCTGAACTGGCCGTTCGTCGGCCTGATATCTGACCTCAAATCCCAAATCTGTCCAATCACACTCGACAACCTGCGGGTACCGATCCCCTACCACTGCTAGGAATGGTTGTATGGGCTCTTCGTATAATACCGCATCAATTCGGCCGGCTGAGCTGATTGGAAACGGAGGTTGGTCTCCTTCCACTTCTTCAACTGTGCCATCCTTTTTTCCAGAACCACACTTTCTGGTACAGCGTTGATGGCAAACAACGAGATGTATGTATCCAGCATCGGCCTAAAAGGGCCGCATACGGGACTTCGGCATCTACCACAAAGAACATGGTCGGAATCGATATCGTTCCGACCGTTACATCCACCAAAATACATCCTTCGGCCGCGGTTTGGGCTCCCACAAAACTCAATACTTTCATCCTTGTAGGAAGTAAATCTTCCTTTGAACGGCCTATCTTCGTCAGTGTAGCCAATGGCATGATATTGACGGTTGCTCCTCCGTCAACAAACATCCTTCTGAGCGGTCTCCCATTGACCCAACCCTTCACATACAAAGGTCTCACATGTTGAGACATCTTTGCAGTCGGCGGTAGAATCGTGCTTGGTTGAGCTTCTGGGACAAACGCCTCATAGCCTTCTTCAACTACTTTCTCAGTTTCGGCCTCAGGCCGAAATGCTTCGAGTTTGGCGAAACAGAAATCCACAATGGGCTCCTCATCGCCGAAATACTCTCCCTCTTTCTGGCAGAAGACCACGGTTGGTTCGGAATCAGACCAGTACTCCTCCTCAGTTGTTGTGGTCACTCCTACCATGTTCGCACTAGACCCGAAGTCAAACTTGAACTGTCCGATTGAAAATGTATCACTATTCGGGATAATATTTATTTTTGGCTTCCATTCCCTTGTTCGGACTGGTCTAGGCTTCCACTCTTCTATTGCTTTCGGCTGTTCGATTTCGATTTTCGGCTATATTACTTTTGGCCGAAATTCAGTTTTGTTTTTTAGCCGATCCTGTCCTTCTTTCGGCTTCTTCACTTCCTTCCCTTCGGCTGACTTCAAACGAGCCGAAAATACTCTATTGAGTATCCTTCCTTCCGAGAACGAACAATCGTCCGGAAAGTCCTCTTCGATATGCATCATGTCGTACTCCTCTTGCTCAGAAGCAGCAGCTGCTTTAAGCCGTTGCATTCTTCATTTGAAAGTACGATATGATCCCTTTCCTTTCGGAACTTTTCTCTCTTCTGCCCTCCAGGCGGAATAGTCAAATCGGCGTTGGCCGAAATGCCTCTTTTCTGGAGAATTTTGGACCCATCGGCCTACCTGAGTATTTGCTGGTGGCCTTCTGAGCTTCTTCATTTCGGGACTGACAGCTTCTTCAGAAACTGTGATCTGAATCACAGTCTTTCCATTCTGCTTGTCGGCTGTTAACTTCATCTCTAAATCCCATCCGTTAGTTATGATTTTCAACGTTGGCTTCTCGCTCTTATTCCCGATCTCGATCTCCTGATGTTTCTCCGATTGCTTGATCCACTCTTTTACTTCATAATTCCCCAATCGGTCGAATACATCTGCAACTTTCTCCTTTCCCTTCGGAGATCCCAATCGTTTCCATACACCTGACTTTTGAGCCGATGGTCGATCTCCAAGCCGATCGTGCACAGAACTTTTGCTAGATGATGTTTGATCCCCCAATCGGTCATGTACAGATCTATTATGGTCGGGATGCACCATCACCATGTTGGCAACAGGGAACGGATTCTTATCGATCGCCATAAGCCTGTCTGGGAACTTCAGCTTCCCATCATCGACATGCTTCTGAATTAGCTTCCTGAAATGTCCACAAACCGCCGTGGAGTGAGTAGCCGATCAATAGAATCTGCACCATCCAGCTTCCAATTGATCCTTGGTGGGCTGTGGATGGTTTCCTTTAAACTCTAGCAATCCGTTCTTCTGGCAATAATCGAATATTTCGTCCATTTGTGACAAGTCGAAAGAATAAAATCTTTGAGATTCATCTCCTCCTTCTTTCTCCTTGCCTCTGGCTGGCCGAAGTGCTGGACAAGTCATAGGCTTTTTAATGACTAATTCTGCCCTCGCAACCTCGGCTAATGCAGGAACGTCATCCGTGTTGTACTCTTCCTGGACTTCACATCTATCCAGAGACTTAGCAAATGAAGCAGCTGACTGGATAGGTTGTGATCTTCCACTTTGACTTCGGCTTGATTTGAAAGCCGCTTGTTCTGCCAAATAAGTCTCCATCCTTATAGCTTCGGTCGTTAATTCGGCCACAGTCCTCGGTCTTGTAACCATCAATCTATCCTTGATGGCAAACTTCAAATTCTGCTTCAGGATTTGAATATATTCATGCTCAGGCAGCATTGTTTTCATCTGAGCCTTCACTGCATAAAACCTTTCAATGAATTCAGTAACTGATTTGGACGCCTTCTGCTTAGTTGACGTCAGATCAACTACCGAAACTTCAGGACTGGTATTATAGAATCGGTCATGGAATAACCGCTCCATCTCGGCCCATGTATTGACCGATCCCGCTGGCAAATTGATGTACCACTCAAATGCCGGGCCAGTTAACGATAAGCTGAACAATATCAACTTGTGAAAATCGTTTTGCGCGATTCTGGTGCATTGAGCTGTAAATCGGCCAATATGCTCAATTGTAGAGCGGCCGACTTCTCCAGAAAAGGTGTTAAAATCTGGAACCTTTATCCCTCTAGGCAGTGGATACTGCTCCTCAATATAGTCTGGATAAGGTTTCCGATACATCGGCCTATTCTCCTGGCCGATGATATTTCCAAACCGAGTACGAATAATCTCAACAATTAACTCCCTGTCAACCAGCTGTGGTGGATTCTGCTGCTGTGGTGCGAATTGTTGTTGGACCACTGGAGCAGGCGGTTGAACGACTGGTTGAGGCGGTTGATTATGTTGCTAATCGTACCTTTGCTGCGGAGGGACAAAAGGCCGAGGTCCATGCCCTCCTGGCGGCCGATAGGCCTGCTTTTGAAAATTATGAGGATTTTGCATCGCAGGTGGTGGATTTTGCGCCATTGGTGCTTGCTGCGTTCCCATCGGATACATATTCCTCGCTATTTCGGCTCTGAACATAGCTGGCATTGCTGCCAGGATATTGCCTTCTATCTGGCGAACCGAATTAGTAACCGCCGCTTCAACCATAAATTGGACCTGATCTCGGAACCGCGGGGTTAAATCATCGTTTGAAAACTCCTGATTGTGGAAGTTTGATGGTCCGGGGAAACCTGGGGGGAATTCTTCGGCTTCTGCTGCGCGCTCTTCCTGGATCGGCGGCAAATCAGTCCTCGCCGCCGTGTTAACCGCTGGAGTTGCTTGTTCAAATGCCATTTCGTGTCCCACTGGGCGTGCCACTGTTTCGGCCTGCTGTACCAAAAGGACCTTTTTCTCCTCAAGGGAGGCTACCGGAGAAAGGATCAAACCGGTTACGGGTCCGGATTAATGATAATGCGCCCAAACTTGACAAATTACGCCCAAACTTGACTGAATCTTTCTTTATAATTCGAATGGCAACAAAATACAATGGAGAATCTACCTGTTGTTAAGAAACAACGGCGAATTCACCGGAAGAACTAGAACCAAACTACCGGTTGTTGAGAAACAACGGTGGACTTGGAAGTAACCGCTACAAGCTAAGCTAGAATCTAGGAAAAACTGTAAAGGTAAGCAGTAAAGTAAAGCAGTAAAGATAAAGAAGTAAATTTGATAAAGGGATTTTGGGGGTTGGATTGATCTCTTCAATTCTGTGTATGGCATCCCCTATTTATAGCCGGAGCTGAAATAACCGCTCTCCGGCCGATTCCCCTAAGCCGACTCCACTATTTGCTTCAATCGGCTGATTTGATTTCATTTCGGCCGAAATCCTTCTCTCCCGAAGCCTTCTTCCTTTCGGGTCTCTTCTGCTGCTCTGGATCGTTCTCTTTTGATTCTTCGGCCCAATGGATCTCAAACTCAATTCTCTTTAGAAATCCTTCTTCGGCCCATCTTCTATGGCCCAATTTTTTCTCCGTGGCCCACTATTCTTTGTGGCCCCAACATAGGTGATGGTAATTTGTAAATCTGGTATTGATCTTAGAGATGTACAATTAGATGTAATATTTACAGATGATAATTTTATAAACTTTACGGGAGATCCTATAGCGGCAATTGTTGAGAATACTTATACAAATATAAACTACACCACTTCAAATCAAGATATTTTTTAAGATATTTCTATACTAATTCCTACCAATGAGATTGTTAATACAATCAGCGATAAAATCATGGAACGTATGTCTACAAATGAAAATGTATATATATCAGTTATAACAATATTTGTCAAGAGGATAAAAGCATAGATAATGCCAATGAATTATTTTCACTAAAATATCTAAAGACGGTCAATTATTCTGGATTACCGAATCATGAAATATAGTTGAATTGGGGTTGCATAGTAATGCTTATTAGAAATATAAATTTATCAAATAAAGTATGCAATGTAAATAGGTTGATAGTAACCAAGATGCGAAACCATATTATTGAGGTTAAACTAATTTTCAGGAAACCATGAAAGTAAAAAAATTCTTGATTGGTAGAATGATTATGAGCCTTTCTGATTTAACCAAATTCCTCATTCATTTTAGATGAGAAAAATTCAACTTGTAGTTTGTTTTGCTATGATTATAAACAAAAGTCAATGCTAATCTTTAAAAAATGTTGGACTTTATCTTCAAAAACCAGTTTTTAGCTATGAACATTTATGTTACAATATTTCATGTCACTAGCAAGATGTGGTTCAAAGTATTAATATGCAATTAAGAATGATTAACTCAAGATATCATAAGAAATGTTGTTTACAATAAAAATTTATATATGACATAAAATTTGCAAAATGGATACTCGATGTAGGTGATGGTAAGGCCGATATTGATTTTGAAAATCTACAATTAGATGTGACATTTTCGTATGATATTCTTATAAATTATACGGGTGATCCTATAGCGACAATTTTTAAGATTACATATACAAATATAAATTGCACCACTTCAAATTCAGACATTTTTAAAGATAGTACTATATTAGCCCATACCAATGAGATTTTCATAAATGAAATTTTTGTGAATGAATTTTTCATATTCTATTTAATACTCATATTTAAATTTTATTTTATTTTAATAAATTTCAAATTAAATAAAAATATTATTTTAATAATTATTTTTATTGATTTTTTGATTTGTACTGGATAAGCCACATAAGCTAAAGAAAACGGTATAATATGATTTCTTAGAGGGTGTTTGTTTGTGTGTTTTGTGACAGATTTTCTGATATTGCGTTTGCAAAACACAAATAATCAGTTAATCATGTTTGTGTGCTAACTTCCAATAATCTATTATTTGCGTTTTGAGTGAATGAAAAACTATTTTCTTGCAGCTAAATTTTGGTGCTGCAAAAAAATTGCGTTTAGTCAAAAATAGATTTTACTATATTGTTGCCTTTGAGGTAATAAAAAACGTAAATCCAAACACTTTTTATGATTACCTGATTATTACGATTTGAAACAGCATAAGCTCATCCAAACACTTAATTTTCTACAGCACGTTTTGTTACATCAATTATTTGATTATTCATTTTATAAACGCTGCAGCACTTTTTATAACATACATCCAAACACCCCCTTAGTTAGTTTTAAAAATAGTTAAATTATATTATCATATACATCATCTTTCAAATAGATATAAAATCATTACACGTTTTTCATTACTCGAAATATAATTTTTTATTATTTTATACAATATAAGTACATATATTATATAAAATATATAATTATGTCCGTCGAGTCTCGACGAGTTATTTACTAGTTATTCATTAATTATATTCCCTCATACCGTTTATACACGTCGAACGAAAATAAATCAACAGTAATAAAGTATATCTCCTAAATCATAAATAGATCTAATTTAAGGTGCCCATTATTAATTAAATGGTTGTTGAAACTTGAAGCACGTATTGCACAGTATTCCGACAAACATGATTGTGTAATAAATTGCAATTCTAGGAATACTACCCAAACCCCTGCTGCAATAATGGACTCTGCCATTTCCAATAATCAAAGAAAATTAGTGTTTACGCGCTTTCTTTATTTCAATACCTTAATTAATTCAAACACCACTCTGCCATGGACAAATCAATAATTTTTACTAGTATTTTCTTTTGGGCCTGATAATATTTTAGCATAATCTACTTTCAAAATATATATATAAACAAACAAACGGTGGCCCATTATCACCAGTCTAATAATAATAATAATAATAATAATAATAATAATAATAATAATAATAACTATGTAAAGAAAAACTAATATGGAGCAAAATAATGTTTAGTTATGTACATAAATAATCTTATTTTAAAGGAATGAAAACACCAATTATTTAATTTAGGCGTTAGTGGGCTTTATAGTAGTTTATATATATGCAGCCTCATGATTAGGGGCGAAAGCGGTACTGTATCGGACCGATCCAATACTGTATCCGATTATATTCGAATCTGAATCCGTTTTCGATTTTCCGGTCGGATATTTCAATATTCGTTTCCGAATCCGAATCCGTATTTTAATATCCACATTCGTATTCGTATGTGAAAATATCTAACCATATCTGAATCCGAATCCGTATCCGTCATATATCCGTTCTGTATCTGTAATTCGAAATATCCGAAACCATATTCGTATCCGGTCCATCCGTATTCGATACTGAATTTGACAAAAAAAAATGAATAATATTTGTATCCGACACTATCCGACCGTATCCGTACCGTTTTGATGCATGATACGAATTAAAAATTACTACATTATTGAAATCAAGGCACATGCTGCCGATGTTGTTTCTTTCACAACATATATTTGCTCCAATTCCACCATTTATTTAAATAATATACGAATATACTCGTATAATAGTCAAATTAAGTTTCATTTGTAAACATTTGACCATTTTTCTTTAATAAGATAACTTCAAAAGAATATAAATAAACTACATCACACACAATTGTTCTAACTTAATGTTTGAATTTAAGTTCTTATATCAATAGCTCTTTTTTTTTTTTTGGTAAGTTCTTAATGTTTGTCATTTACGATATTTTATAGACTTTCGCGGAAAAAATACAAAAACCCAAAATAGATATAAAGAAAAAGAGGCAAAAACAGAGGCAAATAAACAAATGGGCAGGTGAAGTCATCTTTCTTAAATACTACTAATAAAGAGGACAAATTTTGCTCAAAATAAACAATAATTTTTTTGTAAAAGTATATAAATATAGTAATTAATAATTCGTTTACCAAAAAATATATAATTAATAATTCGATTTGAATTTGATATTGTCATCATTCATCCCAGGATTTTTCATGAATTTAATATATGCTCCATGAGTTTATTTAGTAGGGTGTAATCCCTAAATTAAAGCCTGTTTGTTTTGGCTTTTGAAAAAAATGAGAAGTCAGTGGAAAAAGGAGAAGGAGATAGAAGGAAAATTCAAAAGCAAAAGCAGCTCAAATAATTGTTTGGATTGAAATTTTTAAAGTTGCTTTTCAAATGAAACATGTCTGATGAATTATACGTAAAAGGACTTTTTATACATTAAAATTACTATAATGTGCATAAATCTTATAATAATATTTAGTGTTGATTTTATTTCCTTATTAGATGGGGATATTTTTGTATTTTTATTCCAAAATGACTTCTCCTTTTTTTAAAAGTAACCCCCTACTTACTTTTAAAAAAAGGAGAATTATAACTTTTGCTTCTCCTTTTACTTTTTTAAAAAGGCAAAACAAACAGCTAAAAAAATTAAAAAATGACTTTTTTGTGAAGGAGAAGTCAAAAGGAATAAAAAAAAAGGTAAAACAAACAGGCTCTTTTACACTCTTATTAGTACATTTTTAATTTAATCATGAATTTGTTTTTAGTGGGATCTAGTAATAATAGTTTCATATTTTACTTATCATTAGAATTTTTTATTTTTTTTAAACTTTGAATGTGTATGTAGAAAGGTGGTGGAACTGATGTCACAAAATATAAAGTAAAATAAAATAATTTATGAATATAAAATCATTTAGCAAATAATTTGGCAACAATTCCAATTTTTAAATTGTTTTTTCTAAAATAAGAATTAATTGAATAGATAATAAACGGGGTTGGGGACTTATCCTAGTGGTCAAGTCCCCCATCTCCCAGCAATAGGTTGGAGGTTCGATCCCCACCCGGCCCTCTATCCCTCCCCTTGAAAAAAAGGATAAATAGGTCCTTTTTCTTTTGAAAAAATTCAAATCAGTCCTTTTTCTATTTTATTACCAAAACAGTCCTCTACAAATGCTAATTATGTTCAAATCAGTCCTTTTTTCACTAATTATATTCTAATTGCTGACGTGGCAAGGGTTTTAATTTAAACCTGACACGTGTACATAATATTAGTCCTTTTTCTTTTATCTTTTGCCAATTCAGTCCTAAACTTTTATTTTGTTCCATTTAGTCCTCTACCCCAATCACTCATTTTTATATTAATTGGCCTCAAACATTTCAAATTATTTCATTTTAGGCCCAGAACCTTAAATTTTTTATTATTACTAATCCATTTATCAAATAAATGAACAACATACTTCCATAAATAAAATTAAACACCAAACCTCATATATTGGGTTCGACTGCTTTGTTATCGGGTCTTTCAAGTACCGGAATTTTACGGATTCTCTCTAATAACCACTCGACCGCAACCGATTATTCATTGGTTTTGGTTTCCTTCAGTAACAATCAACAGAATCTTACTTTGCGTCCTACCTTATGATGTAGCAATATTTGAGTAAATAATTTAACTTGAATTTTTGGAAGGTTATGGATACAGGAAGCCTTGGTTTTATTGAAAAATATTAATATTATTAAAAATATTAAAAAAATAGCCTGAATTTTATTGTCCACAAAGTATGATTGTGCTGATTGTTGCTGAAGGAAACCAGAACCAATGAACCATCGTTACAGTCGGGTGGTTAGAGAGAGTTCGTAAAATTCGGAACTTCGAAGACCCGGTAACAAGGCGGTCAAACCCAATGTATGAGGTTTGGTATTTAATTTTATTTACGGAAGTATGTTGGGCATTTATTTGATAAATGTATTAGTAATAATAAAAAAATTTAAGGTTCTGGGCCTAAAATGAAATAATTTGAAAGGTTTGAGGCCAATTAATATAAAAATGAGTGATTGGGGTAGAGGACTAAATAGAACAAAATAAAAGTTTAGGACTGAATTGGCAAAAAATAAAAGAAAAATGACTAATATTATGCACACGTGTCAGGTTTAAATTAAAACCCTTGCCACGTCAGCAATTAGAATATAATTAGTGAAAAAAGGACTGATTGGGACATAATTAGCATTTGTAGAGGACTGTTTTGGTAATAAAATAGAAAAAGATAGAAAAAGGACTGATTTGAATTTTTTGAAAAGAAAAAAGACCTATTTATCTTTTTTCCCCCTCCCCTTTATCCCCTTTGTAATTTGTGTGGTTTGGGCTCCCACACACCTTTGCCGACACATAAGTGTCACCGTTTACCGAAAAAATTGAATAGATAATATTGTGTGGTAACCATTGAGAATTGAGTGAATTTAACTGTGACTTTGCAATTATCATAGTGATGATATTCCAAAAGAAAAAGTCAGTAAAGGCAAACCACTTAACAGGCACTATGGATTATGCCATTATGGATTTATGGTATTGTGCTTTTTTGCATGAAACCAAAAGAACACAAACTTCTGTTTGCACCCCACTTCAAATGTAGAGAAAAATTAACCAAAAAGGAAAAAACAAGAGTAGGTTTTACATTGTTCTTTCACCACATCAGTTTATTAATTACAGGTGTATATCTAACAAGAAAACCAGTAGCAAAAGAGAGATCTCCCATCAAATAAATATATATATATATATATTTATGAATAATAAATATAACTCAAAATACAGTTAACCTTCCACATATGGATAACTGTCAAAACATCCACCTGGGAGATGTATGTATGGCACTCTGCCGCTGCTGCGGGGGCAGCACTGGCGGCGGCCTGCTTGGATGTTCCATGTTGTTCCTCTTCTTCATCATTGAGGACAGTGTCGGGCTGAAGTAGTCGTTGCTTCTCTGAGAAGTCGCTCCTTGCGAATACACCTTCCTACCCTGGGTGAAGCTCTGGTGCTTCTCCAGCATTGCCCCACGGGCGACTAGAGTCCTCTGGGTCATCCCCCATCTGTTATAGTTCACACAGCTCTGGCTTCTCCTGACTTGATTCAACCGCCCCCCTTTGGGACTGGGAATATTACGACTTTCAGCTGTTTCAGCAGAGTACATGGTGGTTTCGCCATCGCTGCTGTTGTATTCATGGGGGAGCTCTGATATGTCGACAGGGGAAGAGCTGGATTGGACCTCGCTCTGACCTCCGTTGACAGAACCTGTTGACTCAGCATCTGCTGCGGGACTGGATGGCCCTATGTTGGAATGTCGACCTTCCCTTACATAGTTTTGATCACAGATAGGTTGTGGCTGCATTTTTCTTGACGATTTAGGTGGTATTGCAGTTTTAGCTGACTTCGGTGGAAAATTGATATCCAAGAGCTGGATTTGAGCAGTCTCCTTTGGCTTAACTGGGGCAGAAGTCAACATCCGAGACTCGTATATTTCAGGTGTTGGAATGCCTGGTTCACGCGTGGCACCATGTGAATCACCAGTCATATTCTCATCTTCCAAAATAGCAGCAGTTGCGCCAGGCTGCTCAATTAGTCTAGATTTCACGTTGGATGATGTCGATGTCCCCTCATTTTCACCTTCAGTCGATTTAAAAACCCGACGCATTGTGAATGATGCACAAGAATGCTCGCTTTTCTGGCCAGACGACATCAACTTCATCAAAGGTAGCTTAGGTTTGTTAAGTTCATCGAGGTTTCCTTCCCAGTGCTGGTGTAGCCAATCTAGGATGATGGGAATAGGGATACCAAATTGCATCGGGAGGTCTTTCTTCCATGAGGATGTGGAAGATGACGAAGTCGAAGAGGATTTGGTATTTGGAGAAGTCGCAAGCTTCATAGGATCGCAAACCATGAAAGCAAGATTGCCATGGTCGTCAAAGCCTGCAGATCCAGGGCTCCAAGTCACTCCATCAGTGGACAGCTTTATCAGATTATCTGTAGCAATTATGACCTTTCCTTCACCCACTGTCAGCTTCACTTTTTCTGTGTAGCCCAAAAGATAAACCATGCTTCCCAGCTCCAGATTTGGTTTTGAACAAGTTTTCAAATAGTGAGGTTGTTGCGTCGATATATTCAACTCTCCATCCACAGCATCAAGTCCGACCATTGTCAGATCAAGAACAGAGCTGGTAATAAAAAACCTGAATCAAATTGAAACTATTAGAGAAATGATCTTCTGAAGAAATCACTCCTGTATGCTTCCTATCAATAACTATGAAAAATCATTCTAGCCGATGTACTACTTGTTCAATTATGAGTTATGACCAAGTAGAACATCTAGTTGTACACCATAATACTTTAAACAAGAATATCTCTTTTCCAAACAATTAGAATGAAGAAACCACAACAAAATCGATGTTCAAGTATCGTAGGTACTTTTTGTTGTCGCATTAGTAACACTTTTCGACATATTAGTTCACAGTTTACACAGCTAAACTAACCGTTAGAAATGAAATAAATGCATCTGTGGGCATGGATGATATCTACGAGATTACTATCGTTAATTGATTTCTTATGTGAATCAAATGCAACTACTACTAATACTAATGAATCTGGAATTGCTGATCTCAGAACAAACGAGTGCGATCAGTTAGATCAGTCAAATAGTCGGTACAATGTTCGTACAACTGTCAATGAACATTTTTTCTGAACATAGCATATACTCACAGAAATTTATTTGCAGCACTATTAATATGAGAAAAGAATTTAGACCACATAATTATTTTATATGCTGGGTAGAAGTTTTACGGAGCACTTCAAATCAACAGCCCACATCCAAGAACAGCAAAACAACCATTAAGTGTCTTTCAAAAGTCGTTACAGTGTCATTAACTTTAGTTACCATCATTAGTCACTGTATAAGCTATACAGCAGGAAACACACTAGGAAACCATTTGACAATATTTTGAATTTTGATTGAGTCATATGACATCCCACCAGACAATTCCATCATTAGATTTCAACATAAAAATTGTTCAATGCATTCCAAATAATATATATATCCTCAAACAGTACCAGAGTACCTGAAAATCCACTCCCTTTTATCAATTCCACAGTTTAGAACCCTTTCCAATTCTATCCCCTAATCTAGCAACATTGTGTCTCGAGCATAAATAAAAGCCATCAGATTGTGTCAGGAGAGGCAATCTCCCATCGGATCCACATTCAATCAGAAAGCTCTACAAATTCCACGAAGAAACCTAAGCCCTTCCACAGGCCCCCCAACACCAATATTCACTACCAATCTAACTATGTAATCACCAATTCAAATTTACAAAATTAACTAAACAAAATGCACACAACACATTCATTCAGAGATGTAAAAGGACCTATATAAGAAGCAATCCCACCTATGAGGAAAAAGGGCAGCCGACGGGCCATTGTGCATTCGGATCTCGGCGGCTTCAGCAGCGGCAACAGAAGGCAAATTAGCGTGGGTGGTAAGAAGCAGATTCCGGTGGATCAGGAACCCCGTGCCCCCTCCGTTGATTCTGGCCATTGCCGATGCCTTGCCGGAATAAATGGCGCCCTTCATTCTCTCCGTCTTCCCACCACCATTGCAGAAACACCACGAATCCCCCAAAACCCCCATTACTCCGAAACCCTCAAACCTGACCCTAATAACCACTCCTGAAAACCAAAACGCAGAATAGAATCACGGATCCAAATGCTCCCCAAGCTCATTCCTCAGTCCTCCATTATCATCGCCCCGACCCCAGTTGTCTCCCAACTAGCTCTCTCAGGATATATAATGCATTCAAGGCAAATAATTGCAAAACAACATGTCCTATACTTATATACTATATATTGGAGGAAGAGTGAGGAATGGATCAAAGATAGAATACGGAAAAATTGGGATTTTGCAAGAAGCTGGACTCCATTGGAGCGATTCGGGTGAGCTCAGGATTTGGATTGAGGTGAAAGGTGAAATGAATTTGTGACGGCGGCTGTTATTCAAAATTTCAGGGTTAAAAAAAAAAAGTTGATTTTTGTACACATGTTAAACAGTTAATAATTTAAATTGTGTACAACAAAAAGTTAGTATAAAAAAAATTAATTGTCTAAAACTATAAGACTATAAGTTAGTATAAAAATGTTAATTGTCTAAAACTACAAGACTATAAGACTATACGAAACTAACAAACTAACAAGATCTCACTTGACTATGTTTTTTCTTACATAGATATGATAAAAATTCGAATCAAAATTAAACAGTAAATAATGTCAAAAAATCATCCGTAACAAAAACACCTAGACGGACGGACGTAGTACATTTATAAACTCCCCCTTCAAATAAACCGGTTGCATTGTCCCTTTAAATTAAAATCTCAATCAAAACCATTCTTTCTGGCATAAAATAAATGGGATAAATACCGAGTAGTATTTTTTTATATATAAATATTTGGAAAATATAGAATATGACCACTTTGGGTGAAGTTCCATTTCCCACCAAGTAATTTTGTTGAAAAAATAGCTTAATAGTAAAATTTTAATTAAGTGGCCGTTTGGAAAAGCTAATTATCTAATTATTACTACATTACATTTTATAAATATAATAATTACTACATAATGCTAGTATTTGTAAAAAAACACGCTGGTGGCAGCTTTGTAGGGGCAGCTGGGGATGTCTCAGGTTCTTCATGCTGGGTTGATGAATGGTGAATGGGCTTCAGTTAGCTATGGACTGTGGTGGCATTTCGGAGCTCTATTGTGCTTGTGATTATACGGAGGTTATCAGATCGCTCTCTGCTAGGCCGATCTACTATTCACTTGTTCTCTGCAATCATACTCCTATTTAACAGGAAGGTAGCAAATTCCCTTTACGAAATTGGGGGTTGAGGAGGAAGGAGCTCTTCTCTACGATGTTGGCTTTCTCACCGAACCGGATTTCTCCCTATTTGCGGCAGTGCCGGATGCAGCTAATCCTCCGTTATTTTTTTGGCAAATTATAGTTAAAGGCCCACACCTCAAAATACTTCATGTATAAGACAAGTGTACTAAATACGTTATGTATAACAACCTATATACTCAATACATACTAATTCAGACACCCAGGAAATAAAGTAAATCAATATTCAAAATTGAGGCTGAAAATACCGAAATACCCTCCCTTTTGTACTTGATTCTGACTGTTGATGGTGACATGTGGAGAGAGGCACAACAGCCATTAATCTTCCTAGGCACAATCGAACTCACGTTTTTTTTGAAAATCATCTCTTCCCCGTCGGAGTGAAGAAATGGAGACACCATTGGCGAGCTGAGCGAAGCTTCTCCGGAAGCCACAACGGGTGGGAAGGTTGGGGAAGCGTTGGGCGAGCTCCGTTCGTTGAGGCGACGGAAGAAAACCTCGGTTTCGGTTCCAGATTTGAAGGGTATTTGTTTTTAGATTTTAGGGTTCTCCACCTCCATTTTTAGGGTTTTCGGACCTCCTCCACTTTTTTAGGGTTTTAAGTACACGAAACTGCGAGGAAGATGGACGGTAGTGAGGAGCAATCGCGCGGCCAAGAGGTTATGCTATTTTGTCACTTCAACTCCGAAGTTCACCTTGTGAGGATTAGGGACGGCGATGGTCTCGCTGATTTGTATGCCAAGGTGACGGAAAAATGGCGAGAGGTATGTCCAACCACGCACACACTCCATTACGACGATCCTGATGGGGGATACACGATGGAGATCATGAACGACGGCGACGTGTCAAGGATGGGCAGCTTGAATCGGGCAAAGGGGCAGGCGATCGGGAAGATGAATGTGATGAACCGAGCAGAAAGAAGCACAATACTGTGAGTGTAGTGTTAAAATGTATTTGAACGTCGCTGCTTGTTGCATTGAATTTTTGTATAACTGGTATGGTAGATAATGCTTTTGGTATTCATCAAGTGAAACACACGTATTACGCATGTGGGGATGCGTGAGAGCGTGCGAATGTTGTTTCTTTTTATTGTTCCGCTTGTTTGTGATGGTATCTATTGGCAATTAGAATTTTTCATATTGATTCAGTACGATCAGGATTCGCGTACATTTAAAAAGCTTGGTAACGGAATAGTTGCTTGTTTTCAATGAATTGGTATTAATCTTTGGTTAGAACGGTATTATTTCTTCACTAAGTAGGTATACGGCTTGAACACTACTGTTGTTGTTTGAGCATTGAACATGTACTTCAGGGAGGAAATAGCGACACAGGATGACTGCGACGACAGTGACCTTGACGACGAGGAAGATCAAAGACTCATATGGGCCAATGCAATAAAAGGCAAAGGTCAGAAGTTCAGAAATCAGGATCATTTTCGAAAGGTGGTGGCAAACCACTGCATTGCACTTCGGCGTGGATTTTACTTCGTGCACAACAACAAAACAAAAGTCCAAGTAAATTGCAGCATGGAGGGTTGTGGGTGGCGCATATATGCAGCGCACCACAAGTCCGATGACTCGTTTGCAATACGCACATGCACGTTGACTCACGGATGCGGGGTGAATAATCTACAATCGAGGACTCACCCAAACGCCAATGCAACATGGGTGTCATCCTTCATAAAGGACAAATTGCGCCGGAACGCGAATTACACGCCGAACATGGCTATTGATGCTATTAAAGCTGCATTCAAAATCGACATTACCTACCGCACGGCATGGAGTGCAAAGGAGATTGCTTTGAAGGAGCTACATGGGGCAGATGCTGAATCCTTTGACAAGGTGCGAGTATTTTGCAACCGCTTGAAAGCATCGAACCCCGGCAGCGTGGCTGATCTAGAGCTGTGTCCGGATTCCAATAAGTTCAGGAGGGTGTTCATTGCTATTGCAGCATGTATTGAAGGATTCAAGGCTGGCTGTCGCCCACTTATTCAGCTTGATGGGACCCATATAAAGTCAAAGTGGAAAGGCGTAATACTTGCAGCTGTTGGTGCAGACGCAAATGGTGGGTTTTTAACCATCGCATTTGCAGGTATGTAGCTTTCACGGAACTGTTGCTTTGGAGCAATGTTATATTGTATTCTGCGTCTGGATTTTGTTGTTCGGATTATTACGTATTGGTGTTTAACTAATTACGGTATTGGTGTTCAGTTGTCGATCAAGAGACGGATGAAAATTGGGAGTGGTTTTGTCAGAAGTTTAGGGCCGTCCTTGACCCACCGAATGAACAGGATTGGGGCGAGTACACTTTTTTCAGTGATCGTCACTCGGGTTTGATGAAAGCCATTCCGACCGTCTTCAATGGGAGTCATCATGGTGTATGCCTTCGACACCTTGTCGCGAACTTTAAAACGGAGGTTAATATTTTTCCAATGCAGTACAGTGCAGTTGGTATTTTTTCTAGTTTGACCTGTATATCCCTTATGACATTGGTGTTATTCGTACACTATACAGGTACTTCGTATGTACCCATACAAGAACAATGATCACTGGACTGGGGTGTTGAAGGCCGCAGCATATGCTCCGACGTATGAAGAAATGCTGAAGCACCTGAACAGCATCCTTGAAGCAATGCCCTTATCGTCCACGTTCCTTGCAAATTCTGATCCCTACAATTGGGCGAATTCCATATTTGCGGGAAAGAAATGGGGTGTGATGAACACGAATCTTGTGGAGAGTTGGAATAATTGGATCGGGGCCACAAGGGCAATGGGTCCGTATTCCATGCTCGATCAAATTCGAAAACAAGTCATGAAGATGATGAATGAAAAAAGAGAGGAAGGTGCGAGGATGGAAGGAATATTGGCTACTATTCCAGGAAAGGTATTGAGTGATAATTACGCGGCCTCCGGAGAAATGGAGCTTCAGCGCGCAGCGGGTTCCTTGTTTGAGGTCCGGCATAGGGCGAGGATATACGCCGTAGATGTGGAAAAGATGACATGCACGTGTGGCTATTGGCAATTATTGAGGCTGCCCTGTAAGCACGGGTGCGCAGCGATTGAAACACTGCAAGGTAATATTTACGACTACTGTGATCAGAATTACACGACTGCGTGCTACCGGGCGACGTATGAAGGCGTGATATATCCGCTGCTTGAAATTGGCGGTGAACATTTGGCCGAGCAGAATGATGATTTCTTCGTTCTGCCTCCAGATGTACGTGTGCAGCCTGGCCGGAGGAAGAAACGGCGCATACCATCTCGGGGTGAAGTCAAGAAGACTAGATGTGGTTTGTGCGGCAAACGTGGTCACAACAGGGTTACTTGTAAGGAGGCTTACAAGTATGCGCGTTGATGAACTATGTCATTCGTGGCTGCGAAGAACGGTGTGGAGAATGACGTAATTGGGTATTTCTGCAGCAAGAAACTATTGTGTCCAACTTTTGTCGTCGGTGATTAAACTTTGAGCATATCCGTGTAAATGCATCACTGTATATTTTTGACATGGTTTCATCTTGTGAAACCGTTCCGTATCGGACGGTTTCAAGGAATGATACCATATGAATATGGAACACTATATATTTTGGCAACGTCCTTATAAAATTGGAATCCCAATTGTTTTGAATCTGCTTTTTGATTATATTTTGGCAATGCGCTTATGGAATTCGTATGTTGTATGTCGAAATGTAATGGTACTCGCAGCTATTTCGGGATGTTTCCGATGGCTGACTACCATATTTGTTTAATTTTGTTGGTTTTTGCTTAATTTATGGATGCCCAAACATAGTTGTATGGTACTAAACATGAAATACTATGGGATGTCCTTAGTGTAATACCTCATTGAAACCATGATTCAATATCAATTGTCTACAACCTTCTTAATCACAACCAAAAAACCACTTCACATTAAAAGTATCAGTTTCCTTTGACAACCATACCGTGAAATATGTAAATGGATACCATTTATCTTTTCATATAGTACCGTTATGGTTGATAGGGATAATAGCATGAACAAATCGTATAACTCATTGTCCATTACCATTGAATGGCTGACTAATTCCTCTATGGATAAACGTTCAAGCCTCATTTAATGTTTTTGTGTAGAAGTTCTTATAATGAATATAAGTACCAGTTTCCTCTGACGGCCATACCGTCAATAACTTTACTAGATACCACATATTTTTTATTGTAATACCGTCTTGGATGATTGGGATAATAGCATGAACAAATCATGACAGTGCATTGTCCATTAGCATTGAATGGGTGAGTCATTCCTCTATGGTTGTAGAGCAACACTTACCAACTTCTCTACCCATTGGATACTGATACACTTGTTGAATGGTAGGTTGCCCATGTAACATGGTTGTAGAGCTACACTTATTGAGTCATTGCCTGAGAAATTGAATGACTCAAGCAAACCATCGGATGTGGAGCAACACTTATTACCGTAGAGCAACCCATTGGATACTAATACATTGCTTCAAGTGTACATCGTACAACTATTGAGAAAATGGTGACTTGTTCACACGCTTTCAATGTTGTATGTCGGTGGAACATGCACTATTCGACATCGAGATAGAGAAAATGATTCAAAATACCAATTCATAGGAACAACCATTTACGAACAATACTGATGTCCATTCAAAATACCAATTCATACAAACTCTCAAAACGCTGTCCCACATCAGTATACCATTCATCCACAATGCAAATACCACGAATCACACATAAACATTACAATTGTCCATCAAACAGTAAACCATTAATCCAATGATCCAACAAACATGTGTCAAAGTTCATCCTTACCAAGAGACGGGTCATGAGATGGAGGGGCGGCCACCGTCGCGGCGGAATCATCAGTGCCAGGATCATGAGGGACTGGAAGAGCATCCGTCGTCACGTTATCAGACAGGCCAGGCGTGGGAGTAGGGGCAGCGTCCGTTGTTGTAGGACCAGGCAGGACAGGCGCGAGAGGAGGGACCGGAGCACGAGGAGGGACAGGATCATGCGGAGGGACAGGATCAAGCTGAGCGGCATAAGCGGGATTTCTTGGTTTGGTAACCGGTGCCAACAACCCCAGAACTGCGGGAGCGTATATTTGAAGCGGGACCGGAGCGTGAACAGCATTTGGGTCGGGTACATCTGGAGAAGCGGGATCCTCAACAACGGGCTCGGTCACCTTTGGATCGGCCGGAGCATCAGCAGTGGGGTGGGGCACATTTGGAGCTGCCTGCTCCTCAACAATGGGCTCGGTCGCCTTTGGATCGGCCGGATCATCAGCAGTGGAGTGGGGCACATTTGGAGCTGCCTGCTCCTCAACAATGGGCTCGGTTACCTTCGGATCGGATTGATCCACAACAGTCGGGTCAGCCACCTTTGGATCCGCCTGATCCAGAACACTGGGGTCGGCACCCTTCGGATCCGCTTGATCCGGCGCAGTCTGGTCGGCCTCCATCGCATCTGATTGACCCTCGACAGTGGGCCGGGTCAACACCGCCTCCTCCGCTGCCTCCTGAACAGTCCGCTCCATTGCATCCCTTAGAAGTCGCAACGCTACTTTGGCACGGTGCAACTTAATATCAACAGTGGCCTCCATGTCCCAGAATACAGGATCATTCCGCAAAAATGCCTCAGCCCACCACATAACGTGCACCCCGCAGTCCAGTTCTCCATCACCCTGCTGCCTACATGTCCTTCTTAACATGATGTCCTCGTTCACTGCCAAATCATGCTTGCTGTTGAGGTACCACACTAAAAACTCCGCCTGTGGGTCACAATTAAATACATATTGAAGAGCAAGATTAATACCAGTTGTCTGATAGACGTATACCAAAATAGCAAGACGTAATACTGAATATATAGGTCTGGGTACCAGATAAAACATGACACATGGGGACTTACAATTTTTCTCTGCGCAACGGTGTTATCTGCCGGCCACAAGGAGTTCTGAATTGTTATCTCCATCTTCTGAAGGTCCAACACAATCAAGAACCAGTGATAATTCGTCGTCACGGGAAGCAGCACGCAGTCAAGTCCGCCTGCGATCAAAATGCTAAGCCGTTCAAATTCATCGCGCCCCGGCTGCCAAAGAGTTTTATAGCTCTCCTCGAATGCATCAAAATCAAGCTCTCCCCCTTTCTTCTCCAACGCCAATATACGCGTCTGTTTCGGAGTAGTTTTATCCATAAGGTTGCAAAATAATTGGTGAAGGTGCATACGCATACAGTAAATTCAAAAAATTACTCACCGTCGTGTATGGACTGATGAACCCGACCCTCGTGGTTATTCCATTAGCATTACGGAACCGTTGGCTGCATATGAGAGCAATGTAACTGCCAACGAGATCATTGCATACTGCCTCATTAAAAAGCAGCAGCAGAATGCTCGAGGGCAGCACGGCGTAGATGCCTTGGCTCCACACAAATCCACTACCAAATGTACAATCCGAAAATAAATTAAACCCATAAAATCAGGAAAAAAAATACTATTTTAAAGAATACCAATACCAATCCAAAGAAACCAGAGTACCAGAGGACAGAGAATACAATACCTCCCTTTTGGAGCGTCGATAAACCGCTCCAGAATCCATTTCTCTTCAGCCGATAGCCTGTCAGCGCCGGCATACCCCCTCCGGCCCGAATAACGATAACAGGTCTCCTCCTCAAAATCCATACGCACAACAGTTTTTTTCTTTTCAGGAGAAGGGCCTGTGAGGTCCAGTACACGGTTCACACGCTGCTTTTTGCTGCGTGTATCCGGTGTATACAGAGGGGGATCCGGCTTACGCTTCCCCCGTTGTTCAGCTGTAGACAACGGAACAAGTGTAAGCGGATCAAACGGTGATGGTATAGAATTGGAGAGAATTAACATTCCCTCGACTGCCGTTGCCACCTCATCATGAGATGGCCGTAAAATTTTCATCGCCATTGTATTATTTCCCTCATTCATACCTGCTGTCTTTGTTGCCTTCCGTGTAGATTCCTGCTTGCCATATGCCACTGCCCGGGCAACCTTCTCATTCACGTAGTCCTCATCACTGTCGTCGCCGTCCGAAGACTCTTCCACGTACTCTGAATCCTCACTGCTTGCCGCCTTCACCTCCGCCTTTTTCTTCGCCTCCTCATCAGTGTCAGCCCCTGACACATACTCTCCATCCTCACTTGTCTCTGGTTCGTCGCTTGGTAAATCCTCCTCAATCTGCCAAAGAATCAGACAATACAACAATCTTCAAAAAATAATACCCCTCTAACAGATAATTAAGCACCCTTCTTATGCACTCGGTCCAACAGACCAAAACGATAACATCGATGTATATACCTTTCCCTTTTTCTCGTTCGGTTCCTGTTCGGTCTCCAAATTCTCCTTCAACTTCTCTTCGTCCTCTTTCTTCTCCTCCTCCTTTGCCTTTTTCTTTCTCGTCGTCTTCACCCTTACGGGGATCTCGTCATCTATGGCCTTCTCCTCGGGGATTTTGGCCCTGCTGGGGACGGGCACCGGCACCACAGGCTCCACAAATCTTTTTTCCCTCTTGCTGATGCGTAAGGGCCGCATGTCCTGCGCCCTCAGCTGTTTCAGATCCTCGCGACATTCAACAAGGTCACGTTGAGATTCCTTCCATCTCACGAATCTTGGGATAATTGGTTCGACCAAAGGATCAGCCATGTGCGGAAATCGCTCATAGAACCATCCCTACATTGGTAAATTGGTACAACAGTTGTGAGAAATAGGTATTCTTGTGATATAACAGTAATATTGTGTAGGTAAGAGCATTTTTATTAAAAACTCACCACCAGCCCGAAAGTGCAGCCATCTAAATACACCTTCCCCTTCTCATTATGGAGCCGCATCGAAGCAACCAAATACTCATGTGCGGCCGCACCCCAGGCATATTTCTCGAGTCGGTCTAACTTGTCCACGTGGTGAACAAGAAACTCGGGGACGGTCAAGGACGAGCTGGGGAACAAGAGGCAGGAAAAGACCACCAAAACGTACGCCCTCGCGAAATCGACTGTATTATCCGTTCCAGCCAAGTTCACCATTAGCTCCACTAAATCCGGCCTATACAGAGCTCCACCATTTGGAAAATACTTCTGCTTGAACTCGGATTCAGGCACACACCTAGGGTGAACGTACATGCCTTCGTACTGCAGCCCCAACACCACGGAGTATTCCCATGCCTCGAACGGCACTGTAAATCCCTGTCCAAACACGAATGCACTTAAATTCCCGTTGAAGCACTCCACCAACGCCTGCAGCAACGTCTTGCTGCTGTACGTACCCTGCAGCTTTGCAAAGTGGTGGAAAGGAGTCGCTCTAATGGCTTCCCACTGTGCTTCAGTGATGGTGTTTTCAATAGAAGTCATGGCGTCTTGGAGGACACTTATTGTGCATCGAGCTGTTATGGTAGCCTTCCCGGCCTCCTCGGTTTTTGACTTCTTCTTCTTGCTACGTCTAGGCGGCATCTCTATTAATTATGCCAACAAAAAAACATACAGGTGTCATACACAACTCCTAATGGTGTTCATACGATTATATACCGCTATCCAGTTTGCCACATACAGAAATTACAAGAGCCCAAACAACAATGTATCATCATTTCAACAACATTTCCTAAACTACAAAAGAACTCCGGACCTTATCGAGCAACATTAGACCAGAATGAAATAGATTATTTTGCAGAACATAATATCTATTGCAGCCAATAATTATCCATAATGATAATGCATACCCGTTGTTCAAACCTACTTATGCACATCACAAATTATACCCGTTCTACGCACGAATAATACGGGTGTAACAATTTCGCCAATACAGAAATCCGTCTTACGGGACATAACTATTACCAGAGTATAGTAAATAGGCAACAAACAACACATCGCGGAAACACATCAAGCTAACCGATCCAAAATTGTATCTACTATTCGATCAACACAAAATGGCAATCAAAATCATAAAAACATCTCAAACCCTAAGCGAATCCTAAAACCGATGGTCCAAAACCCTAAAAACTATACAATTCAATCTTCCAACCTTCCAACACAAAAAATATTATGCCCATACTCGTGTAACAGTAAAATCGCAATGCCCATTGCATTCAATACCTTGATTTGGGATTAAGACCGAGCTTCCACTTCGATTGGGTATGTTGGAAGCTTCAAAAACTGATTTCTTTTCGCTCTTCTCACCGACACCAACGTCCGACACTTTACCCCGAAGAATGGAGGTTGAAGCGTCGCCCGTTCTTCAAACTACAATTGCTCCGACGGTTTCTTTTTCGCAATGGGGGACGGCGGTTTCGTTTTTCAGACGTGAAGAGGGGGGGAGAATGGTGAGCCGGTGAAGGAGACGTGCGCCTTCAATGCTGCCTGACGGTTTCAGGCCTGGGGAGGTGCGCCGACAAGACATAAAGTGGAAATGGCATATCTACCCTTCTCCATTTGGTTTGAGTATTTTTTGACCGAGGGCTTAGTTTGTCATTTCACCATTTTGAATTTGAAAAGTATATCAAAAATATTGATAGGGTTGTATTTTGGTAGTATTTTGGTACGCGTGTCTTGTATTGTGAGT
The DNA here is from genome assembly GCA_030278955.1 of Hygrophila difformis. NCBI lineage: Eukaryota > Viridiplantae > Streptophyta > Magnoliopsida > Lamiales > Acanthaceae > Hygrophila > Hygrophila difformis. The sequence goes on along the minus strand of JAOANR010000257.1, from coordinate 1,318,391 downwards.
ATTTCATCCAAGGGGCCTTTCTTTTACATTTTCCGTTATTTTTTTTCCCTTCTTTTCCAAGCTTCCATAGGATGTACCGACAATTAAAAAAATAAAAATTTAAAAAAAAGGAAAAAGAAAAACGACACTAAATCACGTAAATGTTTTAGTTGGTAAAAGTAAATAAATAGTTAACCTTAGGTAGAAGATGTAGAATCTAAAAGGTAACTGAGTAGCTAGCTTACCAAAATAACTAGCCTTTGGATTGCCACCTATTCATTCAAAATATGTACTCCATATAGTACTTTATACTCCCTCCGTCCCACACATCCCACACATAACGTGTCCTGTTTGACTTTCTGACACTGTTCATTGTTCAGCTTTGATTCAATTTTATTGCAAGTATATATTTGGACAAAAATAGTCGAGCTGGGTCTTGTTAGAATCGTATAATCATGTAGTTTTAGAATATATATTTTATATAAATTTTCATTGTATATATTTTCAGATATTAACGATTGAAAAAGTGCATTGGATTGTGTGCAAAAGTCAAACAAGACAAGTTAAATGAGACGGAGGAGTAGTATATACACATATTATTTATAATAAAAATAATTTATATATATATTAAATTCTTGCTCCCAGATACCTAAATCCTACAACGGATATAGGATCAATAAACATGGGACAAATGTGTGTTTGCTTGCAGATTGTTTTGGTTCCCGGTAGGGGGTGGGGGGGGGGGGGGGGGGGGGGGGGGGTGCACAATTGCACAATTGCATTCAATGCACAAACCATTGTAAGAACACATTGCTGACCGCTAAGAACAGAGAAAGTAACTAAGGAATACCCCAAGGCACTGCAAATCAGAAAAAAGAAATACCCCCAAGGCACTGCAAATTGCAAACCAACCATATGATCTATTACTCCATTAGCAATGGTAATTAATTCCCTAATAAATTTTAGTTGACTAGGGTTGTCAGAGTTGAGCTCACTTTCAATCCCAAAAGCTAACGCCTAAGGTCAAGAAGACAACATATAGAGTTTGAGTTTGTATGCACTATAGTAGTCTATATGAAGTAGTTTGCTATTGTTGGGTTGCAAATTGCAATTAAGTGGTTTGTTGAGACTTGAGAGTTGCCATTGCAATAGTTGGTGGGCTTAGGCTTGGCTGACATATAGGCACAATTCTATTTTCTAGTCAAGTGAGCCATCTCATTTACTAGAAAGTTCTATACAACCACAAGGAAAGGAATTGAAAGAAAATGAATATAGTGTTATTTAGGTTGCCATGCATAATAACACAATCACTAGAATTACACTAGCTAGCACATACTATTGTTTAATTATAGTATAGTTGAATGTTACTGTATTTTATTATCATTGTATTTCTTTTAATATTATACATGATACTAGATCCATTGTAGTTTTCTTTAAATCTTCATCCAGAAATATTGGAACTGCAAAAAAGTTTGGAACTACAAGATCTTCCAAGCCTTGTACAAGAACCTTTTTTTTGAGAAACCACTGTCCCTTAACTTTTGTTTCACAGACCACAGTGGTTTAATGGGTAAAACTAAAACCCTTGTATTGGCTGAGGATCACAACCGCCCCCCTTACTATTTTTTATTTTCATGTTTTCCCCCCCAAAAAGTACTAGATCAAAACATACTGCAAGAGCTCAATTGCACAACCTATCATGATGTTTCTATGGGGGATGGGCAAATAGTGTATAATAAGATGGTATGGAAACCAAGATATAACTATAAATGCTCACTCAAAGGAATCTATATATCAAACTATTGAAGCACAACAAAAACTTGCCAAAAGGACAGAAGCATTCCTACAAAGTTCACACCAGAAAGTATGGTGATTTATTCAACTTGGTTATAACTCATAAAACCAACTCCAAGCACTACAAAGCATCTGACAAACAGAACATCAGCCTCCAAAATGAAATCTTACACCTCGATTGGCAATGCTATGCTCTCCCAAAAATTTTAAAGTAGCAACTCATAAGCCCTAACAATGGATTACCATGCGAACAGGAAACAAAAGAAGGGGAAAGCTTATTTAACGAACACCAATTATACAGTAAAACTGTAGTTCAAGGATTGGGTGACAGGTATCAGTAGTCAGCACTGAGCCCAGCAGCTACGGTGGTGTGCCGATGTATTTGTGTTTGGATTCTGCTAAGTATTAAGATATTACTTCTCTGATCTCAACAATGAACTAAATAAATCCAAAACAGAGCATAATTAATGAGATGAAACCTGCAGGATTCAAGGTGATCTGACTTTCTCAAAAGATCTGCCAGGCAAACAAATTTCGCAGCAACTTGTTCCCACTCAAGCATCAACTTGAAACGAACCTGAAAAGACTTCAATAGAGATTCCCATTGCACAGGGACTACGACAACCATGGTATTTTGAGGTCAAACTTTTGATTAATAATATGATGCCCAAGCATCAAGATGCCTCTCTCCTTTTGGAAAATACCCATTTTAACCATGTGATAAAGCAATGCTTTGAAAGATGTTCAGGCAGATCAACCTACAAAAGAGCAAAACAGAATGAGTTGAATGTAATATGAATATGAAACAAATACGTTACCAATCCTATCCCAAGCACAAGTATCCTAAGTCCATGTTTATTTGATGTGATTAGGCTGGATTGATTACATAATCCAACCTAATCACATGTTCACTTTGAGCGACTAGGCCCTTGATTAATCAAGGCCCTATGATAACTATCTTGAAATGAACGATAAATAGTTACAACTAATTGGGTGGTATACTGGTATTAGTTAATCCGTATTAATAATCAAGCTCATCCCTAAAAGTGAATACCCCCTAAGAGTATAACTCTCGGCACATCTTTGTGTATGTTCTTGTTGATGCATGGTTGAACAGGTGACAGACAGGCATGTACAAGTCATAAAACCTTGGGAGTTTTTAAAGTATATTTGACACTCCATAGCTTAATCAGTTTTTATCACAATCTCACTAAGTTAATGCCACGAGAATAATCCTTATAACCAGGAATTCTATAAACAGCATGATGCCTTTACAAACTTAATAATGTGTACCACGATTATTGTGCAGGCTGATGCTAACAGTACACATACTCCTCGAAGGCTAGAACTGTCAAACACGAAATGAAACTTTCTGACACACTTATAATGGACAAATTGAGAACTAAAGCATAGTCCATAGAGGTTTCTAACACCAAATTCCTTGCACCAGTCAAATGACAATGGAAAAACAAAGCAGAAAACAAACTAGACAATAGTACTTGATAAAGTAATTTTACTGTCTCAATTTATTTGTATATATGTTCTCAGCACAATTGATAGATTATAAAACTTATATTCATTTATAAGTAACAATAGAAGATTGAAGGCAAAATTGCAACGGTATTCAGGATGTGCTGAACTTACACTGCTCCAGGTAGCAGAGAAGCCATCAGTGGATAGCAACCAATCACCTGCCTTGGTATGCAGATCTAGTCTGTTCGATAAATTTATATCTGTCAGGTCATGCTTATAACCATCATCAGGATCCCTATCTCTCTTTCTTTTCTTTCTAAGTTTTCTACGCTTCTTGTGCTTGAGTCTCTCTGAAGACCTTCCATCAAGATCTGATACACAATCATCTGAAAACTCATTATCATGTAGCAAAGCATACTTGTCAGACCGACGAAACTTTATCTCATTGGTGATAAATATAGTCTCCCAGGACTCAGGATTGCGGAATCCCTCCATTAGCCTGAAATAGATAGCCCAAGACTGAACACCCAACCTTGTTATGAGTTTTAATGTGTTCCTTTTCAATCCTTCTTCCATTATTGGTTCCAAATCATTGGTACAACTTGAGGATTCACAAAGTTGACAAATCAAAATTTTCATCTCCTCTTTTTCTTTCTCACTACTTTCTTCCTGTACAAGCCGCAGGAGTTGACGACCTTCATTAGTCACTGAATTTAGAAGTAGTAACTGGTCAAGAGTCCGTGAGCTGCCGTATTTAAAAAGTACAAGATCAAACCAGCCAGATGCATTATCAAACCCAATGGATTCTGACAGTGGCTTGAGATACTTTGGTAGCAAATCTATGAAATGAAGAAAATCTTGTTCTTCAAGAATGATTAGAAGATGAAGACATAAGAATGAGAAGGATTGCTCTACTATAAAATCTTCTATAACCTCCCACACATCTTCTACTTCCTCCTCATACATCAAGTCAGTAAACAAATTAACAAAATATTTTGTGTCGATGAGCAATATATTGCCATCCATTAAAGATTCAGAAAACTCACTAGATGACCAAAATTCTGGAACATACTCGATAAAATTTTCAACTGTCCGTTGGACATCCAAATCAAGGAAGTAATGGGGTTTTGTTGCAACCATGGCTGGTGACTGCCCATGTTTACCTTTCCACTCAAGCTCCTCCCAACATAAATCACGGTTCACAAAAGCAAATTGGGACAGTGCCTTGGCACCCTTTCCATGTTCAACATCACCAATCCCAGAAAAATTAGAGAACCAGTGCATAATACGCCTTGGATTTCCTGGTAAGATGATGGTTTTCTGAATCAACAAGAATAGAAGCCAATATATTTCAAAAAAAGGTGTGTATTAAAGCAAAGAATCACAGGTGATGCTCCACATAGCATTAAATTTACTTCCATTAAAATATTCCCTCTATTTTTTTTAATTTTTTTTTTAAAGTGTAATGTTTTGACCTTTTCTTCTTCTTCTTTTTTTTTTTTTTAAATTGTACATTATAGCACTTTGACTTCTGTTTTTGTCATAGTTATAGAAAACAAAATATAGCCAAGTGAGATCTTTTGGATTCGTCTCATCTTTTTTAAATATCAAATTTTTAGAATTTTTACTTGTACCGAATTTGAGTTATTAATCGTTGAAAATGTGCATTGGCATACCTACAAATGAGAAACGTTACACTTAAAAAAAATGGAGGAAGTACATACATTAGATTGTAGCATCATATGCTTCTATTCATATGGTAACATATACACACAACATAAAAATTTCCCAATTTGAAGAAAACAGAATGTTGGCATTTAAAACATCACATTTTTGCTATGCCAAAGTTATCAAAAGAAGTCTGTTTATATAATCCAAATTAGAAACATAAAAGGAGGACTAAGGCAACATAAATTCACATGCACATGCACATGCTTTTATCTCAATCAATTTAATTCATCAATGTGTTACCATTTTCTTTAAAAGGTCTAGTTTTAGGGCAAAACACAAAACCAGATCTTTTGCAAGAACTACTCAAACACTTCTCGAATCTCGATCAACAATTCATTCCACATATAGAACAAATATGCAGCACTTCTAGATAAGAATCCCATCAAACTATGAAACTCTCAATTGCAAACCACATCAAACCCAATCAAATACTTTTGCAAGAACTACTCAAACACTTCTCGAATCTCGATCAACAATTCATTCCACATATAGAACAAATATGCAGCACTTCTAGATAAGAATCCCATCAAACTATGAAACTCTCAATTGCAAACCACATCAAACCCAATCAAATACTAGTTTCTCAAAAATTATTACTTGCCTTTAAAAAAGTTCTCCAGCTTGTGGCTTTTCTTGGCTATTATAGGTCCCACTTTCTTGGGTTGCTTCTCAAAAATCAATTGCAGAAGTTGAGATGCTAATTGCCACTTAGTTGGCTTGGATTTCAACAATCTCACAAATAAGTCCCGTTGTCGTAAAGGGGTCATGGAAGTAATACCCGAAAGGCTTTTACAAAGCCAAAGTCGAGCTTCGGATCGGCCTCCTGATGCCATCAATGATGAAATGATTGATTCTAATTTATCAAGTAGAGATACTCTCCACTTACAAATCTCATCTTTCCCGTTGCTGTCACCAGACGTGAACTCGCTTAAAAACAATTGAAGCATATCTGCAGTGACAGTCAATCACAGAAGAAAATTCAAACAAACTTCATACAGAATAATAACAGGAGCTATGAAGATATAATTTACCAACAATATAAATAACATAAAAGTTGACATTCCCCATTAGTTTATGTTATTTATAAGAACTCATAAAAAATGAAAAAGTAAATTAGAAAACTTTAACACATTCGTACTGATTCTCCGTTCTGATCCTCTCACTCTCAGCATCAAAAATAGTAATTGCAAACACGACACAGAACAAAATTTACTCTTTCAGATATCAAAACGTTATACTGAACCATCCCACCAATTCCCAAATAAACAGTTTCGCAGAAAATCCAACTACAAACCAACAAGGAATTTCAATTTGTTACACAAAAAAATAAGAGGGAAGACATAATTAAGCAAGAATTGAAAAACATACCTGAAATTAACGACTCGGAGAAATATTTTCGTCGCGAATTTATTATTTATGCCTCAGAATAGGGCAAAAATGTGAAACGAAAAAAAAGGTAAAAGAAAAAGAGGGAAACCTGATAGAGTAATGTGCTTTATGTTAGCGACTTGAAACTTGAAAGTGCGATTTTTAAAGAAAGTGGGCCCACGCCCATATTCCATATTGGGCCTATTTGGGCTCGACAATTTTGAGGCCTAAAGGACGAAATTGGTCTGGGTTTCTTCAGTTCTTTTTTTCTTTTTAAACCAGTGAAGAATATACTCTGAGCTAGTTCCATTTCATCCAGAAGGGCGCCCTAATCTCTCTCGCGAGGGAAATTTCTTTCCTGCGGGTTGTCAAAGATTTCAGGTATTTGTGTTAACCCTTGCATATTTTCGTTTTTTGTTCGATACAGAGAATTGAGTTCCTTGCTGGTCTTCGGTTACAATTTTCTGCAACAGTTGTTTATTTTTTATGGTAAAGAAGTTATGCAGTTATTTGAGTTCGCGGTTAGTCTTTTTAATGGTTGTGGATTATGGATTTTGCACCCTGGGGAAATAGATGGAGTTAGTCTAGTTGAACTTGGAAGTATAGGAGATGTGTTTAGTGTGGTGGTTGTAATTAGGGATTTTGCAGTAACGGTTAAACCTCCTCCTTCTTGGAAATGATGTCAAGAGGTTAGTATTGGTTAAGGTGTTACACATATGATACGACGGAGACGTTCAGAATTATTAGTTAATGTCGTTATTGAATGAGCTAGCTAAATTTTACTAGTTAAGCATGGGTAGAACGGGAGGTAAGCTCCTAGTGTAAATACTACACACCCATTTATAATGACCTTATTTTAAATACAACGTTTAACCTTCTTCACTTTTCTAGTTGCAATGATCTCACAAGTTTCACTATCTTCATAAAATTCATCAAACTATCATAGCTAGTCATGTTATTACTAGTTTTGAAGATGGGGGCAAGTTGAATTACCTTTTTGTCTTCTTTGATCTTTCTATGATCAGTGGACTTGTTTTAAGTTAGCATACACTGATGTTTTTCTTTGTGTTGCTTCTTTATGGGTATGATTAATGCGGCAAACTTAGTAAATCTGTCTGCTGATTACTCAATGTTTATGCTTTGGTTGCAGTTCTGGGGTTCTTTCCAGGCCCTTGTTTTTGTCTGAACTTCTAGTAGAATTTAGCTTTACAAGTTTTTTCGACGTACAAAAGGAAAATAAAGAGAAAGCTATTATGGGTTATGCACAAATAGTCATTGGCCCTGCTGGGAGTGGGAAGGTTATTGATTTAGTTTTCATCTCTTTATATATTACTTCCATAGTCATTTAACAACGCTAAATTGATTTTGTATTTCTTCATTTGTTCTTCATATATCATGGATTCTGGACTTTGCGGTCCACATGTTTGCTGCAGTCTACTTACTGTTCTAACTTGTACAAGCATTGTGAAACTGTTGGCCGAATTATCCATGTTGTAAACCTGGATCCTGCTGCCGAAGATTTTGATTATCCTGTTGCAATTGGTGAGCCTTTGTACATCACCAAAACATATGAATTGGTTCACTATTGGCTATTTATTAGCTATATTCTGCCTTTTCTTGATTGTAATATGAATTACTGATTGCAGATATCAGGGAACTCATTTCTTTGGAGGATGTAATGGAAGAGACTGGATTAGGTCCAAATGGTGGCCTTCTTTACTGTATGGAGTATCCTGTTGTTTTCCTTTACAGTTGTTGTTGTCTTTCCGCGTCAGCCACTTTCCTTTTTATCTGTGCTTAGTTTAGGTATTAAAATTTAGCTTTTCACTCAATAGACAGATAAACACATTACTATTTTACGAACTTTCTTCCATGGTTCCATATTTGTATGTGTTGTGCACCTTAACCAATGCTCGGATACCTTGAAGACAATTTAGATAGCTGGCTGACAGAAGAGCTGGATAATTACATGGATGACGATTATATAGTTTTTGACTGCCCAGGTATGCCACTGCTTCTGACTCCTTTATTCTCTATTTTAACGTCGTGGTTCAGAAAATGCAAATTTAGTTTGTTGTCCATAATTTTCTACTAACTTATACCAACACCTTCAATTATACACATATATTGAGTATTTATTTTGATCTAATTTAGTGGCACATTTTGTCAAATTGTATAATGGTCCTATTTGTGTGAATTCCTTTTGTTGTAAGCTAAATATACTCACACCTTCAATTCTACGTTTTTATGTTTTCAATTCCTTTTGTCAAATTGTATAATGGTCCCATTAGTGGCACATATAGTGAGTATTTATCTTGGCACATTTTCTACTAACATATACTAACACCTCCAATTCTGTTTTTGTATGTTTTCAATTCCCCACCCCCCAACCCTCTTGCAACTCTGCAAAATAGAAGCTCCTTCTTTTCCTCTCTCATATTTTCCACCATGGTGAGACTTTTGATGCCTTGACCTTGATTGACACAGGTCAGATAGAACTCTTCTCTCATGTGCCTGTGCTCAAGAACTTTGTGGAGCATTTATGCCGTAAAAATTATAATGTATGCGCTGTATACGTGCTTGACTCTCAGGTGTGTGCATTTATTTTGAGTTTGCCCTCTGGTATGATGATTCACCATTATTTCATCTTTATGGAAACTTGTGTTTTTGTCATATCTTAGTTTATAACAGATGTGACCAAGTTTATTAGTGGTTGTATGGCTTCACTTTCGGCAATGATTCAACTGGAGCTACCCCATATTAATATTCTCTCAAAAATGGACCTCGTGACAAACAAGAGGGACATTGAAACGTTAGTGCTATTTAAATTACCAAAACATTGTTTTCTTGGTGTTTGCCAAGTTTTTCGTTGCTTCATACATTGCCAAGTTGATGGTGGTTCTTTTGAACTCTTAGTTACTTGAATCCAGAACCTCGGACACTCTTGGCAGAGTTAAATCAGCGCATGGCTCCACAATTTGGAAAATTGAATAAAGCTTTGATTGAATTGGTATGTTCAATATTGTGTGTTATCTTCTCTATTATTATTTTTTTCCCAATCTAATACTACCTCTCAAACTGTTCAAATTTTTCTCTTCGTTGTACATGCCCTGAGTCGTGTTCCATGATAGTGCATTCATCAGGAGCATGGCTATTTCTGGTCTGTAATTGTACAATTCTCTTAATGAATCATGGTTGATGCATCCATCTGTCTTTGTGTCTTATGGAGAAGTTGATTCCAAACTGCTATTATTTCTTTGCAATAATTAGACTATTAACTTCATTTTTGTGGTAATTGGGAATTATTTATTTAAATGTGGCTAGGCATGTTGGGTTAAACTGTATGTGGTTGTATTATTGCAAGTTTAAATTAAGTTTATTTGTTGTTTACAGTTTTAATTGCAGTCAAATAATGTCTTGTACTTGTTATTTTAACCAGTGGTTCAGAATTTATCTGCTTTTAAAACTCAGCCGATGTTACAACATTCTCAAGAAATTTTTCAATCAACTTGGGGTCTTGATCAATGAATTCTAGATGCTGTAATTTTGCTAGTATCAATGTTTGCATGTCTAAATTGTATGAGTTGAGTTTTCATATGCTTGAGCATTTAGATGAATAAACTTGGCAATTGCTCAAGCTTCCTCAGTCATTTACGAGGTTTTTCTGACTACTAACTTCTGTGGCATTAGGTGGATCAATACAGTATGGTGAGCTTCTTGCCTCTTGACCTGAGAAAAGAAAGCAGGTAAATCACATGGTTTGAGGGGCCAAATATTGTTATCTGTATAGCTCAAGCATGTATTCTATCATTCTGTCGTGCGCCTGAGAATCCAAACAGATTTAAGTTGGGTTTACAAAACGAAATTTTGTTGGTCTCAAACTAAAAACATTTCCCCATTTCCCCCCAGCATTCAGTACATCATATCGCAAATTGACAGCTGCATTCAGTATGGAGAAGATGCAGATGTGAAGGTTAAAGATTTTGACCCCGAGGATGATGATTGAAGGTCTTCATATTTGTAGGACAAGCTTTTGAATTCCTCACAGAAGAAACCACCTCATGATTGCATTGTACATTTGATTTGCCATCCAAAAGAGATGAAATGCTGCTTTTGATATCCTTTTCAGCTTTCAATTCCGTGTTTCTGAAGCGAAGTGGTTTCATGTTTTGTTCATTGACGTTAATTGCTATGTAATTGAGATGTGTTTGGGTCCTTAGTGTGGTCTGGTTCCGGGTTTTCCTACGTTACCTAGACTTCATGAAAGTATAAAATTAAGCCCTCAAATTAGGGCACAAGGTAAATAAAGAATTCAAAGAGCCCTCACTACAGAGTTTCAACAGTTTAGAGCGCAGTGTGAACAACAACGAAATGGTAAGTGATGTTTTTTTCCCTGTTCTATTCTTTGGATTGGAGTGTTGATTGTTCTTTTTGACCATGTTAGGTACTGAGGAGGCCGATTTGATGTTAGCTGTTGAAAGAAATGGATACTGGAATGTGGATATCGCACCAAATAATATACCATAGCCGAAATTCCTGACCCCGCAAAGGGGGTCAGGTTTAAATTTCCTACCGATATTGTACAGGACATTGCCAAAAAGATTGAAACGTGGCTACAGGCGGTAGCTTTTGCCCTGGCGTCAAAATACGATCTCGTTGAGATTTTATCTCATAAGATATGATCTCATCAAGATTTGTCCCCAATAAAGATTACATTCCATTATTAATCTCACTCTTGACATTAATACTCATTAATGAGTATCAACGAGATCGTATTTTGACGCCAGGGCAAAAGCTACCGCCTGTAGCCACGTTTCAGTCTTTTTGGCAATGTCCTGTACAGTATCGATAGGAAATATAAACCTGACCCCCAAATTTCGGCTAGTGGTATATTATTTGGTGCGATATCCACATTCCAGTTTCCATTTCTTTCAACAGTCAACATCAAATCGGCCTCCTCAGTACCTAACATGGTCGAAAAGAACAATCAACACTCCAACCCAAAGAATAGAACAGGGAAAAAACATCACTTACCATTTCGTTGTTGTTCACACTGCGCTCTAAACTGTTGAAACTCTGTAGTGAGGGCTCTTTGAAACCCATTTATCTGTGACTAAATACTTTCAAGAACCAATTCAACCTCTCGTTTCACAGGATCCATGCTTGCGTTGGGTTTGAAAAATGTTAAAAGAACATTGATAAGGAACGACTGTTGTATATAAGTATGTACAAGCACCCGAGAACTTTTAAATGCGTTTTAAACTTTTTATTTTCTTTAATCAAATGCTATTATTCAAAATTTTATTACTTAAAATTATTTGTCACACCTAATTTTAAATTCTAAACCCTAATTTTTTCTTGCTCCACGTGTGTTGAAAATTTTGATTTTTAATAATTAATGGGCGTTTATTCTTCTTATATCAATGAATATATATAGTTGAAACCACATTTGAATAGCATCTTACACAAGTAGGAATGGAACAGCAATATTAAATATAGTGATCCTGTGTTATATCGACCTATCCGGTAGCAATCAACATCTTCAAAAAAGCAAGGTAAACAAGAGGTAACACATAGCAATCAGTGTAAGTAGGAAGATATATAAAAGAAGGCGAACCTTAGGTTTCACATCAAGTCGGGGTTGGAGTCGGACCCATGCGATATGAATTAGCATTTGAATTGGAGATACAAGACACAAACATAATGAAAATCCCAACCATAAAACTCAGGAGAACCAGATGAATCTTGAACAACGCCCTTAAAATAATACGACGATATAAAATGAGAACATAGTATTTATAGGAATACATGAGATTCAAAGTTATTTGCTTAAATAGTAGTTGGAATGCATGCAACAAAAAAAAATAAAAGGAAAATAAAAGAGATAATAAGATGAATGAAGAAAATTCAAACCCAGGTAGACATAATATAAAATAATTTTTTTTACTGTTAAAAAATTAAATATATATAGTTTTCTTTCATATCTAAAATGACGAGAGCAAGTGAAAAATAAATACCCTTAACTATTCAAAATTAGAAAAATTACTCCATCCATCCCACTAATTCTATCTCACTTTTCTTTTTGGTCCGTCCCACTACAATTGTCACATTTCTCTTTTTAGAAAAAACTTACTCCATAAACATCAACTAAAATATCGTATCAACTAATTACTCCGCTTTATCACAGTAACTCATTATAACTCAAATACGGTGCCCAAAAGTTTTGGGACGGTATTACCGGAACTGATGGAGTATTTTGCATTATTAAGGTTCTAAAAAATATTAGTTTACTCCCTAATATGTTGTACATTTTGACTATTATCCCCAGTGTTTTTAAAAAATATTATTTACACCTTTTTTGTTATCTTTTCATCATTTAAAACTTATATTTTATTACGTAGTGTATTTTAATTTTTGTTGTGATTAGTTTTTATGGACTAATATTTCATTTTAAATAAATTATAATTATAATTACGTTTTGATTATCATTTAATTTTTAATATTATTTTAGTCCATAATATTTTCTCCATTTTTTCCCATATTGATTATGACATAAATTTGGTAGTTAATATTTTTATTTAATTTGATTAATTTTTATTATTTTAATTAATTATTATATATTATAATCCTTAAAATCGAATTTATACTCCGATACCAAGTCTTTTAGGGGTATGCTTCTTTAGCACATTTTTTTATAATTATAAACTACTTTTTTTCTATCCGGATAACTATATTTATTGTTAGAGAAAATATAACGAAATAAAAAATTTAAAAATTAAAAAATCTGAAAAAAAACTGAAAATGAAATAATTTTTTTTAAATAAAATAAAAGAAGAATCTAAATATAATTAATAATAAAATTATTTCTTAAAATTAAAGATATTACAATACATATAATTTTGATTTATCATTCATTGTATATTATTTTATTGAATAGTATAATCTATTTTTATTAGTTAACTATATTTTTTATTTAAGTTAAAAGGGAAAATTAATTGCTAAATACACTATTTTTTGTATTTTTTGTATTGCTTTTTGATCATATTTTTATAATTATAAATAATTTTCTGTCTGGATAACTATATTTATTATTTAAGAAATTGTGATGAAATAAAAATTAGAAAAATAAAAAATCTGAAAAACAATAAAAATAAAATAAAAAATTCAAATAAAATAAAATAAGAATCTAAATATAATTAATAGTGAATTAGTTTCTAAAATTAAAGATATTACAATAAATATAATTTAACTTATCATTCATGGTATGTAATTTTATTTTATTAAATAGTATAATGTAATTTTATTATTTAATTATATTTTTTGTATTTAAGTTATAAGGAAAAATTAATTACTAAATACACTGTTTTCAAGTTATTGTGCTAATGCGAAACTTTTCAAATGTGAATGGGTGGAATGAGATCCTTTTCAAATTCTTAAGACCAAAATGCGATATTTTTTTAATTGATGAGGTTGAATTTGATATTTTAAAAGGTAGAAGAGCAGAATTTTTAAACTAAATAAAGTTTAGGTGTATTTTTTGTCAAAAAAATTAAGGGCATAAATGACCAAACTTGATATGTTTAGGGTTATATTTTGGGAATAGTTTAAATAATAATTAATTAGTACTATTTATTTATGTTTAACTGTTTACTATATGTTTTTTTGTGAAAAAATAAATTGTAAATGATGTTTGATTGAATTCATATGTTTTGTACCATGTTTGAACACGTAACATGATCACCTAATATTAAAGTTTTTTTTTGTAAAAATACTGCTACAACCCAAATTATTTATTATTATCACAAATCTTTAAATATTGTTTATACGAAAATAGTTCTAATATTCTTTTACAGTATAAATTATTTATAAAAAGAATTATATAACAATTTACTCCGAATTTCATATACATTTTTATTTTATATTGAAATAGATAACGATTATGATAAATATATATTTTTATTTTATATTGAAATAGAAAAAGATTACTGGATTAAGGATATTATGTCGAATAATTAAACTATTATGTATTTTAGTATTTTTTTTTTCCTTTTCTTTGTTTTCTTCTTTAAAAAGAACAAAAAGTTATGTAGAATTTGTTTAGAATAATATAAAAAAATTATGCGATTAGTCATTTTATATTAATCAATAATTTTAGGATCAATTTAATGTTTACAACATATTTTTGATGAAATATTTTTATTTAAAATATGGTTATTATATTTCTTATATTGATATAGGATTATATATTTTTAAAATATTATGTATTATATATACAATCAAATAATATAATGTATTATATATAGTTGTAATCTTATATCTTTTTAAAATATATATGAAGTTTTTCTCAAGATTTTTTATATTAATAGATAAATTTATTTTCTAAATATAGATATTGATGATGTGTGTGATGACATGGCATTATTCAGCGATTACTCAACAGCTATCAGTCTGCCTATGTGTTTTAATAAGGACCGTTGATCTAAAAAATAGCTTATAATGACTTATTAACCCCTTAAAATTATGAATGATGAATTTAATAAGGACAAAACAGTCTGCACATGACAAAAAATATTCAGAATTTATTATATAGATATAGATAAGCATGGGTAGAACGGGAGGAAAGCTCCTAGTGTAAATACTACACACCCATTTATAATGACCTTATTTTAAATACAATGTTTAACGTTCTTCACTTTTCTAGTTGCAATGATCTCACAAGTTTCACTATCTTCATAAAATTCATCAAACTATCATAGCTAGTCATGTTATTACTAGTTTTGAAGATGGGGGCAAATTGAATTACCTTTTTGTCTTCTTTGATCTTTCTATGATCAGTGGACTTGTTTTAAG
The DNA here is from genome assembly GCA_030278955.1 of Hygrophila difformis. Classification (NCBI taxonomy): domain Eukaryota; kingdom Viridiplantae; phylum Streptophyta; class Magnoliopsida; order Lamiales; family Acanthaceae; genus Hygrophila; species Hygrophila difformis. Next base: position 1,303,196 of record JAOANR010000257.1, on the reverse strand, counting down.
TTAGCATACACTGATGTTTTTCTTTGTGTTGCTTCTTTATGGGTATGATTAATGCGGCAAACTTAGTAAATCTGGTTGCTGATTACTCAATGTTTATGCTTTGGTTCCAGTTCTGGGGTTCTTTCCAGGCCCTTGTTTTTGTCTGAACTTCTAGTAGAATTTAGCTTTACAAGCTTTTTCGACGTACAAAAGGAAAATAAAGAGAAAGCTATTATGGGTTATGCACAAATAGTCATTGGCCCTGCTGGGAGTGGGAAGGTTATTGATTTAGTTTTCATCTCTTTATATATTTCTTCCATAGTCATTTAACAACGCTAAATTGATTTTGTATTTCTTCATTTGTTCTTCATATCATGGATTCTGGACTTTGCGGTCCACATGTTTGCTGCAGTCTACTTACTGTTCTAACTTGTACAAGCATTGTAAAACTTTTGGCCGAATGATCCATGTTGTAAACCTGGATCCTGCTGCAGAAGATTTTGATTATCCTGTTGCAATTGGTGAGCCTTTGTACATCACCAAAACATATGAATTGGTTCACTATTGGCTATTTATTAGCTATATTCTGCCTTTTCTTGATTGTAATATGAATTATTGATTGCAGATATCAGGGAACTCATTTCTCTGGAGGATGTAATGGAAGAGACTGGATTAGGTCCAAATGGTGGCCTTCTTTACTCGATTTCTCAATTCTGATACAAGATTATTAGATCGAATGTACTTATTCGATCTAATAGATCGATTTTGCCCTATCCAGATTAAAACCAATCCAAGCCATTTCATGAATAAAATGTGACCAATTAACCAACCAACAAAACTACTTGTTACAAATGTTGTTGTCTTTCCGCGTCAGCCACATTCCTTTTTATCTGTGCTTAGTTTAGGTATTAAAATTTAGCTTTTCACTCAATAGACAGATAAACACATTACTATTTTACGAACTGTCTTCCATGGTTCCATATTTGTATGTGTTGTGCACCTTAACCAATGCTCGGATACCTTGAAGACAATTTAGATAGCTGGCTAACAGAAGAGCTGGATAATTACATGGATGACGATTATATAGTTTTTGACTGCCCAGGTATGCCACTGCTTCTGACTCCTTTCTTCTCTATTTTAACGTCGTGGTTCAGAAAATGCAAATTTAGTTTGTTCTCCATAATTTTCTACTAACTTATACTAACACCTTCAATTATACACATATATTGAGTATTTATTTTGATCTAATTTAGTTGCACATTTTGTCAAATTGTATAATGGTCCCATTTGTGTGAATTCCTTTTGTTGTAAGCTAAATATACTCACCCCTTTAATTCTACGTTTTTATGTTTTCAATTCCTTTTGTCAAATTGTATAATGGTCCCATTAGTGGCACATATAGTGAGTATTTATCTTGGCACATTTTCTACTAACATATACTAACACCTCCAATTCTGTTTTTGTATGTTTTCAATTCCCCACCCCCCAACCCTCTTGCAACTCTGCAAAATAGAAGCTCCTTCTTTTCCTCTCTCATATTTTCCACCATGGTGAGACTTTTGATGCCTTGACCTTGATTGACACAGGTCAGATAGAACTCTTCTCTCATGTGCCTGTGCTCAAGAACTTTGTGGAGCATTTATGCCGTAAAAATTATAATGTATGCGCTGTATACGTGCTTGACTCTCAGGTGTGTGCCTTTATTTTGAGTTTGCCCTCTGGTATGATGATTCACCATTATTTCATCTTTATGGAAACTTGTGTTTTTGTCATATCTGAGTTTATAACAGATGTGACCAAGTTTATTAGTGGTTGTATGGCTTCACTTTCGGCAATGATTCAACTGGAGCTACCCCATATTAATATTCTCTCAAAAATGGACCTCGTGACAAACAAGAGGGACATTGAAACGTTAGTGCTATTTAAATTACCAAAACATTGTTTTCTTGGTGTTTGCCAAGTTTTTCGTTGCTTCATACATTGCCAAGTTGATGGTGGTTCTTTTGAACTCTTAGTTACTTGAATCCAGAACCTCGGACACTCTTGGCAGAGTTAAATCAGCGCATGGCTCCACAATTTGGAAAATTGAATAAAGCTTTGATTGAATTGGTATGTTCAATATTGTGTGTTATCTTCTCTATTATTATTTTGTTCCCCAATCTAATACTACCTCTCAAACTGTTCAAATTTTTCTCTTCGTTGTACATGCCCTGAGTCGTGTTCCATGATAGTGCATTCATCAGGAGCATGGCTATTTCTGGTCTGTAATTGTACAATTCTCTTAATGAATCATGGTTGATGCATCCATCTGTCTTTGTGTCTTATGGAGAAGTTGATTCCAAACTGCTATTATTTCTTTGCAATAATTAGACTATTAACTTCATTTTTGTGGTAATTGGGAATTATTTATTTAAATGTGGCTAGGCATGTTGGGTTAAACTGTGTGTGGTTGTATTATTGCAAGTTTAAATTAAGTTTATTTGTTGTTTACAGTTTTAATTGCAGTCAAATAATGTCTTGTACTTGTTATTTTAACCAGTGGTTCAGAATTTATATGCTTTTAAAACTCAGCCGATGTTACATCATTCTCAAGAAATTTTTCAATCAACTTGGGGTCTTGATCAATGAATTCTAGATGCTGTAATTTTGCTAGTATCAATGTTTGCATGTCTAAATTGTATGAGTTGAGTTTTCATATGCTTGAGCATTTAGATGAATAAACTTGACAATTGCTCAAGCTTCCTCAGTCATTTACGAGGCTTTTCTGACTACTAACTTCTGTGGCATTAGGTGGATCAATACAGTATGGTGAGCTTCTTGCCTCTTGACCTGAGAAAAGAAAGCAGGTAAATCACATGGTTTGAGGGGCCAAATATTGTTATCTGTATAGCTCAAGCATGTATTCTATCATTCTGTCGTGCGCCTGAGAATCCAAACAGATTTAAGTTGGGTTTACAAAACGGAATTTTGTTGGCCTCAAACTAAAAACATTTCCCCATTTCCCCCCAGCATTCAGTACATTATGTCGCAAATTGACAGCTGCATTGAGTATGGAGAAGATGCAGATGTGAAGGTTAAAGATTTTGACCCCGAGGATGATGATTGAAGGTCTTCATGTTTGTAGGACAAGCTTTTGAATTCCTCACAGAAGAAACCACCTCATGATTGCATTGTACATTTGATTTGCCATCCAAAAGAGATGAAATGCTGCTTTTGATATCCTTTTCAGTTTTCATTTCCGTGTATCTGAAGCGAAGTGGTTTCATGTTTTGTTCATTGACGTTAATATGCTATGTAATTGAGTTGTGTTTGGGTCCTCAGTGTGGTCTGGTTCCGGGTTTTCCTACGTTACCTAGACTTCATGAAAGTCTAAAATTAAGCCCTCAAATTAGGGCACAAGGTAAATAAAGAATTATGTCCATGTTTTGTATCTACTCAATCTTCTTATGCTTATTACAACGTATCCTTCCCAATTTTGTAGCAAACGATTTTTAAAAATTCCGAAAAATTCACAGTAGTTAGAGAACATCAAAATAAACATTTTTCGTAGAAATAGCCCCGTTCAAATTCGGACTCCAAATAGGCGAAATGAGTCGATTTCAGAAAACCCTGATTTGAGGATTTTAAAAGATTCAATGATTTCGACCACAGTGTAGAGAAAAATCCATAACTTTTTCGAGAGAGTTCCTAAAATCGTAAAAATTGATGGAGACATTCTAGATACAATATGGAACAAAAATCATGAAGACCTTGACAACAAATACTAAACATAGGATGACCTAAAAAGCACCACAAAATCGGACTCATCAAAAATCGAAACTGACAGCACCTAGGTAGCAGAATACCAGATTGATTTTGGGTCATCAAATGAACTCCAAAAATTATGAAAATTTACAGATATCATATTCAAAATGTTAGGAACAGTTTTCATTTAGGAAAGTTTTCTCAAAAACGATCGGATCTAAGTCAAAAACGCGATGCAACAGAAACTAGTCATGAAGGAAACATGGTGACAGATTTACAAGGTGATGGAGATGGACTCATATCTCGATTTCTACTCAACCAAAACTCCTAAAACTCGACGTGTATGATATTAAATTACTTGTGTATGGATTTATGTGGAGAATCCTAAATCCAAGTCTCAAAGGTGGCCTCCGACCCGCAAAACAGCCTGCTACCCTTCCGAAAGTCTAGATTTAGACATGTTATGAAAAATCCTTACTTTCAACCCTTAAATCTCGAATTGAAAGTGAATCAAGGACTGGAAAACAATCATACCTAATGGATAATAGGATTGGATGAAGATAGACTCGTCCTCCTTGCCAAGAACTTGAAGAACACTCCCAAGTTTCTCACCAACTCTCTCATTGAATCTGATTTTCGGATGGGGTTTGGTGGGGGTGTTTTTGACTGATTCTTGGGGTTGGGTTGGGGTGTTTATGGATTTTAAATGATGCCTTAATGTTCCGTTGGGACTTAGGATGGTATTAAGGCAGTCAAGTCTCGGAATATGCACCTACCAACTCCCAACATTCATCCCTTCTCATCCATTCAATGCATGTTGACTCTCTTATCCAATGTATCCTCTTTAATGAATTTGTAAACTCTTTAATACATCAAAAATTCATCCAATGGAGTCTCAATACATCTCTTAAGGTCTGAGGATTGAATACGAATGGATTGAATTCGCCAAACATCGAATTTGGAGGCCAAACCGCGTAGAACGCGTTGGTCCTTCGGCCCCTGCTGGTGGCGTGCCAGCGGCGCGGTAGCGCGCCACGGCCGCGCGGCCACAAGCCCGCATCCCCCCTTTTTTAATTATGATTTTTATCCAAAAGTCATAATGTAGAAATTATCCGGGTTCGTTGGGATAATTCGATAAATTTATTCCGAGTCGCGATCGTCCGAAAATATTTAATTCCGCTCTCTCGGAATTATTTCAATTTTTAATAATTAAATCCAATTCTTTAATCTTTGGATTTAAATTCTCGATGTCGATTTCTCGGGTATTACAGCGGAGGCACCGCCGCAGCTTGCCCTTGGTTTACTTGCGCGTTCCCCAGCGCAATCAGAAATTCCTCCACCGTGGAGAGACGATCGCCCACGTTGTTCGGTGCGGGGGCTGCTTGCGCACCTTGGTTTTGATCTCCCATGTTTTGAGCTGGCTCCGTGGGGTGTTGTGGCACCTCGTTAGTGGTTTGTGGGATGGGTTGGTTTCACGGTCGTCCCATTGGTGTCATTCTGATACAAACGCGTATGAATTAGATTCTAAGAATTTGATAGATCGTTTAGAAAGTGTATTATGAAGTCAGAAAGGTGGCAACAGGAGTTATTTGATGGTGTTTGAATGTTAAATGTATATTCTGATGTAGCGTTTAGGGCTACGATTTAAATGTGGCGCGTTTTTTTTTTCAGGGTTCAGGGTTTCTTTTTTCAGAACAGACGTCCTGTTCAGGATTGTTTTTTCCACTTTGGATTATTCCTCGGGAAGCCCACCAAAATATTTGGAATTTAAGGAGTTTTTTTATAATAAATATACAAATAAAGCTTGGAAATATTGTTTTTATTTTTCAAAGGGACCTTCGTCTGTTTGTTTAGAAAAGTTCAATTTCACGAAATATAATTTGTATATCGTCACTGTTCGCGCCTTTTTCGTTTAAAAATTCATTTAAAGGGCGTACGAGTTGAAAATTACACAGTAGCTCAAAAACGTCCTAACGAACAACTTTCATGTTTTAAGGTTTTTCAAAATGAGGTGAGGAAACAAGTCAAAAATCAAGATCTCTACCAAAAAACCTATGTTTTCAGGATTCAGGTTGTTACAGTGTTCAAAAATTCGATTTTTGACTCATCAAACGGACTCAAAAAATTCTAAAATTTTACAGGCGCGTTCTAGACTCAATTTTCTACCATTTTTATTTTTACCACAACCACTAGTTCGGCTTAGATCTGATGTAAAAATAAGGAACAAGTTCGAAGTAGTGCATAGTCAGTTTTTGAGTTCGAAAAAAATGCAGAGATGGCCAGATCTAGTTTCGGGGCCTTGACGAAAAATGTTGAACATTTTACACAGTGTAGACCTATGTCTTAGGAACACATTTTAAGTTTTGAGATTTTTCGTTTAAGCGCTCGAAATGATCCGAAAAATTCGATTTCAAACGCTGCACATATGGTTTTTTCTTTAGACAGACTTTTAAGTCCTTTAGTTAGATCCTTACGTTCGGTTGAGTTTTAGGCCACCAAAACCGCATGGTAAGAATTAACTTACTTGGTATCGGATCTACGGCTTTAGAATTCGGTGACGTGGCTTCCAGGATCCTCGAATTCGTCCTAGTTCATTCGTCCTCTTCCTTTCGTTCCGATTCGTGGTTGAAATGTGAAAAATAGCTATCGTTAGATCTATTCGACTATATGACATAAATTTAAGATTACTACCTTCGTTCACCTACTAACCTACGCCCGGGGAAGTCTAGATCTCGCCTATGGTCGGCCTCCTTGCTGTGTCTTCCTCTAAAACTTCGAATTAGAGTTTCTTCGGGTGTTCGAATGTGAGTAGAAAGTACGCATCTTGGGCCTCAAGAAACGGAACAAACGTCGAAAAATTCGGAGTCGGGCGAGAGAATCCCGTTAGGGGCGCAATAGCCGCGATGGCGCGGTCGGCCTCCAGACCGCGCGCCCAGCGAGCGGGTCCAGTCTGGTCCGCGTGCTGGGCTGGATCGTGTGATCCCGTCGGGCCTTTTCTCCTCTCTTTTGGGTTTCTATCCTTCTACGTTCTTGGGCTTATTCATTGGGTTGTTCTTGGACTTTAAACTCCTATTTTAAATTCATTTGGACCTCGAATTAATTTCGTATTCGAAATCTTGAGTCCATCAACATTTGGTTCCCACGCAATAATTTAATTAAAATAAATTATTTTCGACTTCACGGGCTTTTGGAAACTAAATTCATTTTTAGTCTTTGAATGAAATTCCATTTCTCTTTTTATCTTCCTTTAATTTATTTATTTATGTGTTCATTTAATTTATTTATTTATTATGTGTTTATTTATTTATTTATGTCGCTAATTTCGTGGGTATTACACACTATTTGAGATTTGTTTTTGATTTGTTTTGGATTCTTCCCACAAATATGTGGTTGTTTCATTTTAAAATAAAACATGGATGATTCAGAGGTGTGAGCAGTATTTATGTAGACCTACATAGCAATTTTCTTATAAACATCATTTTTTCAATCTCTAGCACCATTTTTGCAAGTGAAGAATTATGCACAGCAACCGCATCGTGATTTTGTTCCCATTTTTTGGAGGATTTGGGAGAGATCATAAATGGCCGGTCAACCCCATCAATTTTCATTAGGCACCCAGCATTCAGTATATGCAGCCCCATGACATGTCTGCACTGTATCATTATTGCACTAGCTCATGTATTTATGATGAGACACAAACCCTGGCGTTTTCAGAAAATATTGCTATTTCCAGCAAGAAGAAGCAGTGTCCCCGAAGTCTACACGAATTTCCAAGAATCCCTTCAAAGTTGAAGAAGCTGTGCTAGTGTCCCGAAAGTCTGCAACGAATTCCCAATAATCCCTTTCTTCAAAGTCTGCAACAAATATTGCTATATATATATATATTCATGAATATTACTGTAATATTATTAAATTATTTAATTTAGATTAAAATTTTATTCTAAAATATCTAATCCTATATGAATATAATAACCATATTTTAAATACAAAATACATCATTAAAAATATATATTGAATAATAAATTTATAATATGTATAATAGTAGGGATGATAATCATAGATTAATTTTTCTATTTATATTTTATTTGCATAAAAAATTGAGTTATACTTTGGTATATGTATTATGAAAAAAATAATTTATTTCTTATGTCATTTAAAAAATATAATAAAAATTATATTTTATTAAAAATATCATTTTCATAAATATACTAAAATAATAACATCATTTTAAATATGTTAATTGAGTTAGAATTAGTTTGTATTAAAAAAATTAATACCCGTGCGCGAAGCGTGGGTGAAAAATCTAGTCTATCATAAAATACATAGCAAAGTAAAATCATATACTATTTTCACTAAAAATATTTATTAGTACTAAAATTTTGTTACGTAATAATGGATATCTTAATAATTAAGATATACCTTGGACTTGGAGACCAAGTAATATACTTGAAATATGGACCAAGCAAAGGTATTATTAAATGTTGTAATAGGCGGATTAGCACCCTATAAAATCGGGTATAACCTCATTGTAATATACATAGATTTTACAGATATATACTACATCTCATTTCAATTTCTTTCAAGTACTCTATACAATTTCGTACATCTCATCATGTTTTCATTTTCCAATCAACACTAAAATTCACATATACACTAATAGGCCGAATATATATACATAATACTTGTAGTCATATAATATCATATAACACGTTATCAGCACGACTGTACGAGGAGACTCTGCTGGAGTTCTGTCTTTAGGTATAATTTTCTATTGCTACTTTTCAATTAAATTATGTCTAACCTTGCAAAGCAACTTTTTACGCCCCTTGAAGTTTCCGGAAGAAACTATCAACTATGGGCAATAGACGTGAAGATGTATCTCGATCAATAAATTTGCAGAGAACTATCGAAAAGGGAATTGATATGGCTAATTCTGAAAAAGCCAAGGCGATGATTTTTCTGCGTCATCACTTTGATTCAGCCCTGAAGTCTGAATATCTGACCCTCCAAGATCCTGCAGATCTTTGGGAGGATTTAAAAGAAAGGTTCGATCACCTGAAGATGGTCAGCCCGCCGAAGGCAAGAAATGACTGGCTGACGCTAAGATTGCAAGATTTTAAAACAGTCAGTGAATATAATTCTGTCATGTTTAGAATCACTTCACAGCTGAAATTGTGTGGTGAAAAGATATTCGATGAAGAGATGCTTGAAAAAACCTTTATTACATTCCACGCCTCGAATATGCTCCTGCAGCACCAATATCGAGAGAGAAGGTTTACAAGATATTCTGAACTTATTGTTTGTCTATTGCTGGCTGAACAAAACAGTGAGTTATTACTAAAAAATTATGAGACACGACCCACTGGTGCTAGTCCATTCCCAGAAGCGAATGCAACTCAAATTTCTAGAAACCATCAAACTTGAGATAATACACGAGGTGGTTACCGCGGACGTGGTAGCAGTCGTGGTTATAGTCGTGGTCGTGGTCGAGGTAGTGCACGTGGCCAAAATCACAAATCCAGAAGATTTGAGCCATATAATCAAACGAATGAAAAAAGGCAAGACGATAGAGATAAATGCCACAGATGTGGAATGGAAGGACACTGGTCCCGGACTTGTCGTACCGCGGAGCATCTTGTGAAATTATATCAAGATTCAGTAAAGGGGAAAGGCAAAATGGCAGGAACAAATATGGTTACAAATGATGATATTACTATGCCTATCATTCCTGCTCCTGAAGCAGCTAACCCTTTCAACATGGATGCTGGACCATCTTTCACGGCCAATTTTGATATAGATGATTTTATGGAAAATATTGATTAATGTTTTTGTTATGTTTATTTCTAGTATATCTTTTTGTATTTTTATTAGCTAGTGTATCAAATTTTGCTATGTACCCGTTGTAGTCTTTTGGCATGGATATTAATATAGTATTTTTCTTCCAGAAGAAGAAATGAATACAAGTTATAATGAGACATGCCTAATTGACAGTGCCAGTACGCACACAATATTAAAAAATGAGAACTATTTCTCTTATATAAAATTGGGAGATGCACCAATTAATACAATATGTGGAAGTGCAAATATGGTCAAAGGCTCCGGAAGAGCAGTAGACTCGTAGTGTTCCTTTTGAATGGGACAAAACTTATTATTGAAAATGTACTATTATCTCCCAAGTCCCGAAGAAACTTATTGAGTTTTAAAGATATTCGCAGAAATGGATATCATATTGAGACATTGACCGAAGGGACTAATGAATTTTTATTGATCACAAATACAGCTCTTGGTATGAAGCATGTATTGGGAAAATTACTGTCCTTTTCATATTGGAGATATTATACGAATATTTATGTCAATGAAGCCCATAATTTAATAGACCAGAAGTCTATAATTCTAAATGAGTTTATGATTTGGCATGATCGTTTTGGCCAACCTGGTTGTACAATGATAAAGCGAATATTTGAAAATTCGCATGGCCATCCCCTGAAGGGAAAGAAATTTCCAAGTTCAAGTGAATTTACATGTGTTGCGTGTTCACAAGGAAAATTGATTACTAGACCATCACCAAGTAAAGTGGGAATTGAATCCACTGTATTTCTTGAATGAATTCAGGGTGATATATGTGGGCCTGTAGATCCACCATGTGGACCATTTAAATATTTTATGGTGTTAGTTGATGCGTTAACAAGATGGTCTCACATTTGTTTATTATCGACTCGCAACCAAGCATTTGCAAAATTACTTGCACAGATAATTAAATTGCGAGCACAGTTCCCTGACTATCCAATTAAGAAAATAAGATTGGATAATGCTGCAGAGTTTTCATCACGTGCATTTGATGATTATTGCATGTCCATTGAAATAACTGTTGAACAACCTGTAGCATATGTTCATACACAAAATGGCTTAGCAGAGTCATTTATAAAAAGATTGCAACTTATCGCAAGACCAATATTGATGAGGTCAAAGTTACCTACATCGGCTTGGGAACATGCTATATTGCACGCAACAACACTTGTACGAATAAGACCAACAAGTTATCACTAATATTCTCCCTTACAATTGGTTTTCGGTCATGAGCCCAATGTTTCACATTTAAGAATTTTTGGGTGTACAGTATATGTTCCAATTGCACCACCCAAACATACAAAATGGTCCCCCAACGGAGATTGGGAATATATATCGGATATGAATCACCGTCTATAATTAAATACTTGGAACTGAAAACAGGTGATTTATTTACTGCAAGGTTTGCAGATTGTCATTATGATGAATCAAATTTTCCCACATTAGGGGGAGATACGAAACAACCGAGAAAAGCGATTAATTGGAAAATGGCATTTGATTTCCTTGATCCTCGTGTAAAGGATTGTGAACTTGAAGTTCAGAAAATTATTCATTTACAAAGAATTGCAAATCAATTTCCAGATGCATTGTGTGACTCCGGAAGAGTTACTAAATCACATATCCCAGCAGTGAATGTTCCAATTAAATTAAATGTCCCTGAAGGAAAAATAATAAGTGCTAATGAATCCAGTACATGCCTGAAGCGTGGTAGACCTATTGGATCTAAAGATAAGAATCCTCGAAAGAAAAGAGATTCAAATGATCAAAATTTACTTAGTGACAAAACTCAATCTCCTGAAGAGAAAACTCCCGAAGAGGAATAAGTTATAGAAACTTCAATAAATTATGTCACTAATGGAAAATACTGGAATAGGAAAAATACTGCTATGAATAATATATTTTCCTACAATGTAGCACTTGAAATTATGGAACAAGATAATGATCAAGAACCAAGATCGGTTGAAGAATGTCGGCAAAGAATTGATTGGCCAAAATGGAAAGATGCAATCCAATCTGAATTGGATTCGTTGGCAAAACGAAATGTTTTCGGACCTATAGTCCAAACACATGAAGATACAAAACCCGTGGGTTATAAATGGGTTTTTGTTAGAAAAAGAAATGTGCAGAATCAAATCATTCGATATAAAGCAAGATTGGTTGCTCAAGGTTTTTCCCAAAGACCAGGTTTTGACTATGATGAAATATATTCACCTGTGATGGATGGAATTACATTCAGATTTCTAATAAGTTTGACAGTACACCAAAGGCTTGAAATGCGCCTTAGGGATGTTGTTACTGCGTATCTATATGGATCATTAGATACTGATATTTATATGAAAGTTCCCGAAGCATTTAAAATGTCTGAAGCATTTAGATCAAAGCCCAAGGAATTATATTCAGTGAAATTGCAAAAATTATTATATGGGCTTAAACAATCGGGGCGAATGTGGTATAACTGTCTTAGTGAATGTTTGATTAAAGAAGGTTATACAAATGATCATGTCTGCCCATGTGTTTTTATAAAGAAATCTGGAATATAATTTTGTGATTATTACAGTATATGTTGACGATATTAATCTAATTAGAACTCCTGAAGAGTTATATACTGCAATCGAATATATGAAAAAGGAATTTGAAATAAAGGATTTCGGAAAAACAAGATTTTGTCTTTGTTTACAAATTGAACATTTTGAGAATGGAATATTTATTCATTAAGCGAATTATACCCAGAAGGTATTAAAACGAGTTTATATGGATAAAGCACATCCATTGAGCCCTCGATGGTGGTCAGATCGCTTGATCCCTTGAAAGATCCATTCAGGCCTAAAAAGGAAAACGAAGATATACTTGGCCCTGAAGTAACATATCTCAGTGCTATTAGAGCACTTATGTATCTTGCTAATTGTACAAGGCCTGATATAGCATTCTCGGTTAATTTATTGGCACGCTTTAGTGCTTGCCCCACAAAGCGACGTTGGCAAGGTATTAAGCATATTTTTCATTACCTTCAAGGTACATATGATCTCGGCTTATTATATTCCAATAAATGTGATAATGAATTGATTAGTTATGCTGATGCTGGGTATTTACCGGACGCACACAAAGCCAAGTCCCAGACGGGCTATATATTACTTATGACAGTACTGCAGTTTCCTGGAGATCTGCTAAACAAACATTAACTGCCATATCTTCCAATAATACTGAAATATTGACAATTCATGAAGCCAGTCGAGAATGTGTTTGGTTAAGATCAATGACCCATCATATCCTGAAGAATTGTGGGTTAATATCTGAGGAAAAACTTGCCCCAACATTATTATATGAAGATAATACATCATGTATAGCTCAATTGAAAGGAGGATATATCAAGGGAGATCGAACAAATCATATTTCACCAAAGTTCTTCTTCACTCGTGATCTTCAAAAGAATGGTGAAATTGAAGTGCAACAAATTCGATCAGACAATAATCTGGCGGATTTATTGACAAAGGCATTACCGACTGCGACGTTCGAGAAGCTCGTGAAGAAAATTGGAATGCGACGGCTTCGAGATTTGAAGTGATGTCCAAATCAGGGGGATCAATAAATACAAGAATATTGTACTCTTTTTCCTTCACTAGGATTTTTCCCACAAGGTTTTTTCCTAGTAAGGTTTGAACGAGGCATATTTTGTATTGAAGATACCCAAGGGAGTGTTACATAATAATGGATATCTTAATAATTAAGATATACCTTGGACTTGGAGACCAAGTAATATACTTGAAGTAGGGACCAAGCAAAGGTATTATTAAATGTTGTAATAGGCGGTTTAGCACCCTATAAAATGGGGTATAACCTCATTACAATATACATAGATTTTACAAAGATATACTATATCCCATTTCAATTTCTTTCAAGTACTCTATACAATTTCGTACATCTCATCCTATTTTCATTTTCCAATCAACACTAAAATTCCCATATATACTAATAGGCCGAATATATATACATAATACTTGTAGTCATATATAATACTCCCTCCGTCCCATTCCAAATGTCCTACTTACTATTTTTGGATGTCCCATTACAAATGTCTTCTTTCTATAAATAGAAATAATTTTCCCCTCCAACAACTATGTGGACCCCACCATATACTCACAAACCAACTCTACCTTAATTCCCGTGCCCAACAGTAACAAGACACTTGGAGTGGGACGGAGGGAGTATTATATAACCAATTTAACTTTTTATTGAAAAATATAATTTTGAAAAACTATATAATAAAAGAAAAAAATACTCCATTAGTAAGAAAATTTCAATATACTATTTTATGTACATAAAAATTTATTTCATTATAATTTGTCTTTTATATATTTTTATTAGTCATAATTAATCCATATATATTATATTATTAATATTCATATATCATACCATATTATACTTTAATATTTATATTATTATATACCATCAATAGAATTTTTGCAGGTGACTAAGAGTGAGTTACAAAGAAAATTTTAATGTATTTAATCATTTTAATCATACATATAATATTTATAATTAGGAGGGGTGGTAATCTTAATGATTTAATTTTTCTATTGATATTTTCTTTGCATAAAAATGTAAATTTATGCTTTGGTATGTATTATGAAAAAAATTTAATATTGAAAAAGAAAATGGTAATGGAATTAAATTATATTTTATAATTTTTTAACATAAATATACTAAAATAATATAATCTATTAATTTAAATTAATTGAATTAATATTAATTAGTATTAAAAAAAATTAGCACCCGTACACTAAACTCGTGCGCAGAGCGCGGGAGAATATCTAATGAAAAAGCAAATTAAGGAATAAACAAAAATGAAGAGAGATGGAGGGGAAATATTTGTTTTTGAAATTTGTTTGAATCATCAATTGAAAAATATTTTGGCAATACAAATTGTAACATCTTTAAAACAACTAATGCGGGCTTTGTTTTTTATTTGATTTGGATGCACTATTTGAGATTTGTTTTGGATTCTTCCCACAAATATGTGGTTGTTTCATTTTAAAATAAAATATGGATGATTCAAAGGTGTGAGCAGTATTTATGTAGACCTACATAGCAATTTTCTTATAAACATCATTTTTTCAATCTCTAGCACCATTTCTGCAAGTGAAGAATTATGCACAGCAACCGCATCCGTGATTTTGTTCCCATTTTTTGGGGGATTTGGGAGATCATAAATGGCCGGTCAACCCCATCAATTTTCATTAGGCACCCAGCATTCAGTATATGCAGCCCATGACATGTCTGCACTGTATCCTTATTGCACTGGCTCATGTATTTATGATGAGACACAAACCCTGGCGTTTTCAGAAAATATTGTTATTTCCGGCAAGAAGCAGTGTCCCCGAAGTCTACACGTATTTCCGAGAATCCCTTCAAAGTTGAAGAAGCAGTGCTAGTGTCCCGAAAGTCTACAACGAATTCCCAATAATCCCTTTCTTCAAAGTTGAGATTCTCATATGTATTCAAAAGGAGGTTTGATCACTATATATAGATCATGCATCCCAAAAATGGGGAAGTGATTATGGTTCACAAAACCTGCAAAGCCCCAACCATTTTTATGAAGTTCAGAATATTATTACAATTTGATTTGGCGTAGAATTAGGGTTTAGTATCCGAGTATATATATATGTATACAATTAATGCTTTATACTACAAGTAATCTATAATATACTAAAGTGTAGTATTCTCCACAAATTTTCCCCCCAAAACTCCTCTCTCCTCATTAATTACTCTTTATCTTTTCTTTTTCTATCGATTTTTTATATAAAAATAAAAAAGTATAAAGAAAAAAATAGAAGGAATTTCATTATATTGAAAATATTTAATTTATATTAATTCCAAAAATTATATTCTTTTTTAAATTATTATTTCAGTAATAAATGGTAATACTAATACCATTATCATGATTAGTGATAAAATGTATTTAATTTTCTTATAAATTAATATTGAATTCTAAATAAATTATAAAATAATAATTTTATACTATAACTTATAATACATTTGAATCTAAAATTTTAAATTGATCTAATTTAAATTTATTGAATATTCAATTAAATAGATAATGCATGTGATTATTACTATCTAATTAATAAATTTTCCCCCAAAATTTCTTTCTCCTCCACATTAATTGTTCTATATATCTTTTATTTTCTATCTATTTTCTATATAAATATAAAAAAGTATAATGAAAAAATAGAATTAATAGAGAAATTAATTATTACACACTCAAAAAAAATATTTGAATTGAAAACTGCATAAAAATATATATATTTTTGCAACATGGGATGTTTATTCAAAATAGTTTAAATAGAAAGTGTAATTATCTCATATACTATTTTTTTTCTATAATACTAATAATAATATATTCATAAAAAACTGAATTAAATAGAGGATGTGCGTGTATATTATTATTACACACTCATGAAAAACAAAAGTTAAAAAAAAATAATTATTTTAAGATAGAAATTTCATTCAAAATATTTTAATTTATATTATTTCATAAAATATTTTTCATTATTATTTAATTCAATAATTAATGGTAATACTAATGTCTATAGAAATATAATGATTAATGATAAAATGAATATAATTTTTATTATAAATTTATGTTGAATTCTAAAGAAATTATAAAATATTAATTTTGTACTATAACTTATAAACCATTTGAATATATAATTTTAAATTAATCTAATTAAAATTTCTTAAAATATTCAATTAAATATTACACAAGCATACAAAAAAAATATTATTTCAAGATGAGAATTTCATTGAAAATATTTTAATTTACATTAATTTCAAAAAATATATTCTTTATTATATTATTTCAATAATTAATGATAATACTAATATCATTGTCTCGAAAGATGTAATGATTAGTGATAAAATGTATTTAATTTTTATTATAAATTTATTTGAATTATAAATAAATTATAAGATACTAATTTATGCTATATCTTATAACACATTTGAATAAAAGAAATTTAACTTGATCTAATTTAAATTCATTTAAAATTTAATTAAGTAGATATTGCATGTAATTATTACTATCTCATTACTTAGAGTATTATGATCAATGGTTCGCTCTAAAGAGTTTTATATAAGACCAGTGATCTCATTCTTATGCGAATATATATTACTTCATTTAATTTGATGATATATATTTAGTGTTTCTTTCAAAACTATGGTTTCTGATCATGTGGTTTTTTACATATTCATTTATCTTGGTTTTGAATGCAGATATCCTTATATGGTTCATGAGTTATTATTGGAGTAGTCATCAATTTGCATAATAATAAGTTGTCTTTATTTATTTGCTTTTACTTTCATCTTTTTATCCGGTTAATTTGACATTTGAGTTGCTATTTGGTATTTCTTACTAATGTCGTAATGAATCTATCTATATTTTTCATTATGAAATTTAGTTTTCTGCACCGAAGCACTTCAAAGTTAATTCAGTGGGCGTGCAAGGAAGATATGATGTACTATCAAACAGTTTTTCTCTAATTAGAATACCTATAAGTAAATTGCAATTACTTGGGTTGTCGCCTCTCAAAGATCTTTGTTTCAATATTTTTTCTTCTAGATTATTCATTGGTAATTTGATTGTGTGTTTTGCAAAAAGCAGCAAAAAAGTATAATAATTATCATGATTCTTATTAAGGACATTTAAGTGCATGCATGCTATTATCAACAATTAATTGTTGTATCCGAAATAGTTTGTAGAAGACAGTTAATTCCTGAAGTTGAAAAGTTGGTAGTGTAATGTTCTTAGACTATAGTATATTTATGTATACTAAATTTTTTACTAATTCTTTTTAAATATTTTCTTTATTTTATTGATGAAAATATCTTGCCCGGTGCATCGCACGGGCGCGTATTACTAGTATATTGTAATGAGAAGCTTGTTGAGAAAATTTAACTAATGTGTAACATCCTGGATAATTATTTTATAATTTAATTAATTAATTATAATTAATTATTTAAATTGGCTCAATTATTTATAAGTGGTGTTGTGGAAAGGATGGTAGAAGCCAAACCATAATGAGGAGAAATAAGAGAGCCCAACCCATTTTTTTATTCAATAAGGAAAAAATGTTGTATAGTAATTTTGTAGGGGTTAAGGTGCAATTAAGGAAATTGCAAATAGGTCCTTTGACCTTAAATTGGGGAAAAATTAGAGAATAAGGCATTTCCATTATCTTTCCCGTCACTGCCATGAGAGCAAAGTTGGGGATTTCTCTTGAAGCTAGGAATCGCGATCTGGGAGTGATTGAAGAGCTGTCATGGCGAGATTGGAGATGGTGAGCATATGGAGGCATGATTTTCGTGCCCTCTTCTTTTCCATTTCCTCATCTTTCTCTGTTTCTTTTCCCTCTTTCTCTGCCCGGCTTCGAAGCTGTCGGAGCAGCTGGGCCGCCACCACGGCGGCGACGAGAGAATAGGGAAGGTGCACAGCGCGCCTGTGTGCGCTGTGGTGGTGGCGAGCGGCGGCTGCTCTGCCGCCGCTGCTGTGGTCTGTAGAAATTCATAGATGAGAGGCTCACACCTAAAACCAATTGGTGATAGGTGGAGTTGCTCCCAACCATATAAGGTAGTAGGAGGACCACATTTTAACCGATGTGGGATATCAACACCCTCCCCTCGAGATGATATCCATCTCGAAATCAAATTCAAATTTAGGATCAAATATACCTAACCCGGGAAACGATAACTCTGATACCATGTAGAAATTCATGGATGGGAGGCTCGCACCTAAAACCAATTGGTGATAGGTGGAGTTGCTCCTAACCATATAAGGTAGTAGGAGGACCACATTTTAACCGATGTGGGATATCAACATGGTCGCGTCGGCGGGTGATGATGGTGGTTGTGCATGGTGGTGGCGGATGGTGCTGATGATGGTTAGGGTGGTGGCAGCGACCTTGGTATTGTGGATGAAGGAGTTTGTCTTTGTTAAATTATTTTAAGTTGAGGTTGACTATGTAAATTAGGGATTTGTAATGAAATTGTTGAAATTGATTATTGATGTGGGTTTGATAACTCTTAAATGTTGGGTTTTTTTATATTAGTTAAGAATGATGAATTGGAATTTGGGATCGTGTTGTTGATTTTCGTTACTTGGAGAAATTGAAGTACTGGAGGTGATTCCTGAAATTGTGGGATGATTCTTAAGTATTGAGAATGTTGAATTAATTGGGAGAGTATTGAATATTTATTCATTTTTGTGATTCTTGAATGTTGAACATGGATTCTTGAATAGTTGAATGATGAGGTCGGATGTCGGGTTTTAATTTATAAAACTATAGGAATCGACTATTTTTTATTTGTTGAATATTGGCCCTTCAATCTTAAACTTTGGAGTTGGCGGATTGTTAAATGGTTGGGTGTTGATAGACAAGAGTTGGAATTGGTCTTATGAACATTCATGAATTAAAGTATAAATGGACTTTATTTGGGAAGTTCTTGAATTAATAGGGTGATTCTTGAATATTGATATTATTGGAATTGGAGATAAATTGTTAATTTAAGAACTTGGTAGACTAGTTTTTATTGTGTTGATAACTTGTTGAAAGAGGAAGTGTTGAAATGGATTTTAAGGGTGTGTTTGAATTCAAGTTTATGTGGATTTGGTGATACTTGAATAAGTTGAGTTTTAGCTCTTGAATTTTGGGATTTAAGTATAAGGTTGGTGTTTGTTGAATAAAGAGGATTTGGCTATTTGAGTTTAATTTTCTTTGGAATAGGGGATGTTGAATCTTTTAAAGGGATTGAGTAAAGGATTATTAACTTACCAATGTTGATTATTTTATAATTTGAGAATGGTTTAGGGAATTTTGGTGAAAAGACTATTTTGGAGTGACTGTGTTTATTTCTATTATTTTAATTTCCATGAGTGGTGTAGCCATTGGAAGATTGAAGACATATAAAAAGGAAGCTTTGAAGATTTGTGATAAGGCAATGAGTAGTTAGTAATTTGTAGATTGGGGAGTTAGGCCGAGATGACTAACTATTATTAATTTATAATTGAATTAAGTCATGGCATGTTAACCTAGACGATTGGGATGTGAACCTAATTAAGTTATACTTTAGATTTAGGGACGTCTATGACTATATTAGCTCCCTAGGGATTTATTACTCGTATTGTTAAAGCTAGTAATGTTTATAATGGATGTAGAAGTTGTATATCGAATATTTTGAATTTATGATAGAAGAACCTAGATGGCTAGGTAGTTTCTCTGACTATCATGTTGCTTAAGTTATAGGAATGTGGGTTTGCATATTCCTATACATGTTATTATTAATATATAGGACTATGTTGTACACACATTGCCTATGCTGATTATTCATGTTATGTGTGTACCTTCATATTGGGGATTTATTCCCTTGCTTGGTTTGACCATGAAGGGATATTCAGCTGATATCTCTGGTCTGTGTGTTGTGCAAGTTCTACGTTTTGGCAATTGGGCGTGTACCCTGTGTCTGTACCCGCTAGATGCCGCTCTGGTCCGTTTAGACTATCCGGATCCCTCACTTGTGTTATTGGCCCTGCGTAGGCTGTTCATCCACGGCGGGGGCGATGTTGACGGGCAGTTCATTGTGTATGAGAGAGGGTGGTGTCCTCTTGCCAATGATGACTGTCGACCATGGTTATTAGGAAACACGTTAGACATTATTATATGTTGCATTTAGGATAGATAAACATTATAGGTCATTGCATTTCATTCATCTTTCATCTCATCTTTTATTGCAGTGTATGATGTGGTTGAAACCGGTATGGGACGGTGTGATGTTTAAATACCGTATTTAGTTTATGTTATTAATATATTTGTATTTATAATTATGTCGTTTAATTCTCGTACTTTCTAATCTACTTATTACTACTATTTTCTTGCCAGTATGTTGTACTGACACCTTGTTGTTGTCCGTTTTATAGATTCTCCTACGGATGGTGCTGATCATGAGAATGGGATACGGGCTGAGCGAACTAGTGTAGATTGCATTTATTAAATTATGTCGGTGTTAATTGGACTTTCTGGCTTGATAATGAATTGTTATAGGGCTTGTAGCCCGGATATGTTATGTTGACCCCTGAGAATATTTATTTATTTTCTTTTGTACTGTGAGTTACTACATTGTTTCGTATTAGCTGTCTAAGCGGAGTGATCGACAGTTTAGAACAGTTAATACGGCGGTGACATCACGAAAATGGTTTTAAATTTTCGGGGCGTTACAGAGTGGTATCAGAGCGATTTGCTCTATTATATGCTTAAAACTTGATAAAAGCATGTGGTGAGTTGTGCGGGGATTGCATACAGGATAGGTTTTGCATTGTCATATACTAGTTATTTTTATTTTTACGCAATGGCTTCTGTCAATTATACTGCGCACCTTGTGGATTCAAGCCATGGTTTGCAAGATAACCATGGGTAGATAACAATGATATCTTAAGGGGATCTATGCTTTAATCCAACTAGCAACTTATTTAGAAGTTGCTGAATAATTATTGTTATTAATATTATTATTTGCTTGGGGATTCTGCTAACCCATTGTATTGTGATAATGCATGGGATCTGTCTTTAAGGTAAATTACAGGTATTGAATATCAGAACGACTCGATGATGAAAGATCGTCAGGAAACACCCGAGCCGTTAAGCGTGGGGGAATTGGCAACAACAAACTCTACTGTGGTCCTGTAACTTAATTGGAGCTGATCGGTACATGGATATCCGTGCTATACAGATGGTTGATGAGGATGTCAGCAGACGATCAGAACATCAGGAGAATAATATCTTAGATATATTCAAATCTTAAAGATATATATAGGTCCACTCATCAGATTGTATTGATCGACAGATTTAAGATGACATTCAATTGCACAGATTAATTGGAGGCGTTGATGTGAGTTTATGCAGTAAGACGTGAAGCTCGTAATGCTGATATATATATATATATATATATATATATTTGATACATTTTATCTCTCAATCCTTCTACTTCATTCTCTTAATTATGAGGAAATGAATTCCTCTATTAGTTTCCTTGCCTTACTCGCAGATACTACTATGTACGTTTATGTACCAGTCCTTTTCTCTGAGTTAAACTTTCTTGTTTGTGCCTTATACTATCAAAACACAAATGAGGCCATCCAAATGGTTCTAATACTCTGTCAGTATTGATATTTTTCCACCGTTTCAATATTTTAAATAGTTCAAATTATTTGTCATCTACACTAATATGTGTAACTGTATTTATACTAAAATTTTCAAACTCCTCTATCGTTCTCCAAATTATATGATTACACTGTCATCGACTTCCTTACATTTTCTGGAAGTTCCCTTATTACATGTTTGAGTCTGGGTTAGCTCTTTCTTTGTACTTGTTATTCTTCATCCTTAATTTATTGTACTACTTTATTTCTACCCGGAGTAAAGTCGTTGCTTAGCGGGCATTTTGTTTATGGAGAAAATCTTCATATATATCTTAAAAAGATATAAATTTTATGACACTTAAAAGATATAAATTGATTAAAAATATATAATATAAATTATTTATTTGTATATATATTTTAATGAATATTATTGTAATCTATATAATAAATTCTGAATATTTTTTTTTCATGTGCAGACTCTTTTGTCCTTATACAATAGTTATATATACGATAAAATAGTTGTTACTATTTTGCCTTACAATAGTAATATAGTTGTTACTATTTATTGAGTAATTTTGATTTAATTTTTTTAAAATAGTTATTTATACGATAAAACATAATCAAGTAGGATCTTATTTGATTTATCTAATTCTGTAGTTTTAGAATATGAATTGTTTCAAAACGGATGGAGTATTAAATTGTATAAAATAAAAAATTATAAAAATTTAATATCTAAAACTATATAATTACATTAATCTAACACATCACTTATCATTTGACTATGTTTTATTTTAAGTAACTATATTAAAATGTTGAATTAAAGTTACTCGGTTAATAATTGCATAGTTTTTAGTTTGGTTTATTGTTTTACATAAGAGGCCGGCTAAAATCACTCTCCCATATTCTAAATCCACCCCACCCCTATTTTTCTATTCCCAAAATGCCCATCACTAATTTAACTTTTTTTTAAAAAAAAATATCACACTCGATTATTCCGAATCCACCCTACCCAAAAAAAAAACAAAAAAGTATTACACTATATTATTTTAAATCCAACCCACCCCCAAACATATCAAATTCACCCCAAACCCCCTCCAACACTTAAACCCTAAAATAATTCTCTAAACCTAGTTTGTTCCACACAAAATGATATCACCACAAAAAATGAAGAAAGACAAGAATTAATTATCAAGATTCAAATAAGAAGTGAAGGTGGAGTCATTAGCAAACAAATGGAGGAAGAAAAAACACTTTGGAATGTTGAGGTAATGCTCCAAAAATCCTGAAATTCGTCAACTTCGCACAGACCGTTCGGTACTGGTCATCCGTGCATGTTGCACGGCGCATGGCAGGTTGTGTCGTGCGCGACACAACCCGCACGACAGCCCCTGCCGCGCGTACCACAAGGCGCGTGGCAACGCACGACGGCGACACTTGCCGTGCGCAACGCATAGTGCACGACTGAATCTGCCGTGCGCTACACAGAGTGTGCGGTAATGGCTGCCATGCACTCCGTTCTGCATTTTTTTTTTCGGTTTTCATGATATATTTGTTTTTTATACACAGGCTCCTCCCCAAGCTGAGACTATATATAGTGATGCACTACTGAAGAAGGTTCCATTGGGAACGAGCTAAGCATAGACGTCATTGGCGAAGATTTCACACATGTCTTCACAACTCAAACATTATATAAGACTAGAGATGATACAATGCAATGGGTTCAGAATACATGGTTGGAACATTAGATGGTAGTGACCATCAAGAGATCGGATATGGGTGGGGGAACTAGGGTGGGGCGTATATACCTTGCGTGTGAACGTGGCGGGGAGTACAAACAGCCGAAGAAAAAACGGGATAAGTGTGTTGTAGTTGGAGAAGGTAGTGATGGATATGATGGCGAGAGCGTGAAGAGTGTTCGTAGACGAACGGGAAACAAAGAAATGCGGGTGTCCATTTTTTATAAAGACAACACAAGGGCACATCGAGGGACTATGGAAAGTGGAGGTCTTGAAAGCTGTCCATAACCACCTGTAACACCCCGGTTTTTGGTCAACCAGGTCGGGATGTCACCGCCACACCTCCCTAGCAAGACACGGTTTCTCCGAGCTTGCTAAAGAAATGCAAGAATATGGTTTTTCAGAATTTAAAACATTCAAACAGCCCATTTATATATAATTTAAAAATAATGTCATTACAGTTGCAGCGGAAAATAATATTTACATAAGTATAATGCAGCGGAATTTGAATATAGCCAACACGGCCAGAATACGGGTTAAACAGGCCCGTTCATGCAATTTCTAGTCTAACGTAACATTTAAAAATAAAGTATTTCCCCAAAATTCCCATGAATGCATATGATGATGCATATTCTTCAGCTCTGAAAGAAACAGGAAAAAAAATACGGTTTTGGTCAGCACTACGTGCTGAGTAAGTTAACACATACATAACTATGGGGTTTCAAAGCCATTATTTCACATTTAAAGAAAACATGTGCACAACACCACATAATTTAATTTATTTCGCTAACAATAATTCAAACGACAGAGACTTAATAAGATTAGGGGTGGCAAAAATCGGTATACCGAAATACCGTTACCGTTACCGTACCGTACCGAAAATTTCGGTATGGATAAAAATCATACCGATACCGATACCGAATATTTCGGTATACCGAAAATCGGTATACCGAAAATTTCGGTTTCCTATAATCTATGCCGTTACCGTACCGAAAATTATATTTACCGAAAATACCGAAATATACCGAAAAATATTGAAAATACCGAAAAATACCAAAAATTTTACATACTGAACAATGCATTACATACCGTTACAAATTGGCATACCGAACTATACCCAAAAAAAATCAATACTGTGTTCATCTTCCAATCGCGGGTATACCGAAAAATTACTTAAATTGGCCCTTCAAAGTTCCAAATGTCTTAACACAACAATATATATTAAATTATAAAATAATATTAAAATTAATGTTTCGGTATTTCGGTATACCGAAATACCGAAAATCTCGTACTCCCATACCGTTACCGTACCGTTTTTTTCGGCATACCTAAATTTCGATATACCTAAATTTCGGCATACCTAAATTTCGATATTTTTCGGTAATTTTCGATACGGTAAGCTCGGCATACTGAGTTTTCGGTAATTTTTTACACCCCTAAATAAGATCATAAATATAATTTGCAAAGCAATATAATTGTAGGACATAATTTAAAAGCATAATCCAAAAGGAACAATTTTCGAGTCTCCTAGTTTCATATCTCATGTCTCATGTTTCAAGTTTTATATTTCAAATTGTCATTCGGCAAGCTTTATTTATCAATTGCCTTTCGGCAAGCATTATATCTCAATTGCCTTTCGGCAAGCATTATATCTCAATTGCCTTTCGGCAAGCATTATATTTCAATTGCCTTTCGGCAAGCATTATATTTCAATTGCCTTTCGGCAAGCATCATATTTCATGTGTATTTTATTTCAAAGGAATTCCCAATCATTTAAACCTTAAAGGCTAATTTCATGTTTCAACAAGATTTCAAGATTTGACTTCCGGTAAACCACTGTTTACTCTAAAATTCGTCTAAATTAAGATTTAATTCCAAAAATTCCGAAATTTCACCACTGACTCAGAAACGTCGAGATGAACAACTTTTGTGTTTTAACTTTTTCAATCCGAGATACCCAAACATGTCAAAAACGTCAATTTTCGCAGAAACACAAATCTGTCCGAATTTTATATGTCACAGTTTAAAGATATTGAGTTCTACCATAGCAAATCAACTCCAAATTTTATGAAATTTTACAGAGGCCATCTTAAGATGTTTATCTACAACTTTCATGTTCGGCAAAAGATCTAATTCAGTCTAGAACTAATGTCAAAAACGCAATCAAGATCAGATCTAAGTTCTGTCAAGAAATTCAAGATCTAATTTCAAGCAGTTCGGTTTCGGTTGGTTTTCACATATCAAATTGTCACGAAAAATTCTGAAAATTTATGGTGGTGTTCTTAACATATAGATCTACAACTTCTATGTTTAGCACCAATCATGAATCGGTCCAGATCTAAGTCAAAAATCAACCTCAAGTTCGGACTAGGAATCTACCACCGTTTCAAGATCTAAACCCAAGGCAGGTCTGTTCGTGGTCGTTTTCGGATATCAAAACACGAGGAAAAATTATGAAAATTTTACAGTAGATAGATCTATGTCTTAGAAACGTTTTTCGTGTTTTAAGTTTTTCCGTTTGAAGTCGTTTTAAGGTTCAGAAAAATTAGACAACACTGTTGCGCTGTTAAAAGATTTACGTTGGCAGATTTCATGTCCTTGATTCGAATCTTTAAATATAACGTATTTTAATTTCGCCCAAAACCATGTAAGAGTTAACTTACAGATTTACGGATGTCTCAGCTCGATGATTCGGAGGCGTGGCTTCCACGTTCTTCGTTCTCCCTACGAGATCCTTCATTTTTCCTCAACGCGTCCGGATCGGGGTTTAGAATAGAAAAGAGGTTTAATTAGGATTCGTTTTTGAATCTTGAATGGAAAGGAATGAACAAGATCTTACCACGAAAGCAAGGGTCTCCAAATTTTCGTCCAACTCAGTCTTCGAATGCCTTCGTGCCTCCGACGACTCCGAGATTAAGGTTTTCGGACGTATAGAGAGTTGTAGGGTTTTTTTGAAAAGTGTTCGAGGCTTCCAAGGGGGTTTATTTATAGATAGCTAAGACCTAGGGCGTCCAAGATCTGACCCTAAGGGTCTTGAGTCGAAAGATGTTCAACCGAATGTCGAAAAATCCGGAATCGGGCGAGAAAATCGCGGAACGCCGCAACTGCTCTGCCAGCGCGCTCATGGCGCGGTTTTCTCCTTGGGAGCGCGCGGAGACCGCGCCATCCTGGCCTGGACTTCGGTCTGGGCCGGGTCGTGCGATCCGTCGGGTCTTTCCTCCTCTCTTTCGGACTTCTATCCTCTATGTTCCCGGATTCGGATTTCCGGGGTATCTTCGGGCTCCGATTTCCTATCTTAATTTTATTCGGATCTAAATTTACATTTGGACTCGGGTTATTGAGTCCATCGGTGTTGGGTTTCCGTGTAACCATTTATTCGATTAAATTGTCTTCGGCTTCCCGGGTTCTCGGAATTTTGATTCCTTTTTAACTTAAATTCCATTTCTCATTTCCTTATCTTTATTTCTTTATTTATTGTATTTATTTTATGTTGGAAAATTCTCAGGTATTACAGTCTACACTCCTTAAGAATCAACTTCGTTCTCGAAGTTGTGTTTCGGCTTTTCTCGTATTAGGTACTAATCCTTTTGTTTATTTTATTATTTTGTGACTGGACTTAGAATTAAAACTTCTAAGCTGCCTACGTACCCTGTGAAGGGATCAAGCCATAACGTAGTTCAAAACAATTTGAAGTTGTTTATTATATATATATATATTTATTCAGGATACATCTTATCGAGTTGAACTCCAAAAATAAATTATTATGGGGTATCACATCCTCTCCCCCTGAGGGCTTCAGTTATGTCCACATAACTGCCTATTCATTATTCTCAATAAGGTTCGGGTCAAGGTTTAAATGAGTCGTGCGTTTGAAATGGATTTGTTGTTTGGGAATCCAACAAAATTTTTGGAATAGAGAGTGTTTTAGTAACGACTTGATTTTTATTGTTTCAAAAAAGGAAATTTTCTAATTCGTACCAGGATAGGAATGGCTAAGGTCGAGATTTGTTATGCTTAGGCGTGCGCTTAGATGAACGCGATCTAGAACTAAGGCAATATCAGTCTCTAGTTAGCGTTCATAATTTGGTGTCAAGCCTCTAAGTTATCTAGGTGTAGCAAGAGATCTAAGTTAGAATATATCACGCTTCTAAGTTCTCTAAGTTTAGGCAATGCAGTATGCACATGCAAAAGATGATTTCCCCCCAAAACTAATTCATGCACTATGTATATATTTTTTTTTTTTCCATGAGGTTTAAAATAAAAATTTAATCCATGGAATTAATGCTTTAAAAATTTAAAGTAATATTTAAAATCCTTGGACCTCTATATTGGGTCAAAGATAATTATCAATTGGGCTCAAAAATGATTTGGGCTAGGAAACTTTCAAAATAATAATTTGGGCTTCGATAATAATTTAAAAATAATAATGGTTTAAAAATAATAGTTTAATAATAATAATAATAATAATAATAATAATAATAATAATAATAATAGGTTTAAAAATATTCCGGGCTCTGATACCACTCTGTATCAGATATTTTCTTTAAAATAGATAGTTTTAAAATATTCTGGGCTTTGATACCACTCTGTAACACCCCGGTTTTTGGTCACCCTGGTCGGGATGTCACCGCCACACCTCCCTAGCAAGACACGGTTTCTCCGAGCTTGCTAAAGAAATGCAAGGCTATGGTTTTTCAGAATTTAAAACATTCAAACAGCCCATTTATATATAATTTAAAAATAATGTCATTACAGTTGCAGCGGAAAATAATATTTACATAAGTATAATGCAGCGGAATTTGAATATAGCCAACACGGCCAGAATACGTGTTAAACAGGCCCGTTCATGCAATTTCTAGTCTAACGTAACATTTAAAAATAAAGTATTTCCCCAAAATTCTCATGAATGCATATGATGATGCATATTCTTCAGCTCTGAAAGAACACAGGAAAAAAAGACGGTTTTGGTCAGCACTACGTGCTGAGTAAGTTAACACATACATAACTATGGGGTTTCAAAGCCATTATTTCATATTTAAAGAAAACATGTGCACAACACCACATAATTTAATTTATTTCGCTAACAATAATTCAAACGACAGAGACTTAATAAGATCATAAATATAATTTGCAAAGCAATATAATTGTAGGACATAATTTAAAAGCATAATCCAAAAGGAACAATTTTCGAGTCGCCTAGTTTCATATCTCATGTCTCATGTTTCAAGTTTATATTTCAAATTGCCATTCGGCAAGCTTTATTTATCAATTGCCTTTCGGCAAGCATTATATCTCAATTGCCTTTCGGCAAGCATTATATCTCAATTGCCTTTCGGCAAGCATTATATTTCAATTGCCTTTCGGCAAGCATTATATTTCAATTGCCTTTCGGCAAACATTATATTTCAATTGCCTTTCGGCAAGCATTATATTTCAATTGCCTTTCGGCAAGCATTATATCTCAATTGCCTTTCGGCAAGCATCGTATTTCATGTGTATTTTATTTCAAATGAATTCCCAATCATTTAAACCTTAAAGGCTAATTTCATGTTTCGACAAGATTTCAAGATTTGACTTCCGGTAAACCACTGTTTACTCTAAAATTCGTCTAAATTCAGATTTAAATTCAAAAATTCCGAAATTTCACCACTGACTCAGAAACGTCGAGATGAACAACTTTTGTGTTTTAACTTTTTCAATCCGATATACCCAAACATGTCAAAAACGTCAATTTTCGCAGAAACACAAATCTGTCCGAATTTTATATGTCACAGTTTAAAGATATCGAGTTCTACCATAGCAAATCAACTCCAAATTTTATGAAATTTTACAGAGGCCATCTTAAGACGTTTATCTACAACTTTCATGTTCGGCAAAAGTTCTAATTTAGTCTAGAACTAATGTCAAAAACGCAATCAAGATCAGACCTAAGTTCTGTCAAGAAATTCAAGATCTAATTTCAAGCAGTTCGGTTTCGGTTGGTTTTCACATATCAAATTGTCACGAAAAATTCTGAAAATTTATGGTGGTGTTCTTAACATATAGATCTACAACTCCTATGTTTAGCACCAATCCTGAATCGGTCCAGATCTAAGTCAAAAATCAACCTCAAGTTCGGACTAAGAATCTACCATCGTTTCAAGATCTAAACCCAAGGCAGGTCTGTTCGTGGTCATTTTTGGATAGCAAAACACGATGAAAAATTATGAAAATTTTACAGTAGATAGATCTATGTCTTAGGAACGTTTTTCGTGTTTTAATTTTTTCCGTTTGAAGTCGTTTTAAGGTACGGAAAAATTAGACAACACTGTTGCGCCGTTAAAAGATTTACGTTGGCAGATTTCATGTCCTTGATTCGAATCTTTAAATCTAACGTATTTTAATTTCGCCCAAAACCATGTAAGAGTTAACTTACAGATTTACGGATGTCTCGGCTCAATGATTCGGAGGCGTGGCTTCCACGTTCTTCGTTCTCCCTCCGAGATCCTTCGTTTTTCCTCAATGCGTCCGGATCGGGGTTTAGAATAGAAAAGAGGTTTAATTAGGATTCGTTTTTGAATCTTGAATGGAAAGGAATGAACAAGATCTTACCACGAAAGCAAGGGTCTCCAAATTTTCGTCCAACTCAGTCTTCGAATGCCTTCGTGCCTCCGACGACTCCGGGATTAGGGTTTTCGGACGTATAGAGAGTTGTAGGGTTTTTTTGAAAAGTGTTCGGGGCTTCCAAGGGGGTTTATTTATAGATAGCTAAGACCTAGGGCGTCCAAGATCTGACCCTAAGGGTCTTGAGTCGAAAGATGTTCAACCGAATGTCGAAAAATCCGGAATCGGGCGAGAAAATCGCGGAACGCCGCAACTGCTCTGCCGGCGCGCTCGTGGCGCGGTTTTCTCCTTGGGAGCGCGCGGAGACCGCGCCATCCTGGCCTGGACTTCGGTCTGGGCCGGGTCGTGCGATCCGTCGGGTCTTTCCTCCTCTCTTTCGGTGTTCTATCCATCTATGTTCCCGGATTCAGATTTCCGGGGTATCTTCGGGCTCCGATTTCCTATCTTAATTTTATTCGGATCTAAATTTACATTTGGACTCGGGTTATTGAGTCCATCGGTGTTGGGTTTCCGTGTAACCATTATTCGATTAAATTGTCTTCGGCTTCCCGGGTTCTCGGAATTTTGATTCTTTTTTAACTTAAATTCCATTTCTCATTTCCTTATCTTTATTTCTTTATTTATTGTATTTATTTTATTTATTGTATTTATTTTATGTTGGAAAATTCTCGGGTATTACACCACCCTCTTGCGAAATATTTTGATGGACATGCTTTCGTGCAGCGGTTGACAAAACCGGAAGAAGAGTTGGTGGTGGACCTATCGTTGCAACAGGTGAGACCGAAGGTGGTACTAAAGGAATTGAAGGCAAAGTTCCCCAATAACGTGTCATCTGTGAAGACAATCTACAATGCGCGGCAGAAACATAGATTGAACAAGCAGGACGAGCTCAGCTGCAATATTTATTGGGAAAGTTGGATGAGCACAAGTATCATTGCCATCACCGCATAAATGAAGCCACAAGTGAAGTGAGAGATTTATTCTTTGCCCATCCCACCGGTATTGAGCTACTGCGTGCATTTCCACATGTGCTATTGATGGATTGTACATACAAAACTAATGTGTACAAATTTCCTTTGCTGGAGATAGTCGGTGCGTCATCTACTGGATTGACCTTTTGTGTTGCTTGTGTCTATATGGAGGCGGAGAAGGGGGATAATTACACATGGGCACTTGAGACTCTGCAAACAATAATGGATGGACACTGTTTACCAAAGGTGGTGGTTACTGATAGGGAATTGGCCCTTATGAATGCAATTGAGAGAGTATTTCCTGATGCTGCATAGTTTTTATGCACATGCACATAACCAAGAATGTTACTGTCAATTGTAAGAAACACATACCAACAAAAAAGATGTGGGAGGCGTTTATGGAACAGTGGAAAATGTGATTAAGGCAGATACCGAAAAGATGTTTAAGGAACAATTGAACCGCTTCTGTAATGACTATGCAAACATTCCGAAGGCGGTTGATTATTGTTTGAGGCAATGGCTGGAGCCGTACAGTAAGAAATTCTGTTCATATGCGACAAACAAGGTCATGCACTACGGGCATAATACCACCAATCGGTTAGTATTATAAGTATATATATTTAATTTGATGTTATATGGACAAAAATTTTCACACTTTGATAATATTGGATGTTTGTTTTAACTCGCATCTTTTTTAGGACCGAGAGTCATCATGCCATGTTCAAGAAGCAACTAGGTTCAAGTATGGGGACTTTTGAGACTTGTTGGGAAACTTTTCATACGTTGACAGTAAATGTGCAACAAGAAGTTAAGCAATCATTCGAGAAGAGTATGTACAAGCAGGCGGCGAGGTACAAAATATTGTTTTTAAGGATCTTCGAGGCTTTGTGTCAACCCACGCTTTGTATGAAATCGTTGAGGTGATAAAATCGCTACCGGAGGGTGTGATGGATGCAGATTTATGTGGGTGCGTTATGCGGACCAGTCTGGGTCTTCCATGTCCTCACGAGATATCAGAATACGTTACCAAAAAGCTACCCATTCCACTAGATCGGGTTGATGATTTTTTAAAGAAATTAGATATGTTACCTCTTTATGTGGCCGGTGTTAAACAAGATCCAATTCCAGACATCGACGAATTGTTTAAAAGCACAAAGGAGAAATTTGATGCTTTGGATTATGCGGGCAAGAAGTTGTTGTTGAGGAAGATGCAGGAGTTGGTAAACCCCAGTACTACTTCATTGAATGAGCCATCCGAAAAAATCCGAACACGAGGCAGACCAAAGAACTCCAAGAAAAAAGATTCCACTAAGAGGGATCCCAACGCATTTGAGTTGGTGGATAGTTGTTCGCCGGTAGGTTCTGGTGTAGTTTACGTTGTGGGGCCGGTTGCAGCAGTCCCGTTTTTCTCATCTGTCGGGCGACATCCGAAACATAAGGTGAAATTTAGCATTATATGTTATAAGATAAATGTGTAACATGTTGTAATTTCACATAATGTTGGTAAGTGTTGTCTACAGGCTGTTCGAGGTAAGAGGAATAGAAATTGGCCGGTTGAGCTTGAGAAATATGCACCACCGCATTTCGACAGTTACATCACTAATGTGAAAAACGTATGACCGATGGGCACTGTGGCTTTCGATCTGTCGCAGAGTTGTTGGCAATTGGTGAAGATCAATGGCACACTGTGAGGTCCGATTTGATACATCATCTCGATCAATATACAGCCTTATATCAGCAGATGTTTGTATTGAGACCAGTTGAGCACGTTCGTGGTATGCTAAACCACCTTGGTGACACAATTGGTCCAGAAGGATTGTTCACCATACCCGAGATGGGTCATCTAGCTGCATCCAGCTATAATGTGGCTTTGGCCATTCTGACACGGGGTGGATCACACACATATTTGCCTTTCCTCACAAGACGTTCGGCCCGAGCCAAAGCAGTGGGCCGTCTGCGGGACCGGATATAGGTACGAACAACTGTGAATCAAAACAAGAAGAGTGTTAATATATGATATGTAATACATGAAAAACCAAGAATGAAAAAAAGAATAAAAATATATAAAAAAGAAAATTGAACAGACCGCGCGGCAGCAGCACTCGACAAGTGCTGAGTGCTGCACGGCACATGGTGCCGTGTGCCGTGCATATTGCACGGATGTGCCGCACGCCGTGCCTTGCGCACGGCGTGCTTTGCCGTGCACGCAGAAGCGTGCACGGCGCACTAGGTCCAAACGGACCTGGTGCCAGCAAGTTCACCATCTCCAGTGAACTTGCCCAAAATTATTATGAAGCCCTCAATTAATCCCAAAAAAATGTAATTAAATGCTTCATATCTACAATGTGATACTAATGTAACAATTCTAACACTATAATTCAAGATCTATTAGAAATGGGTAAATTAAAATTTTAAACATAAACCCTACATTTTAATCTCTCCATTTGTGAGTGAGAATAATTGATGTATACTTGGGAGATTCCTTCTTCTTGCTTCAAAACCAAACCTGCATGTCAAGAACAAGAACACTGTCGAACAAGAACAAAAACACTGTCAATTTTTTTCCCTTCTGTGAAGACCGAAAGGGTGAGTGGTGGGGTGAATAATTGGGTGGGATGGTGGGCTGAATATAGTAAATATTATAAGTGGATATTATTTTTCTATTGAAGGGTATTTGGGTAATTGAAGATGGTGTGAATTTAAAATGTGTTGATTTCTTTAAGTTTTTTGATGGGGTGGATTTAGAGGTTGGGTATAGGGATGTCAACTTTACCCGTAGGGTCGGGTAACCCGTCGGGTAATCGGGTATCGGATAGGGTATGGTAGAGATAATTGGATAACAGGGAGGGTATTACCCGAAACCGAAATAAATCATATAGGATGCGGGTAATGTACGGATTTCATATATTACCCAATTACCCTA
Source organism: Hygrophila difformis (assembly GCA_030278955.1). NCBI lineage: Eukaryota > Viridiplantae > Streptophyta > Magnoliopsida > Lamiales > Acanthaceae > Hygrophila > Hygrophila difformis. The sequence continues at coordinate 1,269,212 of JAOANR010000257.1, read as the reverse complement.
CCCGATTACCCGATTATATATATATATATATATTGATTTATTTGTCTATATATACTTATATATATTTAAATTTATATTATATATTAAGATAAATTTATATATTTGTTTATTTATTTATTTATTTTTATATTTCAAATTTATTTATGTTTGAGATTTGGCAGTATTTATTTATTTTCTTAAATATTCTTACGAATTTTTTTACTGAATATTCTTAAATTTATTAAGATAAAAGATTTACGAATTTTTTATTGAATATTCGTAAATATTACAGTATTTATTTATGTTGCTTTAGCGGTTTCTTTTAAATATTCTTTTAAATTTTGTTCTCGTGCAATAATGAAGGTTTTATTTATTTTTTTATGGTGAAAAATAAGTTTTTTCTTTATTAAAGTTGGGTCGGGTAGAGTCGGTTAACTATGTAATATTTAAGATTTCGGATACCTATTTATCCGCGGATAATCCGCATACCCCACGGGTATTACCCGAATACTACCCGATATTTAATTTTTGGGTAATAGGGTAGGGTAAGGGTAGGATAATTATATTTCGGATTGAGTGGAGGTGGCCTACCCGTACCCTACCCTACTCGTTTACATCCCTAGTTGGGTGGATTTAGGGGATGTTTGGGAGTCAGCGAATCCGTTAGCAGATAGCAGATTCAGAGAGAGAATTGTGAGAGGATATGCTGATTGAATCCGCTATATGCTCCTAAATATGCCGGCTTCCAAACATCCCCTTAGTAAACCATAGAATCTGAATAGCCGACCTCTTTACATAATTTAAAAGCTGTGGCCAAAATAGAATAAACAAAAAGTAAGAGGTGGAAACCCCAAATTCAAGGGAAATATCGTACTATTAACAATCCAGCAAACCGACGGCTTAAACCCAATTCCGTACAGATTTCCTCTTTGATAATCCGAAAATCTTCGCTGATAAATAAAATATCCTGTCGATTCCTGTCCAATTTTCAGAAAAAAATCGTGTTGTTGGGTTAAATTCAGTGTTCCGTTATTTCGGTGTTTCGCTTATATATTGGGGATGGCAGCGAGTGCAAACCCTCCAGGGGCTCCTAGTAACGGGAATACTAATAACGGGAACAGTAACGGCGGCGCCCCAGAGAATGCGAATGGTGGCAGCCTCTCGGCAACGGAGAATTCCGTGGCGGGACCGAACCAGACCGCCCTTCGCCACAACCCCGGCCTCTCGGTTGATTGGACCCCCGATGAACAGTCAACGCTCGAAGATTTGCTTGCCAAGTTAGCTTAATTTCTTTATTCTTGATGTTTATGGTAGATTCGTTGTTTAGGTTTTGCATAACTGGTCTGTATTTATTTGCCAATTCGTGGTTAGTGCGGTTTTGTTTTTAATTAGAGCATTCGGCAATTGTGATTTGGAAATGAGATGTTGGAAAGAGAGATTTTTTTTTTTTGCAAAATGTGAGTCCAGGTAGACAACTCGACGGAATTTAATTTTACCACCAAGTTGTGAACTCTTGGGAATCTGTTAATATGCCCCAGAAAATGATGTCAAAATTTATATAGCAATATCTGTCTTCCATTGGCAAATGTTCGAGCCGAAGCGCATTTATGGTGAATATTGGTCGGAGCATGTTATGCTCAAACATTAACTTTGAATTGCCTATATGATAATTAAAAGTCTATATTAATTAGGTGTGTACTGACTTCAATTCCTTCGATTAGTGTTGGGCTAATTGAGTGACTGCCATATTTTTGTACTACAGAAATAAAAGGATCAGCACCACGTGGTGGAACTGATATTGTCTACTCATATGGACATCTTGGTTCCCAAATATCTGGAGTGGGTGCTTTCCAGTTCCTGACCATTTATTATTTCATGATGAATCTATCCTTGAAGATTTCCTCAACCTCAAACTGTTTTTTTCGTCTCCCTCTTCAATTTATATCATTTTCCTTGTTGATGTATTGATTTTCTGGAAAAAATCAGTTTTATGTGTCTACATACATCTAATTTCTATGATCCTTGCAAACTTGGCAAATCGAATTGTTTCACTTCATGGATTCTTGCAAATGCCTTGACAAACTGCATGGGTTTGTTCCAGTCTTTTATTCGAAACAATTTTGATTCGTCTAAAGCATCAAGTACCTTAGAAATGAATAACATGTTACAACTTTATTGCAAGCAACTTTTTATAGCTTAAGAAAACTGATCTGCAATCAAGACTCAAATATTGTTAAAAGATTAAAGCCTTGAGATTAATACTTTTAGGGATTTCTGCGAAATTGCTCCCCCCTCCCCCAGGTCCGTGAATTTCTGTGTTTATTGTAGGTGTAAAAAGGTAACTCTTCTCTTCCCATAAATTTATAAAGTAGTCCATTTCTCTTATCTATTCACTAATAAAGCACTCCATTTCCTTTTTCCCTTAAATTCCAAGTTGTAACCCCACATTACAACTGATAAAAAATGGACGCCGTATATGTAAAGATTTGCTGAAGATTTAAGTGTTATATGTTTGGTATTATGTATTTTGAGTATCTGTAAAAAGGAGAATCTAAAATAAGCGAACCTCACAGTTCGTTTGTATGTAAGTGTCTTTTCTGATGAATTATGAGTTTCACCAGTTTCTACTTACTTTTAAGTCGTAACGACATTTATTATTACCTTGATACTGGTTGTATGTCTGATGGAACTTTGTGTTTGCTGCCTTGTGTCTGTGTACTGATTTTGAAGCACAATGCTTGTCAAGAAGAAGCAGTGTGAACACATTTTAATTACACTTTTTTTGGGGTGTTAATTCATTTCTTGCCTTTTTTTGGTCATGTTCTGTTTCTATCTTGCATCAAACAATGAGTCTGGCTCTTTTTGTAGATATGCATCAGAAACAAGTGTTGTTCGATATGCGAAAATTGCTCAGGCATTGAAAGACAAGACAGTCCGTGATGTTGCGTTACGTTGCCGATGGATGACTGTGAGCTCTTGTTTTCTTCAACCTTTTAGTTGCTAAAACACACACCTGATTTGATTGTCTGTTTTCAACATGTTACAAAAGTGCTTTGCCTAGTTAATTGATTGTGTGTAATCTCCTGGATAAGAATTGTTTACAATTTCAATTTTTTTTTTGATATGCTTTCCTAGTTAATTGATTGGTTGTCTTGCATAAAATTGGGTTAATAAAGGTTGGAAGATTCATAAAACTTATTGAGTCTATGGGAGATATGAAAGAAAATTGATATGGATCATAATAAAAAGGTGAAAGAATCATCTGTAGTTTTCATCTTTCTAAAAGTTTCTGGTTCTGAGCTATAGGAAGGAAGGTGGAATTAATAGTATTAGTCGCTACAAGCACTGATCTCTGTCATCAATTCTGTCCACCAATTCTGACTTGAACAGCTTAATGTTTTGCAGAAAAAGGAAAACGGCAAGAGAAGGAAAGATGATCATAACTCAAGGAAAAATAAAGATAAGAAGGTACTTATGGGTTTTTTGAATGATTTATTTTATAATATCCACCCAAAAAAATGCCAATGCGTGTAACTAATTCTTTCTCGGGTAATTGCACGTTTCTCTGGGCTTTCTGTCTCCAAATATGTGTCATCTGCATATTTACCTATCCTTATGTTCAATTTTTAATCAGCTCTGACACTTGAAAATTCACGACCTTCTTTGCTTTTCAAAGAGTTATATTTGGATGAAGATTTGAAGGGTTGTTTTTTTCTAATTCAAAGTGTTGAGTTCAATATTTGTAACAAGCATTGAGGATGTCTAGTGAATGAATATCTCTGACTCTTAAGTCCTTCCTCTTTCAGTAAGCCTTATTAGAATATACATTATACACTTGATGCCAAACATTTACACGACCATGAGAGGCCGTGAATAAAAGTTGTTACTATTTAGCCATTAGTTAAAGTGTTCGTGTTGTTTACTTTTAGATATATTATTCTTCCTCAAGTTCAGCTAGGGTAGATATATTCCTTAGCTGTTTACTTATTTCTCAAATGTTATATCTTGAAGCTTTTGCAATTGTCTGAATTTTGTTTAAAAATGCTTGGTTATTGGTTTTGAATAATCATTTTATTTTTTTCCAGGAAATTTTTTTAATTGGAAATAAGATCGTAAATTGGAGGCAACATTTTTTGAATCAGCAAATCAATTTTCTGGTTTATTGGAGCACCTTTTGAACCCATTTCTGGTTATAACCCACATTCTCTTTGCTACATCAATTGCACCTTAACAATAACCCACTTTCAACCTACCTCCTGTATTTCCCATGTCATTTCCTTTGCTTATAACTCACTTTTGAGGGATCCACCATCAAATCATGTAATTATACACATTTTACCAAATACATTAATATTCCATATTGGAAATGAAAAATAAAGAATTGGAAATACATTAATATTCCCACATTCTCTTTTAAAGATGAAATGAAAAATACAGAATTGGAAATCGATATCGAGTGGAAAATACGTAATAAAAATAACTGTCATTTAAACATTTATATTTAGCAAAACATAATAAATATTTTTTTTGAAATGTTATAACAATATTCTAAATGTATCTAGCTAAAACATATTCTAAATGTACACAACAAAAAAAAAAGAATTCAAAATTTAGAGAAAAAAAAAATTAGAACAGAAATTGTCGGTGGTAGGCAAGCACACACACCCTTCTGATTCTGTTTTTTTAATTTTATTTTTTTTATTTGGTTAACTTGGTTCATACTTCTGAACCAAATTCATAAAGTTAAACTATGGCAGTATGGCCAATCCCCCACTATGGCCAATGACTTTGATCAGATATCTAGCCAAGTTAGCCTACACCTAACGATCTGGACTAATAGCCAGCCTACACAAAGGAACCATTTCCTTCTTCTCTGTAGTTTTTCTCTGTTATTTAAGCTGACAGTTTTTTGGCTTATTCTTGATTGACAATTTTCCTGTTGTGAGCTAAATTAGTTGGACTGGTCAATCCTATCCAGATTTAGAATCATTAGCATCTGGTAGTGCTGGGGACCTTAGGATAGATGTTTTCAGATGTTTCTATGGACTGCACATTTGCAGTAAGGCGAGATTTGGAGTCCGCCAACATTGGTTAAAATCAGCTAGATGTGATGCAAATACACTTGTTCTGGCAACCAAGTTTTCCAATGTTACTAAAATTGCATCAAATAGGATGACATCCACTAATGATATCAGCGTTTTGCAGAATCATGAAAACCCACCCAAAAAAAAAAAGAAAATTCAACTGTATATATTGTATAGGTAACGTCCACTAATACAGACATCTTGGTTAAAAGTGCCATTTGTTATATGATTATAAGGGAGCAATTTCAATGTGGCCCAGTCAATTTTGATTCTTATTAATTCATATAAAATTCAACTAATGCTATTTATTTTCTCTTTTTATTTTCAGGAAAAAGTTATAGATTCATTGCCAAAATCATCTCAGGTTGCAAACCGCTCCAATAATCCTCCCTATGTTCAGTCAGTGGTGTCACTGGATAGTGATGATGGAATCTCATACAAAGGTCAATAGGGTCTGGATACTTTATAAATATTCTGGCCTAAAGTTGTTTTACTTTGTTTGGTAGTCAGAAATTTCGTATCCCAGTATCTTCATAATTTCTTTTACATATGCAATGCCATATGGTTGGTTGACTGTTGATGAATTTGGTGCCGGCACCAGGATTGAACCAAAATTGCACCACCTTCCCTTTTTGGTGTAGTAACATTTCTTCATGGAAATAGATTACTGATTAGATTAATATCTCATTCCCATTTACTATTTAGTTGAGAAAACTGTTGGAAGTAACTGTTGTGTCTTGAGCACCCCACTAACCACCATCACCCCAACCCCATAGTGTAATTACACATCTACTTGTTGCTGTCTATGAGAAAACTGTTGGAAGTAATTGTTGTGTTTCATTCCCATCTGTTTCTTAAAATTTATCAATAGAGATTAATATTTATAATAAAGTTAAACATATAAAGCTAATATAATAGAAATAGGGGAAAAGATACGTATTTACTAATTACGAGTTATTTTTTGGAGATATATTTATCCCGAATCAACATGCTATATGTCAAAGTATAAATTGTATTCGTAAGCTCGTCAAATTTCAATGGAATAATCCTTGCCAATTGCCATGCATAAGATTTTATTTGATAGCTTTTGATTTTCCCTTTGGATTGAATGTTCCTTGATTATATTTTGAGAGTGTTTTAATGTGTGCATTTTAGCTATTGGCGGAGCTACAGGACAACTTCTTGAGCAAAATGCCCATGCATTGGATCAAATTTCTGCCAACTTCTCTTCTTTCAAGGTATTAATTATGAAAATTTATGGTGCCCGATTATTTTGTTGGGATTTGCATGTGGCTAGGTTGCTTGAGAGTTATGTGAACTGTGAACTAGGCTTATAGCCATTTTTCTTGGTTCATCCGATGCTATTGCTATTACTTCCTGTTATCAAGGTATGGTGTAGGTTTGAATAAGAATTATGTCTCTCGAGCTTTGGGTCTTCCAGCCTAGCGGGTCTTTTCCTGAAGGCATTAATGATGCAAATATTGTATTGATACCAAAGAAACAACAACCAGAGAGAGTATCGGATCTTTGCCCTATTGCCTTATGTAATTGCCCTGGCTGGATCCGGGCACCGAAAGACTCTACTGAGACAAAGATGGGCTGTGGAAATGCTTATGATGAGTGAATTTTGTATAGTGGGCGGTTATGAAATGGATTCATTAAGGTTGAAAGGAAATTTAACCTATATTAAAGTAATTATACCATACTACATGGGTCTAATGAATGCTTGTTTGTTAAGATCTTGCATCACTTGAATTAATAATTAAAAAATTAGTTCGTTAAGCTTGTTGTGATAACTTCATTCATGGTATGGTTTAGGGGTAAAATGGAATTAAAATTTCATCGATTTGATTTTCATTTATTACTAAATCAAAAGTAACCTCAAGTATCATTTTTAGTAAAATAATTTTTGATTTTTTGTTTTAAAGTTTTAGCTTAATGATATAGAGTCTACAGTATTTCTTTCTGCTCTGTAAAATAAAGCAGGGCTGTAAAATAAAAAGGGGCCTAATTTCTCATTGACATATTACTGTCATGTTTGTTCTCTCTCTCTCTCTCTCAAGTTATGTTTTAAAAAAAATATTGTTGTATGAAGGAGTTATTTTATATATAAATGTACTTAATGAGTTGCATATGTTGCTTCTATCATGTATCTAAGCTTCGAATTTGATTCTTAGTGAGTTGCATATGTTGCTTCTATCATGTGGCATTCTTTCTAATGCCAGTTCTTTTGATTGTTTTGACATCATACTCGCAGTTGATATTGCATGCAGGTACATGAGAACATTGATCTCTTCTGCCAAGCTCGAAGCAACATCCTCTCAATTTTGAATGAGTATGCCCTACTGTCTTAATTATAATCACATCTTACCATTTTTTTTTTTTTTTTTGTTATAGCCAGCGAAGAAGTGTTTTCATATTAATATCTGATTGAATTATTTTTATATATTAAAATATTATATATCATTGAACGTGTGTCGGTGTTGTTAATGAATGGTGATTTATTTTAGAGTGATTTCTTGAAAAGATGGCCTTTAACTTATGTGTAGAACAATAGACCAACTTTCTAAACCTGAATTTTTCATAATCCAAAAAAATAGATTCAGTCAAATTTAGCCATTAAGTCCATTAAGTGGACAAAGATATTTTTGTTATGTCAATATATATATATATATATATATTTATAAAATTTCAAAATATCATACTACTCTTTAAAATTCTGTTTGGTCCACAAAAGTATATTTAAAAAAGAAAGAAAGAAAGAAAAAGAGAATTATCATCAACCCAAAACAGTAGGCTTGGAGTAGTTAGGTTAAGGTTAGGGTATGATGTCAATTTAGTATGCTTAGTGTAAAATTTGATGGCATGTTTGTACTTTAGCAATGTTTAGAATTTTTGAAATATGCTAATTTAACTCTTGAATTGGATTGAAGTTTTTTTTTCCCCCCAAAGAAAATTGAATACCAGTATGAAGAGTTGAAGACAACCAAAATGTTCAAAGCCGTATTTATTGTTTATTACATTATAGAAGGGAAATATTTGAGGTGAATACTTATGTTGTTTGTGTTAATTACCTTACTTTCCAAAAATTGCCTGTAATTTTAAAGTTTAAATGTATTAGTCTGTTATTAGTTATTAGTAACTAGGACAGATATTCTTGCTTATGTGTGTTATTGATGACTGTGGTTTCATTTATCTACCTGTTGATGCTGCTATTACTTGAAAATTGAAACATTTTGTTAGTCTAAATTTGGGTAACCTTTCTAAAACACTGATTGAGAGCTTGGAAAATTTGCCTGAACACATACTACTGATACTAGTTTAACTCTGGGCCAGCTTTTACCTTTCTGATGTTTACTCTATTATCAGTTTATCAGTGATGTTAAAACTTGTTGAGATGATCCACAAATCTGCAGACATGCTTCACATCATAAAAATCATTGAACTTATCTAATGCGAGCATACAACAAATTCTTGAAGCTTTATAAATTTAACTTGCTATTTGATTATATATAGTAGATTTATATTAACCTAATGAACAATGTTTATAAATTACTTGGGTTGTAAAAGAATGAGAAATTCATTTGCAAGAAGTAGAAAAGAATCGATATTACCCTAAATTGTGAAGATTTTCAGAAGCATACTTTTGCTTGACTACTTACCCCAAAACTCAATTGATGCTAATGATGATATCATAATCTGAACTTTGTCTACACACATGCAGCTTTAACGACTTGCCAGAGATAATGAAGCAAATGCCCCCATTGCCTGTCAAACTGAACGAGCAGCTTGCCAACTCCATTCTCCCTCGGACATCCCTGGCAAAAAAAGCTTGATGCTGCCTTGTTGTTCTACTGTTTGCTGTGGTGTCCAGTGCCTCAATGGGTAGTTCTAGCAAAGAAATAAAGCAGTTAGTCAACTCAATCCGACCCAAAGCCCAACTCGTCTTTAGTTAGAAGGAAGTTCGCGTCCTTGTATAAATGCTTGTTCTTGGCTGTATTTTGTGTCATATTTCTGTTCCTAGTTGTCACTCAGTTCTTGATTTCAGTTTTAAATTGTTTGTTTGTGTTGTATATCTGAATAAGATACTAGTGTAAATAACTTAATGGGTAATTTTATTTTGTTATTCTGATAGGAGTACTAATTGATGTTCTTTATATCCTTTGCTATTTTATTTTAAAGCAGTATCATTGTTTGCTTTTTCTATTGAATGTAAAAATAGAATATTCATAGTATAAGCTAGAAACTTCCTAGTACTCCCTTGGTCATGCACTCATGCTGGTAGCTCACTTCAGTACATGGCAGCGCTATGCCTATGGGGTGGGACGTATGGTTGAATTCTTCGTATCACTTTGTTGAATTATGCTATCATTAAACTGAATTAGAAATACTATATTTTGAGATCGGGAAATCCATTCTATTTTAAATAGTTACGGGGGCAGTTAGCCCGGTCGATAGATGCGGTTAGAAGTGCCGGGGAAACTGAACTTAAGAAGAAAAAAGTGAACTACGGTGACCTGATTCTCTCATAGAAAGCAACTATCTGAGAGATACGTAGGCAGCCCTAAGACTGGGTCCGGTCTAATATATGTATAGAAGGATTGGAAATTAGGGAAGTACAATGATACTGTTAAAGATTGATGCGATGGGATTGTGACCCGGCCGGATGCGAGAACTATATGTAAATAGTGAATTACTATTAATTATGATCATTCCCATTACAACTATAAAATAGTAAATTACTACTCCCTCCGTCCCATATTTATCTCCTTCGACACTGTAGATACGGAGTTTAAGAAAGTTGTATTTTATTATTTTCATTTGTACTTTTTGAGGGGTAAATTTATCTCTTTTTGTCTTGCAGTGCAATTGTTAGTAAAATTAAAGATTGGTTTTTCTGTAAATATATGGACATGTAGGGACATTTTAGTAAAAAAAATTCCCTTTTTGGGGTAAGAAAATAAATGTGGGACGTCCAAAAACGGAAAGTAAGAAGATAAATATGGGACGGAGGGAGTATTTATTATGTCCAAAATATAAAATATTTATATACTATATAAATAGATAATATAATGTAGTAAAATAGATAATATAGTGGTTAATATAGATTGATTATGCTAGACTATTTATTAAACGAAGACAATTAAAAAAATTAGTCGATGGTATATATGATTTTTTTTAATTTAATATCGAATATAGATAATGTGGCCTAAAAACCAATTTTTTAAATAATTAATCATTCTACATAATTGTTCGTCATATAACTTTTAAGGCAAATAATTTAAACTATAGTTATTATACCTAAATAGGGCTGGGGAAAAATACCGAATATACCGCATACCGCATATACCGTACCGAAAAAATACCTAGAATACCGAGATTTTCGGTATACCGTAATTTTTGGTACGTTATCATACTGTGCCGTAAGATTTCGGTACGGTAACGATATAAATTTTTTAATACCGCGGTATACCGTTACCGTACCGAACTTCGGTATATACCGCGGTATCGGTATGTATTGATTCTTCGGTATGTCGGTATATACCGTGATACCGGTATATGCCGCAATACCGATATGCCGGTATATAGCGAATGTTCGGTATGTCGGTATATACCGCAATACCAGTATGTCGGTATGTAGCGAATGTTCAGTATGTCGGTATATACCGCGATACTGCCGGTATATATAGAAGGTTCGGTATATACCGAACTTACCGAAATGTCGGTATGGCAATGGTATGGAAATATTTCATACCGAAATTTCGGTATACCGAAGATCAGTATACCGAAAGGTTCGGTACGGCAACGATATGAAAATTTTCATACCGTAAAGTTCGGTACAGTATACGATACAGCGAAATTTTTTCGGTATACCGTACCGACCCACCCTATACCTAATACCGCATTATGCTCAAGCTCAACATTATATAAATTAAACTGAAAATTAAATTTAATAACATATTAGTTAATAGTTAACATATACTCTATGAGAAATTGTTTAAATATAACTAATTCATCTACTAACTAATATATTTTCTAGGTAGATTATTAATGCCAAAAAAGAAATTAAATGCAATAAACAACATTACTTTTACACAAAACTGTCGACATTTCAAAGAGATATATATATATATATAATCGGAATTAAATAAACCACAAATTAAAAGTGGTTATAAAAATATAAAATTCATTAAAAAATAAATATTTTGAATAAATTAAAATCAACAACGAGATGATATAGTATTTATAAATAGATATTTTTAATTTTTAATTATGAAGATTACATCTTTTTTCATGAGCTATTTCAAAGTTATTACTACTAGATTTTTCCAGCCGTTGCGCACGGGCAGTGGCGGAACTACATGGGGGCTTGGGGGCCGCCCCCTGAGTTCGAAATTTGCTATTAAGTTTTATATAGTTATGTTTTTTTGGGTAAAGTATATAGTTATGTTATTTTAGCTATATCATAAATTCTTTTTATATAATTCTGCCACCTCAAACTGAAATCTTGGCATTCATATTTTATACAGTCGTGTAAATTTAATTATATTAGAATCATTTTTCAATAATTTATGGGGAAGAAGAAAAAAAATACAACATGTTTCTTTGTTAGTGAGCTTTTTTAACATAGAGTTATATGTATTCTTTAAAGATATAGGCTCATGTAGAGTTAGACGAGGAGAGTGACATCATTAGCAATCCAAAATAAACGAATCAATTGATAGTTATTCTATGAAAATTAAAGATGAAATAAAATAAAGTTATTTAGTCGCATCCTTGCCCCCCGCCTCAGAGACTCTGCATCAACCACTGCACACAGGTGTTAAACTTATATGCGCACTGGTGTTGAACTTCTATGAGTTTGTAAATGAAAATATAATTTTTTTGAATTATATGAGGTTAGGGATGAGAATAGGTCAGACTACCCGACATGGGCCTATGGCATAGTCTGTCGAAGACCATGTCAGGCCAAAATTTTGATAAATAGGCTAAGCTTAGGCTTTTCTGAAAGCCTATTTATCTAAATAGATCCGGATCAAACTTTATAAAAAACAAACTTATTAGACCTACCAGATCGGCATAGTTATCATTATTTATAAAATGATATTTTTAATTTTTAATTATGAAGATTACATATTTTTTTCATGAGCTATTTCAAAGTTATTAGTATTCTTAATGTCCATTAGTTATAATAAAAAGGAAGTTTTGATGGCCCTATAGCCTATTCATAAGATCACTAGGTTTTATATAAGTATTAATTATAGATAGTATATGGCATTATGACGTACAAGTACAATTGAATTCAGTACATCATTAAGCTAACCTTAAAAACTCATTGTTGAATTGGGAATTACATTTTTTAATTTTCAATCTCAAGGGGTTGAATGATCAAGTTTTCAATTCTTAACTGGGCAGATCAAGACTTACCCAAACGATTATGGCTTCGGCTCCTAAAAAAAAAAAAAAAAAAACAAAAAAAAAACCTCCGGAAAAAAGAAAAGATTTATTGTTTTGTTGTATTTAAAGCCAAGATGTAAAGTTTGAGCTAATTAATATTAAACACTGGATGCCTATATTTATCGATATGTTGAGATATACTATTTCTTTTTCTCTCTCTTTTTCTTTTTATAAATTTTCTTTTCTTTTCTCTTGACTAGTCTTTTGGCTACAAAGTCTCAAACACAGACCTTTGTGGGCACTGGGGAAGTATAATTATTAAAAATAAATTTTAAATTACTTCCTCTGTTTTTGAAAGCATGTGATGGGCCCACATATTACGCAATTCAGCATATTTTAAGTCATAAATAATTCAAGTTTAGTACAAGTAAAAATTCTAAAAGTTCGATATTTTAAAACTACACGACAAGACGAATCTAATAAGATCTCACTTGATATATTATAACTTGTATAACTACGACAAAACTTTAAGTGAAAGTCTGTTTGTGAATAGTGACATCTAACTAAATGTAAACAACTTTCAAGAACGGAGGTAGTATTTAATAATATTAATTTGTACGTTTATATAGTTTAGGTGAATAGTCAAGTATATACCGAACCGTATTGGATCCAAAATTAAAATATTAAATTTTCAATATTAATTGTTCGATATCTGCATTCATTCAACCAATTATTAGTAAGTTTTGGATTGGAGATTTACCCTAATGGTCAAATACTCCGACTCCCGGCTCTGAATCTATAAGTTGGGGTTCGAATAGGGGTGGGAATAGGCCAGGCCAGGCTTGACCTTGTATGGCCTAGGCCTACTTAAATTTTGTAAGGCCTGAGCCTGGCCTACGGCTCTTTGTAGGCCTAGGCCTGGCCTTTTTTGTTTAAGTAGGTCAGGTTTTAGGCATTTTGAAGATTTATTTAAGCCTATTTAGTCAGTAAATAAATATTGAATAAAAATATTAATAAATTATAAAAAATTTTAACAGGCCGGCCAAGTAGGCCTAACAGGCTTTTCTATGAGGTCCGGCCTAGACTTATATAAACAAATACCCCTTGAAAATTACCCGGGCCTGGTCTATTTTGTAAAAAGGCCAGGACAAACCGTAGGCCCCTGTCGGGTGGCCTGGTCTATTCCCACCCCTAGATTCGAATCCCGATCAAGTACTCAGACCATAGGCCCCTGTCGGGTTCGAACCTCCACCTGACCCCCTATCCCTATTTGTTCAATTTTATAATTTATGTGATATGAGGTCCCATTCCTCGAACCATTAGTGGCTACTAAAAAAATATTACTACCTCCGTCTCAACATATTTGTTACGGATGGTTTTTTTACACTATTCACTATTTAACTTTGATTCAAATTTTTAGTATAGCTATATAAGAAAAATCATAGTCAAGTGAGATCTTGTTAGATTCGTCTAATCTTGTAGTTTTAGACAATCAACTTTTTATAATTTTTCGTTGTATACAATTTAAGTTATTAATAGTTGAAAATATGTCTCGGCATGCGTGTCGAAGACCAATGTAACAAAAACAATGAGACGGAGGAAGTAGTAAGTTTGAAGAGAGGTATTTTACACTAACTTCCCCATTAAGTATTTAATATAAAAAAATAGAAGTAATTAATAGACAATTGAATTGAATATCATTCGAAATAATTTCGCCAAAAAAAATATCATTCGAAATAATTCGAATCTAATCACAAATCCAACCAAAATATTTTGATTGATTTGCAACCCTATTAGTGTATTGTGATCCCATTCATAATTCGTCAATCGAATTCCAAACCCTCGTTTTCCATCCCGCATTTGTCTTTTTCTCTCGTGCTCGGTGGCCGGAAAGGAGCGCGGGCGCCCGATTAAACAATTCACGCTGCAGATTGCTTCCGACAGCTTCTCCTGGAGCTGAATTGCATTTTCCGCCACCGAGTAATCGAATTTTTTGAGGTAAATAATCCATCTTTTCTAATTTGGAAAATACACCGAGGGTTGCGGTGGCGGTGAAGTTGAAGGAGCTCAATTTTCACAATGCTTGAAAACTCTAGCTCGGATGCACCGGCCCCCGCTGCCGTCAAGCGATATGCTCCTCCTAACCAACGGTATTGGGCATTAATTTTTGTTTTTATTTTCGTTTTCCTTCTCCTTTCCTTGCTAGTTTTGTAATATGGGGCTTTTGAGGTGAAGGGATTGATTTGAGGATTAAATGATTGCTTGCAGGAATCGATCGCTTGGGAGGCGTAAGTCGGGAGGGGGTAAGTATGTTCTTGTTTAATTTTTGGTTTCCTAATCTGGTTGGAATTTTCCAGAATCCAATTGTATTCTGTGACAAGTTATTTACTCGTCGTAACTTGATTATAGTGAATAAACTTGTTGGTTCTTTGCGTTACTCCAAGTTAATAATGACCCTTTCTGCTTTCAATCTAATACCTTGTTGCCTATTACTGACATACTTTGTTTTTTTGCAATAATTGTTTCTATTTCAATTGTTTTGATCTTCATGAAGTTACTTTATTCAGACATAAATTAAATTAGGGAAATTAGAAGTTTCTGAAAATTCCTAGCTTTGGTGATGTGACTTTATTTCAATAGTTACTTCATGAGAGTGTCAAAACTAATTGGGCCTTGACACTAGAATGATAAACTGCACAAAAGATTTAGAGGATGCTCCAAATAAAGTGAACGAACTTGGAACTTCTTTATGTTTTATCACATGGGTGGGATGTGGTAGGCAAAACCTGCAACCTAAAGGATGTTGGCTACCTAAGGTGGTGGTTAGAGATGAGAAATCAATGGTGGGCCCATCGAGGGAATTTAATCTATTGGGATGGATGAAATTAAATGAAAACATCGAGGCAAGATGTATATTGATTGGAGAGGAAATTTCTTATTTGATAATTGCAAACTGCCTTTTTCTGGTAGTTTAGATTTGAATGGTATCAGGACACAATATGACATACATATGCTTTGTTTCACAAATTGCATATAGGGAGAACCTAAAAATAATTGGAAACCAAATTTAAATAATGCTTTTTAAACCATGTATTTTAGCATTTAAAATGTTTTACCTTTTGACAGAATTTGGGCCAAACATCTCTTCACCAAGTGTCTGCAATCTGTCTTCCACATTAGCACAGTGCAACTTTGTAATAATTTGTATTCCATGGAAAAATATGTTACAATCGTTAGGTTTTATCTCAATAATTAATCATATGGATGAATAAACTTTTGCAAAAAATATGGAAAAAACCTCAAGCCATAGATTAGTAACCCACATTGTGGAATAGTTTGTGCTTTTGAATGCCCATGGAATTTTGTTGGTAATTTAACCAGTTGCATTCTTTTAATATTTATTAGCTGTCTTGCAGAACGACTAGAAAGGGCAAGTAGCTATGTGAATGATGTAGAGAGGAACCCCATTAGTGCCACCAAGAGTGGTCCTTTAGCAGATCATGGAGATCCTGGTTATAACAATCGCCCCAGTGAAGGTCTTCGTGGGAGGTTAATTCCTATACAAGGGTGTTCAAACAGTGAAGCTTCTCAGCTACTGAACAAACGTATATTTCGTTTGATATTTACTTCCGTTGATTTTGACATTTGAGATTTCTTAATGAAGTTGTTAATATAATTCCCTTCCTCTAGGTAAGACTACATAACAACTCTACAACCATAGAGTCTGGTCATGTGATGACTTAAGTCCATTGTTCTTATAAATTCTGTCATTGGTATTAGCCTATTGTCTATTTAGTTATCAAAAGTAACAGTCCATTCCAAGTCTGACAAACTAAAAGTCTGAAAATAGACTTAATTGAAGATGTGACGTGGCACATTCTTTGTGTTTATTCTCTGTATGTACAGGTTGGACAGCTACCGTGAATGCACTCAACAGTTTGCCAGAGGATTCTGCTGGTGAGTTGTAGAATTTCTAACCCATAAATATTTGAAAACTCTGGTGTGCTCTCTCAATCTCTAGTTGGATCACTTTAGCTGATGCAAGTTTGCAGTTGGTGTAATTTTTTAATCATATTAATTAATAATTATAGTAATACTATGATTTGTATTGTATTAGGTTTAATTGCTTTTTCTCATCTTCTGCTTTGTATTGAGGGGGGATCGCATTATTCCATTAATATTCGAAATATATGTGTTCATGATGGGTATATTCTATTGTAAATTCTAGCCATTTGTGTAGTGGAAGAACCTCACTTTCATTAGCAGAGACCTAAAAAATCCTTTTTTGTGTTGTTTCACCCCTGCCTTTTGATTGTCCAAAAAGTCTCTCTCACAACCTTGGGCCTCGTCGCCTGAGGCTCCACCTTAATTGGCCCTTCACTAAGCACAACCAATGAACCAACCGATGAATTTGTGTGTGCCCCTCTCATTGCAAAACATATTCCATGCTGAGTCTTTGCTGACTGCAAGTGAAGTTGTTTGCAAATTTAGTGCAGCATCAGTCTTGCAGTTTCCCTTCAGCTATTGCTAGTGTAACTTGTTGTGTTCGACTTGTTTCTACTCTACAAAGCTCACACACTAACCATCTATTCATGTGCCATTGCCTTCTTTTGCATTACTGTGGTGAGGATTGTAGCTTTCCATAAATTTCCCATTTGTCGCTCAATAATGTTTTGTTGCCTTCCCTGTGCATGTCATGATGCATTTACCTTTGTGATGCCATGCATTTTTCTGACTCAGTTTGCCGTCTCTCTTGGAATCTCTAGTCCCTTACTTTTTGTGATCAAGGGCTTGGCTCAGATTGCTGAATTATTATCAAGCTTGATATTTAGGATATCTTGTGGCACAACCTATCATGACTTCTTCAACTCCTTGTGCTATGATTATGAATCTTGTGGTTATTATCTGTCACATAGATCAATATATTATTAAGGGGCATTTCACTCATCACTACAGGCATGATGACACATTGACATGTGATAACTTGGTGGTGCTGAATGATACATGATTCACTACATCAAGACATGATTTATCACTATCCTGTAGTGTTGAATAACACATAATAACTTGTCTCTGACTCTACTATCCTGAAATTTATGTGTGGCTGTTTTCCTCTATTTGAACCCAATGGTTCAAAATTCAAATTGAGCCTTTCAATGAATGCATCTTCTTCAAAATTTCATATGAATACTCGGAAAATCTTTTTACTGTAAATTTACGGTAGGTTAGTTCTTTTTAATTGATGATTTTACCTATTCTAATTGTCTTCTATATATTGGGCGGAGGGATTTATTGTGGTAATAAGTATTATTGCCTGTTCATACTGGATTTCCCTGGCTGAGAAAGTGTTGAGCATTTTTTCCTTCGGAATTTTTATGCATATGTTTTATGATGGTCAAATAAATAACTTTGATCAAACCTTTACAAGAGAAAATGGCATTTTAGAAACGGAATGATCATAAATTGAGGTTTTACTTTGTTATTGCACAGTACATGTTGCAATTCTATTTAAGTTTGGATAAGTAGCTAATCATTCTGAATGCAATTTTCAACCTGATTTGACAAGTGTAGATGTTGAGAATTGTTGCTGTAGTATGCACAAGTTTATACATTTTCTGATTTGAAGGTAAACGGTTGCCTACCCACATGTGAGAATCGTTTGCATATTCTAACTCATTGAAATTTGTGTATTTGTATTGCGTGCATCAGAAAAGCCAGTCCTGTATGCAAGGAAAGGTGCATCTCCATGGGGTCAATCAGTTCTTCCACACCTGGTATGATATATAGTGATGGGTGATTAATCACCTTTTGATATAACTAAAGGAACTAGATTTCATCTCAGTAATAACAAATTATATTTTCTTCCCCTCAGATGGTTCAATCCTCTGGTGGGGTATCTTCTGGTTTACAGAAAGATTTCTTGAGTGAACTCAGGCAGGCAATGCAGAATGCAAATTCCAGTCCAAATGCTTAAATCAATGCCCATTGCTTAAATGCAAGGAATTTGTGTCCAAGAATCTTGGATCAATGTTTAATATATCTGATTATGACTTGTTTGTTCTCATTACTGCCAAACGCTACTTTCTTGTTCCAATATTATTTATCTGCCCAGTTGAAGAACGTAAAATATATTGCTTATTGTGTGCTTGAGCATGGTTACAACTGTGTTGTGTTATTTACTTATTTCATAAATGTGTTCTTTCCTAGAAATCTGTTTAGCCGGAAACTGTACATGTTGAAGATATATTTGTTGTTTAATGGAGTATAGATGATCAAATATTCGCCTTTATGTCTATGTTAGGGATTGTTAGTCAAAATGAGCCACTCATTAACTTGACTTGATAATATTCCAGTTCTGTTCCCTCAGTTGAGAAAATGAGTTAATCTTGAATGGAATTTCCAAAGTATTCAATTAGTAGGCTTGATTTGATTACATTAAACGAACTATTTGTTTAGAATCAAGAGTTTATAAGCATCTACTGTTAGTTTAGGAATACTATGCCTGCATGGGCGTTGTTGGGGAGCTCAGTAAGCTTTAAATTGTTTCTATCAAGTTGGTCATATTTTAGCTAGTAGAGATTGAATTTCAATTTCAAATTGAAGCCCAAGTAAAATCTTGTATGATATAGCTCAAAATCAAGCATTTGGTTACTCAAATAGTAACATTAGTTCCTTCTACAATATGAATTTTGGCAACAGTGCATTCTTGCCTTCTTGGGATGCCATATGGGGAAAACTTTGATGCATTTTGTCCCCATTTTGCGGAGATCATCTACGTTGTTGAGTCGTGAACCATAGCCATTAAGTAAAACTTCCCTATATCTTTTCTTTTTGTCTGTAGGAGTGTTCATAAGTTATAGCGACGAAAACATTTAACACAGGACAAAAAATTAATGAGAATAGATTACTGTAGGAGTGCTACTAATTAGTTATACAATATTTATCATCATTTACAGAAAGTGCACAAAGTAGAGACACGAATTGTTGTTGATCAAGTTTTGGATGATAAGTCTTCCTGTTTCCAAACAGGGATGATCCCTTGAGCTGCCAAACGTTTCTCAACCCAGAATACAAAGTGCTTTGCTGTGGGTTTTTTCTCATCCACCAGAAATGGCTCCACAGTGCTCACTCCTCCTCCATATGATGATATCGAGAACCCTTTTGGTCCTGCCATGCCCATGCCACCCGGTTAAGACAATACACTTTTTGAGCAACTTACTTTTGCAAAAGTAAGAGTATACACTTGAAGTTAGGGTGATAATAAGCTGGTTTCAGCGTGGTGTACTGTGCCAGGGGAGACCGGGAGAACGAGAAACTAACGAGTGTAGTGCGGTGAATTGGTAAGGGGATCATTGTGGAGATAAGAAGGAAGATAGGTGAAGACTTTTTGGCCTTACTAACTCACCCCCTATGCCTCATCCACTCACATTCTCCCCTCACCAATACCTTCACTAATCTCACTATTCTCTGTTTTCACCAATTTAGCTCCATCTTGAAACTAGCCTAATCAACACTTAAATGCATTCGATACATAGATAGTTAGATACACATACCATTGATGGTCCCATCAGGGAAGAATGCCCAAAATGTGTAAGGAATGCCCTTCTTCACAAAGGACCCTTCCAACTGCCATTCACCAAAGTTACAACAATATTAATATGCTTGTGAAGATGTAGATTGACTGAAGTAAGTTCATGTATAGCCTATGGAAATAAGCACACTATAACTATAACCTTATTGTCCTTGAAGGCCAGGCTGAGCTCAGTTATGTCCTGATCAGCCTCTAATGTTGCCTTGAGCGAAGGGATTACATCCTCTTCCATTAACTCAGGCAAAGCTTTCACAGGGGCTTTTGCTGCAGCCTTAGGTTTTGGGGCAGTGCCATCGGCATCGGAACCCGAATCGGACTGAGCAGCAGGGTCCTCCTTTGCTGCTGCCTTTTTCACCTCCTTTTTCTCCTTTGTTTCAGTAGCAACTGATTTAACAGCCATCACATATGTATATATCTACATATCTATAAATACAGGAGTTCCAATTTTATTACAAGATCAATGAAATCCATGAAAGGTCACCTGTGGGTGTGGATGATTCTTGAACTGCTGAGCAACATATGAATCTCCTATAACTCACTATATTATTAACCTGTAAGAAAAAAAACACCTTGTTGTAAAAGTCTTTATTAATTTGAATTGAGAAGTAAAGGTGAAACATTACCAGTGATATTGTGGCCGTCGCAGGTCTGATTCTCTGTCTGAAATAAGAAGATGGGCAGTTCCAAAGAGCTATGGATCCTCCAGTTGTTGCTGCCATTTTGTACACCTGCAAGAATCTGTTTTTCAGTTCTTTTTTAATCTTGTAAGAGCATTTTAGTTATTTGTGATAAATTTCTTGTGTGTCTTGTCTTGGGCTTTCACTTAATTCAGCTATGGGATAGATACTGGAAGACTGTAACAGGAGGAGGAATCTTTATTATCCACACATTGGTTCAGTGCATCACTTCCACAGATTTTTTTTTATTTTATTTTTCTCCAAGTTCAAAAGGATTGAGAAAAGAAATTTGTTTTTAGATGATATAAGGGCCACGAGTCATCATGAGGATGTGATGAAGAGAAACTTTGGGGCCTTAAAAAGGCCACACTGCATGGCTTGGGTCAAACAGGCCCATTCAGTTATATGACAAATTTCATGCAATTTTATGGGTGAAAAATAGGGTAACCGGTAACCCAACATCATGCCCAAGATTTTTCCTTATAATGGAAGAACACTATGGAACTAAATTGAACTTTACAAGAACTTATAAATGTAATTAAAACCCAATGCAAATGAACTAGCAAGATTTGGCACAAAAATTGCAGGTGACTATTGGTATGCTCTCATTCTCACTGCATCATCGATGAGATGATCGAGCACTTTGGTAATGCAGCAATAACCATTCCTAGCACGTAGTTTGCACATTATCGAGCAGGGCGGCCTGCTAAATCCAGACATGAGAGAGCAGGCCTTCCCGGTGCAGCTGCTGTGAACTACTGCTTGTCGTTGATGTCCTGTCCTACACTGCTGCTGAATACTGATGAAGATGAAGATTAAAGATGCTGCACTCAGCTGTTGATTTGCTACATGGAATTAAATTTTGAGCAGGGTCGATTCTAAGGTTAGAGTTAGGTTGCTCTGCCAGCTGTGACTTTATGCCCCTCATTGATGCGAAGATACTCTTATGCATCGGTGATCAACTTCATCCTTCTATAGAAGGTTTCAAATGATACCCACACCATGAAAAGAAAATGTGCTTAGGAAGTGATGGTAATGCAAGTGCAAAAAATATTTAAAAAATTCCTTTCATTTTCAAAATAGTGTCCACGGGAAACATGTGATCATTACATAAACGAGTCAGTTAAATAACTCAGGCAGTGGAAACATGTGATCAATATATATTATATATACATATGTCATCTGAATAATTTCAGCAGTGTAAGAAGTGCATTGCAAAAGCAAACAACAGAGCATGTTTTCAAAAAAGAAAACGAAGAAAGAAACAGCCGAGTGTAAACAGAAACAGATTAGATATTCTGGAATGGCTTGATTTGATCAAATACGTGCTCCTTCCCAGACTTGGTGTGTCCATAATTTAGCCACATAATAGTAATAATTGACATGTGTTGCCAGCTTTCACATTGCATCAAGCCATCTCTCCATGGTGCAGTAGGCCGAGGCTTCAAAGCAACGGTCAATATTTAAAGCCAAAAATTGATGAGCACACTCGATTATTTCCTACTCTTGGAAGGTTTGAATATGTTGTCCTTGTAGAATTTAAGTTCTGCAATGCTCTCTTTGATGTCATCCATGGCTCTGTGTTTGTTTTCCTTTTGAGGTGCCTTTTTCCTGTCTGGAAAGAGGACAAGGGTCAACATATAAACTGAGTAAAGGTAATCAAGATTACTACACCAGGATGGGAGAAATGGAGAGATTGAGGGGAAAGATAGAGAGGCGATGGCGATAGTTTCGGTTGATAAGGTGAGCTACTAATTGTGTGAATCAATATATGAGAAAATATGGGGCACAAACACATTCAAAATTGTATTGAAGAGATCATATCACCTCTTGGGTACCATCGGAGGCATAAAGACTTGACAGTGCTGACATCAACAATGACATGAGAGAAAAGAGAAGCCAAATCTGGCATGTATTTCTGCCATAAAAATAGAATGAAAAATGAGAAATCTTTGCCACAACACAAATCAGGTCAGAAACATAAACAAAGGAGTTTTGAGGAAAGAATATGGTGGACTTAATATCACGTGATTAAGGCATACAGATTATTGCACTTGAGAATATGAACCCCCATTTGAAAAAAAAAATTCAACTGATTGTAGCAACAATTGTCATATGCATTCTTTAAACATCAGTCTAATGGTAGCAGAGGGTAATCACATTTTTCATATTTGTTGTGGAATGTGTTAAATAATCAGTGTTATAAGAATGATGGCATTCCAGTCACCCCAACAAACAACACAAGGATTACTCTTTTCTGTATCTGAATGACTTCCCAACTTCTATCATCAATAGATAACTCCTTTTTTGCCCTTCACAAGCCGGAGCATCGACATGTGACACGTCCATTCTCAGAAACGGGTTAGTCACATAGTGTAAAATTTACATGGTATAAATTCTATAATCTGTGCTTGTGTGCAGTAAGAATAATTTAAAATGACAGAAATAAAGCTAGTGGAGGTTCCTTACCCTTAAAAATAGGAGATCCATGTAGACAGAATTTCCGGCAATATGTGGTTTATATTCGCCCACATGTCTCTCGACAAATTCAATGACCTTATAGATGAAAGCAGAAAGAGGTTATTGTCTAATGAGAAGCACATAACAAGTTTGTGAAACACCCAAAATACATGTTGAACAGTTTAGTTTTGGATAGAGATTACAATCATTAAATTTAACCAATAAGGAACTGTCTTCACGCAACAAAGAAACAAGGAGTGACTACTCACTACTCAGACAAATGTTGTTACATGTAAAGAAAGCACATAAATTTATAAAATTGCATGAATCACATCCATTGACATTAAAACAACAGACTTCAACTGTTTATTTGCTGCGAATTTGTAAGTGGCAGAGAGAAACTTATGAAATGTTAGTGGCCGCTTATTATAGAATTTATTAACATTATCCTCATTCTGAAGAATTAGATTGCATGAGCAGATGTAGAGAGAGAACCTAGTGCAGAGACAAACTAGTTCGATGAATTAGGATGGGGATAACAATTACTTAGGATATTATGTTCTGCTGGAAATGACCAAGTGTTCTTGGTTTCTTAAGGATTCCAACTTTACATGTCTTTAGCTTTTGAAACTCACCATGAAAACAAAATAATTTGAACAAAACATTTCAAGATTTTCAGGGATAATAAGGTCGTTGAGATCTAATAAATGGCCACTGTTTACTACATT
Organism: Hygrophila difformis; assembly: GCA_030278955.1. Taxonomy (NCBI): domain Eukaryota; kingdom Viridiplantae; phylum Streptophyta; class Magnoliopsida; order Lamiales; family Acanthaceae; genus Hygrophila; species Hygrophila difformis. Next base: position 1,245,295 of record JAOANR010000257.1, on the reverse strand, counting down.
CTTTTATAGCAACCACAGACATATGGAAACCTCTAATCGGCTGGGTAGACTTCAGTAAGATTGTCATCTAAAACAGTGTAGAGAAACACCAGTTTCACACAGAAGACAAAACTATGAGGAATGTATGATATAGAGAACCAATTCCATCATGTTACCTCAAAACAGCAAGGGCCACCCATTATGGAAAGCAATGTGTGAAAAGCACTCAGTCATCAGGACCAGAAGTCAGATAAGCCAATAATTCATACCGAACCCAAGGAAATTTGATTAACATTGATCATCTATCCAAAATTTTCCTCATATCCAATCACCATTTTTGTCCATCAAAATGTTGTGAACTCTACAGCCCTAAGTACAACTGTACAAACTACAAAGGCTACATTTTGACATCTCACATAAGAATTGACAATGGATCTTTACTAAGATTCCATTTTAATTAATTGGCAAAAAGAAGGCAAAAAAACAGAAAAGCGAACCCTTGTATTTATTTCCATGCACTATTATGTGCTATACACCAAAAAAAATCCCCAACTTTCAGCTGAAAACTTCCACTTATCCTTTCAGAGATGAATATGGAATACAGGTACAAAACAAGGAATGGCAGAAGGCAAAGTTGACCATAGTTATTTGTACAGATGCCATTGATGTAAAGCCCCACAAATAGCAGTAACAATGAGGTAATTACCTGCTTTTCAGCTTCTGACTCACTCAACGTACTTCGAAGAACCCTCTCTGTCAAACCTAAGTACCAGAGAAGGTTTGTCACTATCAAGTCAACAGAATGAATATCATTGATATTGGAGTGGGTTACAAATTGCTTGGGACTTTTTGTACTACACATTCAATCCTACTGTTGATGGAGGGAAACGTATGTCAACGTCTGTATAATTTACGTACCACTTTCACCATGATGTTCCTGACACCACTCTCCCATTTGATCAAGACACTCCTTTGACTGATGAATAACCAAATCAGGACCCTACAGAAAGATGGGAGAATTAATTATATGCAAGAAAGTGAATCAACCATGTTACAAAAAAGACAACTGACAACATGGTTTTCAGCATGCCAAATCAGCAAAAAGAGCTAAAAACATCTGTTCAAGTAACATCATATAAGAAATAAAACAAAAGTTTGACTTTACCTCAATTGACTTCGTTAAATGCCCATCTGTAATCACACAAGCAATCTCCAAAATCCTATCAACTTCAATATTCAAGCCTACATATAGTGACAGATAAAGAAGCCAATTATAATGAGCCAGCTTGCCTTTATAAGGCCATCTCTTCAGCCCAACCCCAAATGGGATATAAAATAGGTACGCCAAGGAGAAGCTAATGTAAGGGGAAAAGCTAACACAAGCCAGTACATTATATATATATATATATATATATATAAGAAAAGAAGCAAATATATATAGAGAGAGAAAAGAAAAGAAGCAACAATAATGGGGGGGGGGGGGGGGGGGGGGGGGAACTATGGCAGTTCGGCACCAGCAAAAAAGCTTTTTCACTGGAAACAGATAGGAAATACTATCAAATTCGTTGCCAACGGGATGAATTAGTACCCTTAAGAATACAAAGCCACAGATAGAACCATGTATATTAGCCAGCCCTTGATAATCAATTGATCTTAATAATCATGCAAGTTTGTTGTTCCATATCTATCCAATAAGAAGATTTGATTAAGCCTGTAAAAAAAAAAAAAAAAAAAAAGATATTCCAAAGTATCATATCCAATTGGAGTGGATAAATACTTCTCAATCTGTTTACAAAACCAAGAGGTTAAAATGTGAAAAAATAAAAATAAAAAAGATCTACTAGACACGAGCAAATGCATCCAAGAGTCAAAAGGTGCACGGAGGGAACAAGTAAGGAAGCAGTTTATTAGAAAAAATCTTGACCAAGAAACAAAAGATGGGGGTAGGAAATTTAGTTTATAAAAATCAGGATTCAAATTCAGGCTTCTCATATGCATAAGCCGAAGCAGAAAATGGAGCAGCTAAATGAATACAGTTTGAGGTGTCATACATAGCATAGCGATATGGATCATCACATATAACTAAACACTAAAAGCATTCTTACACTATCATACCAACAACAACAAGTCTCACTGTTACAGAATTTCCAATCACCCAGGTAGACATCCCGAAAACTCAAGCATAAGAAGGCACTTCCTAACAGGCGTTAAGCGGGTGCGACTCAATTTATTCTTCAAGAAACAGGCCTAGGGTCGGTATACTTACTTTCATGTCAAACGTATAAATGTGTATTTTTACCACAAGATGGAGTTTATGAAATAGACCCTGAAAGATTGATCTGTCCTCCAAATCTCACCTGTCATTTCTAGGTCAATCCACACAAGTGGCATCCTGTACTCCACTCGTACCCGCTCTAAGGATTGTTCAGTCCCATTCTCATTTTTCAGCACGGTTCCACCTCTTGCGGCATCCTCTTTTCCTTTATCACTACCTGCACCAGTGAATTGTTCTTCAGTAACAAATTACACAAAAATAAAAACTAACATTAGAATGTCGCCATGATCATGCATCGCATATTAAATGCTACAGACAGTGTATAAAACAATAAAATTGAATTAGTAGTAAAACAAAAAATTAATATCAAACCTCTTGTTGTACTACTATCAGTTGCTGCAGTGACCACAGAACTTTGTTCAATTGCATCCTCAGCATCCAGCCCCAACAATGTAAAGGAATTCCGCAGCTGATCCATATCCACTTCTGCCAAGTTCTGTTCCGTAGAGATCCTATGATACACAATATTGTCCAATAAAAGAAACAGAATGGGGCGAAAAAGTGAGCTTCCTGGTCGCAATCCCCCCCGAAAAGGATATAAATCAATCGCACTGTCAGCAGGGCAAAGGAACAACATAAAGCTCAATCATAAGACTCCTAACAACAGAACGCACCCCAAAATTCAAACTTTTCTTTTATCGGCAATGGTCGAATTTGTTGTGACAACACGACGGTCCCGCATGAAGCAAACTCCTCATTTAGGTCAATTGCAAACAACGAAGAGACAAAATTTAGCAGAAGTGAAAAAGAGCAAACATACCCTTAAATTACTTCGACGTCTGCTGCGGCAACGACGGAAAAGGGACCGTATATAGGAAGAACCAGAGAATTGATTTTGACGGTGGGTAAAGAAGGCAGTCAAATGCTCAAATAGACATGCCAAGACGACGGGAGCCGCAGCTGCTTCAAGTTCTAACTTCTACCCATCAAATTGGTCTTGGCGGCCCATTCACGGCTATAAATAACTCGGTCCAATCCATACGGGTTTTAAAACGCTCATTCCCGATTCCCATGACTCATCAGTCATCCCTTTAGCTTATACACTCGGTACTAGTACAATAATTATATGAACAACAATTTTCAAAAAAATTATTATACTGTATCTAAATTATATTTAAATTTTAAAATTAATACTTAAATTAATTTTTTTAGCAAAAAATTAACCTAGATTTTAAATGGTAAAAAAATAGCTTAAAATTACAATTTTATCAATTTGGGTGGTATCTCGTGCTACCGTAGGCTACTATATAGATCCGCCTATGTGCTTCGGAAAGGTAATATAGATGCGGATAAGTTGGCTAAATGTGGCGCGGAGGATTTTTTGAGTGGGCTTCATGGAGACTTGGCGATATATGTTTTCTGCGTGTGATTCCCTAGATTTTAATTTGTTATTCATTTCCTCTTGTCGTGTTATTTTTCCTTTGTAATTTTTTTCTTTTTTCTATGTCTTTGGCTGCACAAAAAACAACAACAACAACAACAACAACAACAACAACAACAACAATAATAATAATAATAATAATAATAATAATAATAATAATAATAATTATAATTATTATTATTATTATTATTATTATTATTACACTATCATACTTCATTATTTTTTCCCCGGGATTAATGAAGGGTCGGAGCCTTTTGTTCCAAGAATTGTGTTGAACACAAACCAAGTATCATACTTCATTAATTTTAATACTCAATTATAATTATTTTAAAAATAATTTTCTTATTACAGAGCTTAAAAGATCAGGGGATACCAGGAACAACGGGTCTTCGTTTCCATGCGATAAGTCACCATTACTTGTAAGTTGTAATAATGAATGTTGTTGGGGACATGGGCCTGAGTTAGAAGTTAAAAGAAAGTGGGCTTGAAAATCGAATGGCCGAGAAATTAAAAGGGAACGATCCAAAACGGATGAAGAAACCCGAACGGAAGAAGACTTCGGAGGGAAGAGATTTCGGCCGAAATAAAGCTAAGTCAGCCGATTGAGGAGAGACGGAAATCGGCTCAGGGGAATCGGCCGAAGGAGCGGTTATCAAGCTCCGGCTATAAATAGGGGATGTCATGCACAGAATCAGAGAGATCAATCCAACCCCCAAATTCCTTTATCAAAATTAATTATTTGTATCTTTACTGCTTTCTTTACAGCTTTCCTTTACAGTTTTTCCTAGGCTCTAGCTTAGCTTGTAGCGGTTACTTTCCAAGTCCACTGTTATTTCTCAACAACCGGTAGTTTGGTTCATTTTTCTGGTGAATTCGCCATTGTTTCTTAACAACTGGTAGATTCTCCATTGTATCAAGTTTGCCATTATAAATCCAGAGAATATTCAGTCAAGTTTGGGCATTATTAGTCGAGTTTGGGCGCATTATTGTTAATCCGGACCCATAATCGGTTTGATCCATTTCCGATAGCCTCCCTTAAGGAGAAAAAGGTCATTGGCTCATCACTAGCCAAACAGTGGCATGCCCAGTGGGACTAGAAATGGCATTCGAGCAGACAACTCCAGCAGTTAACACGGCGGCAAGAACCGATTTGCCGCCGATTCAGGAAGAACGCACAGCAGAACCAAGCGAGTTCCCCCGGGGTTCCCTGGACCATCAGACTTCCACAATCAGAAATTTCCACACGACGATCTAACCCCGCGGTTCCGCGATCATATTCAATTTATGGTAGAAGCGGCGGTTACTAATTCGGTTCACCAGATAGAAGGCAATATCCTGGCAGCAATGCCAGCTATGTTCAGAGCCAAATTAGCGATGAACATGTATCCGATGGGAACGCAGAATGCACAAATGGCGCAAAATCCACCACCTGCGATGTAAAATCCTCACAACTTTCAACAGCAGGCCTATCGGCCGCTCGGAGGGCAAGGACCACGGTCTTTCGTCCTTCCGCAACAAAGGCACGACCAGCAGCAGAATCAACTGCCTCAACCAGTAGTGCAACCGCCTGCTCAAGTGGCTCAACAACAATACTTACCACAGCAGCCGAATCCGCCACAACTGGTTGACATGGAACTAATTGTTGAGATAATTCGTACTCAGTTTGGAAATCTGATCGGCCAGGAGAACAGGCCGATGTATAGGAAGCCTTACCCCGAGTATATCGAAGAGCAGTATCCACTGCCTAGAGGAGTAAAGGTTTCAGATTTCAATACTTTCTCTGGAGAGGTCGGCCGGTCTACGATCGAACATATTGGCCGATTTACAGCTCAATGCACCAAAATTGCGCAAAACGATTTTCATAAGTTGATATTATTCAGCTTATCGTTAACTGGTCCAGCATTTGAGTGGTACATTAATTTACCAGCAGGATCGGTTAACACCTGGGCCGAAATCGAGCGATTATTTCATGACCGATTCTATAACACCAGTCCTGAGGTATCAGTGGTTGATTTAACATCAACCAAACAGAAAGCGGCAGAATCAGTCACAGAGTTTATAGAGAGATTTTATGCCGTTAAAGCTCAAATGAAGACAATGCTGCCAGAGTATGAATATATTCAAATCCTGAAGCAGAATTTGAAGATTGCCATCAAGGACAGATTGATGGTCAAAAGACCAAGGACTGTGGCCGAATTAACGGTCAAAGCTATAAGAATGGAGACTTATTTAGCAGAGCAAGCGGCTTTCAAATCGAGCCGAAGTCAAAGTGGCAGATCACAGCCTATCCAGTCAGCGGCATCGTTTGCAGAATCTCTGGATAGATGTGAAATTGAGGAAGAGTATAATACGGATGATATTCCTGCTTTAGCCGAAGTAGCAAGGGCTGAACTGGTGATAAAAAAGCCCATGACATGTTCTGCTTTCGGCAAGTCAGAGGCAAGGAGAAAGAGGGTGAAGTCAGAGACGAATCTCAGAGGTTCTATTCTTTCGATCTATCTCAGATGGATGAAATATTTTATTATTGCCAGAAGAACGGATTATTGGAATTCAAAGGAAATCACCCACAACCAACCAAATAGCAACTGGAAGCCGGGTGGTGTAGGTTTCACAGATCGGCTACTCATTCTACAGCAGCTTGTGGACATTTCAGAAAGCTGATCCAGAAGCATATGGACGATTGGAAATTGAAATTCCCAGAAAGACTCATGGCAATTGATAAGAATCCGTTTCCTATTGCTAATATGGTAATGGTGCATCCTGATCAAAACAAGTCTGTACACGATCGTTTGGGTGACCAACCATCGACTAGTAAAAGCTCTGTGCACGATCGGCTAGGAAATCAGCCATCGGCTCAGAAGAAGGCAGGAGTGTGGAGACGGTTAGGATCTCCAAAGGGGAAAGAGAAGATTTCGGATGTTTTTGACCGATTAGGGATTCAAAGATGAAGTTGACAGCCGATAAGCAGAACGGCAAGACTGCGATTCAGATCACAGTTCCCGATGATGCTGTCACTCCTGAAATGAAGAAACTCAGAAGGCCACCAGCAAATACTCAGGTAGGCCGATGGGTTCAGAATTCCCCAGAGAAGAGGCATTTCGGCCAACGCCGATTTGAGAATTCAGCCTGGAGGGCAGGGGAGGAAAAGACTCCGAAAGGAAAGGGATTGTATCGTACTTTCAAACGAATAATGCAGCGGCTTAAAGCAGCTGGCGCATTTGAGCAAGAGGAGTACAAAATGATGCATATGGAAGAGGACTTCCCAGACGATTGCTCGTCCTCTGAAGGAAGGATCCTCAATAAGGTATTTTCGGCTTGATTGAAATCAGCCGAAGGGAAGGAAGAAAGAAAGCCGAAAGAAGGGCAGGATCGGCTGAAAAACAAAACTGAATTTTGGCCGAACATAACGCAACCGAAAGCCGATAATGAACAGCCGAAGGTAAAAGAGGAGTGGAAGCCTAGACCAGTCCGAACTAGGGAATGGAAACCGAAAACAAGTGTCGTCCCGAATAGTGACATACTTTCGATCGGGCAGTTCAAGTTTGGTTTCGAGTCTAGTGCCAATATGGTAGGAATGACCACAACAACCAAGGAGGAGTACTGGTCTGATTCTGAACCAGCTGTGGTCTTTTGTCAGATGACAGTGAAGAACACGTTTGGCCGAAAGTGATAGACGAAACATGAATAGTGTATCTACGACCATGGGTAATGATGTTCGATGGTTCCAAAACCGCCTCAGGAGTTGGGACAGGGTTCACACTACAGACGCCTGAGGGCAAGATACACAGGTACTTCGTACAATTACCGAACTCCTATACTAATAACCAAGCAGAATACAAAGCGTTAATTTCGGGGCTACAACGACTTATAGAAGAAGGATTGAAAGCTGTTATAATCAAAGGAGATTCGCAAGTGGTTATTCAACAGTTGTTGGGCGACTTTTCGGTAAAAAGTTCTCAGCTGATTAGATTATATGAAGAGGCAATCGACTTACTAGAAGAATTCGACGAGGTATATGTTGAATATATCCCCAGAGAAAAGAATGAATTAGCAAACGAATTGGCTCAACACGCAGCCAAATATCGGCTAATGCCGATAGCAGGGAATATGGAAATACATTTGGCCGAAACAGAGAAGGCCGAATGGATAAAAGAGATAGCACGAACGTTGGAAGATCCATTCGAAGCTAATCCAGCCGAAAAGCGGAAGGCGATGGACTACATAATAATAGGAGGATTACTCTTCAAACGAGCCATCGATGGAGTGCTACTCAGATGTATTGGAGAAGAGGACGTGAAACGAGTAATGGGAGAAGTACACGAGGGAATATGTGGCGCACATCGGGCAGGAAAGTCGATGAAATGGAGTAGGGGTGGGCATCGGGTCGGGTTTGGCGGGTTCGGGTTGGTCGGGTTCGGGTTTGAAAATGAATTACCCGATCATAACCCGACATTGGTGGGTACCCGACATATCGGGTAATGTCGGGTACCCACCCCCCTCTTCTTCTTCTTTTTTTTTTTTAAAGAAAAAATTAATTTTATTTTATTATACTTCTCTAATAAAAATACTATTGTCAATAACAATAGAAAAATAAAAGGGAATGATTGTAAACCAATCTATAACCACATATACATACTTGTATACATCACAATTCACAATTTCCCTAAATTTCACTAGCTCCAATCAATATCCATTTATTCTATTCAGAGTTCAAACAATGAAACATAAAAAGCTGTCACTGGAATAGAAAAGCAGAATATAATATATAATAATAGCCAAAAGAATTACATTAACATACATTGTCACACTTCATTTGGTTAAAGATTCTGATGTATTATTAATAATTTAATTTAGTTATGTATACAACAACCACTGCGCTCTGTGTCAAAAACGATTAGATATAATATGGAGTTCAAATACATTAAAGTAAAACTATGACACTATCTCGAATCCATAGCCCACACCACAGTTAATATTTTTTAAAATGAATGTGTGCCAACTTGTGGTTGAAATTTGCAGAACCAAACAAAAACACCTTACAGCAAAGTCCACAATCAGACAAAAACATACGAAGGGGATTGGAAAATAATATTTAATTACGATTTACATAAAGCAAAGGAAGAAATCCAAACCTTCTGCAACAACACGACGAAAACACCTTACACCGCCGCCGTAGGGATGACCAGATGAAGTTGAGGAGGAATTTAGCAATTGGAATTTTACTCGAACAGAATTATGGAATGTGGAAGACGGAAAGGCAACTGCTTTTTTCTTTTACGTGTATTTTTGTATTCTGATTTGTGTGAATCTAGGAGACGAAACGGTAGCAGCCATGACATAAAATAAAAAATAAAAAAATGGTAATAATGGTCGGGTTAGTGGGGTACCCGATCGGGGAATTCGGGTTCATTTATCAAACCCGATCCCCGACCCGAATTATTAGTTTCGGGTTTGGGTACCCGATTTCGGGTTTTTTGTTTTAAAAAACCCGATCCGACACCATTATTTTTTCGGGTTGGTCGGGTACCCGATTAACCCGACCCGTTTGCCCACCCCTAAAATGGAGTATCATTCGGCTAGGATATTATTGGCCAAAAATGGGAACAGATTGCGAGAAATATGCCAAAGGGTGCAGCGAATGTCCGAAACATGGGCCGATTCAGAAGTTACCGGCCGAAGAGTTACACATAATGATCAAGCCATGGCCATTTCGAGGATGGGCTATGGACATTATTGGAAAGATTCATCCTTCTTCATCGAAAAGGCATGAGTTCGTGCTAGTCGCAACAGATTATTTTACGAAATGGGTCGAAGCTCAGGCATACGTTAGCATTTCTCAAGAAGAAGTTATTGAATTTATTAAGAGACAGTTGATTTACAGGTTCGGAATCCCACAGACAATTCTAACAGATAGAGGAACAGTATTCGTGGGAGAAAAAGTCAAGGTCTTTGCAGACGAATATGGGATAAAGATCGTACATTCGTCGCCGTATTATCCACATGAGAATGGGCAGGCAGAGGCCACTAACAAGCAATTGATAGGAATTATAAAAAAGATGATTGAGGATCAACCGAGGAAGTGGCATGAAAAGTTATCCGAAGATTGTGGGCTTATCGGAATGCCAAGACTTCAGCAACAGGATTCACGCCATTTCGGTTGACATATGGGATGGACGCAGTCCTTCCAGCCGAAATAACGGTGCCGACTTTGAGAACAAGTCAAGCTAATTTGATGTTGGCCGAACAGTACGATCGATCAATGAAAGATGAATTATTGGAAGTTAATTCCGATCAGATGCAAGCATTTAAAAATTTGCAGAAGAATAAAGATATTGTGGCCGATTGGTATAATAAGCAAATTCGTGTTAATCGATTTGAAGTCGGTGATTTAGTGTGGAAAGTTATATGACCACCTAAGCATAAGGATGGCCGATTAGGAAAGTGGAGCCCCAATTGGGAAGGGCCTTTTATCGTTCAGACGAAATTATCGAATGGAGCATACATATTAGTCGACGAAAATGGAGAACAAATGTCGAATCCAGTAAATGCAAGATATATGAAGAAATATTATGCTTCAGTTTGGGATTAGACATCAAGTGAACAGAAAGAAAAAGATTTTATTTCATGGACGAAATATTACAAAGAGGAGCTACTTCGGCCGAAAGCGGCATCGATAGTCCGAAATTACAATATACAAGGGAAACATCCTAAACTAAAAAGGCGGGAAAATGATAAAGACCAGTGGGATCTGAAGTGGTAGAAGCCCAACATTCATTCCCATGTCCAAATTCTTCTCGCCGGCGAGAGAAGAGATGGTTGTGCCAATAAAGCCAGCTCCCAAACCAAGAAGGAAAAGAAAGAAAATAAGTCTCTGCTCCAGCAAGGACACCTCTATGCACAATAAGAGTGAAATCTGCGGGGTATGCCCTTCAGAGCAGAGAAAATGATTCGATCCCAGAGAAAGGCGCGATTATCATTCGACCGCCCAGGACATTGGGACCGATATTAGCGAGATTACGGCAGGTCATATCAACATTGAGAGACAGGATGGAGCCTGGATATGACCGTCGAAACATATGTTAGGAAAAGTGCTAAGAGATCCTCTTCCACGAGTGGATGGTAACAAAAAGATTAGCTGAACTCGTACCGCATGAAGGAAAGATTTTTGGGTCATGAATAAGGGTTCAGCAGGCCAAAAGAGCCGGAAAGAAAAAGGATTGAAACACATCAAGGGGATTATGATAAGCATTGCAAAGTGTTGAGGAAAAAGGGAGAAGATGCCGGTATTTATAGAGAAACTACGGAGTTTCAATTATAGCAAAAATAAAAACGTAAAAAGGAAAACATTAATCACAGGAGAGACGTTTCAGGAATCCCAATAAAGCTGCAAAGAATATTACCCTGCCAAAAAAAAGATATCACTGAGATTACAGGAAAACGGATGCAGTGATTCACAAAAGACAAACATTTGATAACAGGCCGATTGAGTAACACGAAGAAGAAAGGAGATCGGCCAAAGGAAGGGAGAGAAGTTAAAGTACATCAAATGATACATCAAGAATCCAGTCAAAAAAAAAATCTCTCTCAATCTCCACTCAAGTCATAAGCGATATCATCGTCGAAACCACTAGGAAGAGCAACGGCCGAATTTTGTACAATCGTAGAATCCAAGGCCGACTGAAATTCCTGGAACGATCGAGCTTCAGCCTCAGCCGAAACCGGAAGGTCATCAGGTTGAGACGAGAGAAGATGTTCAGAAGCATCTTGAAGAAGTCCAGACTGAGCATCTAAAAAGAGATCAAAATAGAAGAAGGGCATAATCATCATATATCATCGAGGTCAAAAGAACAAATTAAATATTACCAGAGTCTTTCGGATTCTGCTCTACATAAGGATCAGCAACAGGGTTATCTGAAACCGTGGAAGCATCCGGTGCAGAAGGAAGTTGAGCAGCGGTAGAATGAATTATGTCGATCACAGCTTGGGTATCCGACCACAAACCACGGAAAACACCGATGATCGCAGACAGACACAAATGGGGCTAGTATATTACCTTACGCCCTTAGTGAGCTCCATTACTTATCTAAGTATCGAAGTATGAAAGGGTACTGCTATTAAAGTTGCTGGGTGATTTCATCACTAAAGGAAGTCCTTAAGGAAAGATAACCCATCTCTTCTTGGAGACTAGCAAGCTTATCCCGTGGAGCCTAAGCAGATTTATGGAGTTGTCTGATGACGTCGATTCCTTGTCCACCTCAGCCAAGGCATTCGTCACGCCTTGCGCCTCATACTGGAGACGGCTGATTTCCGAATCAATGGCAGAACGACGATCCGAATACTTGAGCCTAAGATTATCATTAGCTGACAACTTGTCCATATAAGCATGATAATCAGAGGCATGCTTGTCAAACTCCAGCTTATAAAGAGTAAGGGAAGCTTGTTCATCCGCAAGTCTTTTACGAGTGGCCAAAATGTTGGGAAGCTCTAGGTCAATCCGTAAAAGGCAAGTAAACATCGCTTGGTGAGCATCTAGCAATCCTGAAGCAAGAAGTTCTTCAGAGAGGGATCGCTTGATATGAGAAAGGAGCAAGAGGATAGGCTTGGTTTGAACTAAGGAGGCATCCGATTGGCAGGAAATCAGGCGTTCCAATTTATCTAGACAAGCCCTGAAAGAATTAGGAAAGTCCGACGAGGGGAGAGAAAAGGAAGGGGAAAAGAAATCATCCAAAGTACTCCTATCGGGAAAAGGAGAAGAATGAGCGACATCACCAAGAGCTGTCCCTCCTTGTCGGACACGGGCAAGAGATGGGTCCTGAAGGGAAGTAGGAGAAGAGGAAGGCAGAGCAGACGCCAAAGAAACAGTCGGATCAGGGGTGGTTAAATCAATATCACCAACCCCAAAGGTAGTAGGAGTGGAGCTCGGCCCTAGGCCAGCTGATGAAGCAGGAAGCATACTGGAAACAATGGCCGAAGTCTCGTCGATAGTACCAAGAGCCGAATGAGAAATGACGGAACGATGAGGCGTGTCATTCGGGCCAGGTGAAGGATCATGAGACACAGAAGGGCTAGGTGAACATGCAGATCGGCGAGCCTAAAGAAAAAAAAGGGGGGGAGGGAAGAGAAAATAAGAATCAGCAAAACAACAGAGAATAGCTTAAAAGAACAAAGGAAAGGAATCACAGGAAACCTGATCAATAGATACAACCGATCCAGGGAGAGGCGAGCGAGTCGACCGTCTTCTGGCTTTGGAGATAGGTTCGCCTTTTGACTTTCCCGATCTAGGGGCAGGATGCTTTCGTTTCAAACGAGCAGCAGGAGCGGACGAAATATGTGAGCTAGGCGGAAGAGACGAGGCGTCATCAAAATCTCCTAAAGGAAAAAAAAAAAAAGAGAGAGAGAGAGAGAGAGGAAAATGGAAGAGAAAGCTTGAGAGAAGTATATAATACAACAGAATAAGGAACCAAAGAGACTTACTAAGCAAAGGAAGTAAAATGTCATCCTCTTGAGAAGAACAGGAGTAACCGGGGGCCGATTCAATAATGGAAAACATCATAATACCTGGAAAACCACGAGAAATGAGGAAGGTCCGCAAGTCATCACCGAAATTAGCGCGAGAAAGAACTTTTTCCCACCAGACGACAAAACGCTTTGTCGACAAGCCAGGGCGGACGTCAAAGGAGCGAACTTCAAATTTACAAATTCGGACGGCCCATGTTCGGCAAAGATGTTGGCTATCCTTTGGACCGAATCCTTTAAAAGATTTATTGAACCGATTCGGGTCGCCGTGAAGAGGAACGACTACATCCTGAGCAAAACCAAATTGCCGGCCGACCAAGTGAGGGTTATAAACTTCGGAAAGGATAGAATGATTAGGAAGGACGGATAATGAGCAGTTGAAAATGTGACGAGGAATGATACAAGTATTCCAGATTTGAGCCAACGCCGGCGGGAGAGATACACCGAAGGGAGGAACACCGATAGCCGAAACCCATCTGTTAGGAGCACCAGAATAAAGGTAACAAGAGGAAGAGTCAAGAGGGGGTCTGTTCATGAAGTAATAGATCCATTGCTCAATACGCATGTTGGGAAAACGAATCCCACGGAGATCATTGGCCGAAGGAAGAGTAGTATCAGGAGACTGAGGCTCAAAGCCGGAAATATCTCTGAAATGCCAAGCAAGCCAAAGGTGAAGAAAGCAAAGAGGGCCGTGAGATCTATTAAGATAACCTTCGGCCCACCCATGTACCTGGGACGAAATGCCAGAGTACAGGTGAACTAAAAAGTAATCGGTGAGAGGCAAATGAGTTTTATCCATAAGCGACTCCGCCAAAGGATAAGTCTCGAGAATAACATTCTTGGCGGGTGTACACCAGAAAAATCGGCTAAGAAAATGCATCATGAAAGCCACAGGTTCCGGCTTGAGAAGCTCAGGCTTGTCACCGCAATATCGATTAATCCATAAAGCAAAAGTAGGTCCCGAAGAGTAGCCGGTGGATTTCGTCGAGGATTTTTCGGAACCAGTAACACCCAAGAAGTGTTTTCCAAGAGAGGGTAAGTCCAAGAGAAGCTTAACATCTTCAATAGTTGGGGTCATCATACCCCAGGGAAAACAAAAACAATTGATAGAAGAATTCCAGAAACAATGAAGGGCTTGGATGTGCCGGTAATCAGAAAGAAAGGGTTGAACGCTCAACTTAATCAAATGATTAATGCCGGTAGACAACCAAATCGGCTCACATTGAGGACGTACCCGTTCATACCAGGCAACATGTTCAGGAGTTACGGGGGGCCAAGTACTGATAGGACCGAAAAGTTTAGCGGAAAAGTAGTCCGAAAATAAAGGGATCGTCCTCGAATTACCGAAAAAAGTAAAAATAGAGGCGGCGGCCTCGGTGGAAGTGGCAAGAGGCCCGAGAGTAGTAAGGCCTTCATCAGTAAGACGAAAGGAAGAGGTATCAGCGAAAGAATCCTCGATGTTTTTGATTTTTTGGGAAGAAGGCGAGAGAGCTGGTTGCGCCATTGAAGAGAGAAGGTTACAGAGGAAGTAGAATGAGGAAAAGAGAAGGGCAAAGACTAAAATATAAAGAATATGAAGAGGCGTGGCCAGCTTTCAAGGGGAAGTTAGCGCACGAAAAGAAGAAGTTGAGGGGATCGATTTACTTGGGCTCTTTCAAGAAGATGAAAAACCGCCCAAGTAAGGAGGGCATTTGTTGGGGCCACAAGAAGCGGTGGGCTGCAAGGAGAATAATTGGGCCATGTGACATGGGCCAGAGTTAGAAGTTAAAAGAAAGTGGGCTTGAAAATCGAATGGGCCGATAAATTAAAAGGGAACGTTCCAAAACAGATGAAGAAACCCGAACGGAGGAAGACTTCGGAGGGAAGAGATTTCGGCCGAAATAAAGCTAAGTCAGCCGATTGAGGAGAGACGGAAATCGGCTCAGGGGAATCGGCCGGATGAGCGGTTATCAAGCTCCGGCTATAAATAATGGATACCATGCACAGAATCAGAGATATCAATCCAACCCCCAAATTCCTTTATCAAATTTAATTCTTTGTATCTTTACTGCTTTCTTTACAGCTTTCCTTTACAGTTTTTCCTAGACTCTAGCTTAGCTTGTAGCGGTTACTTTCCAAATCCACCGTTGTTTCTCAACGACCGGTAGTTTGGTTCCTTTTTCCGGTGAATTCGCCGTTGTTTCTTAACAACTGGTAGATTCTCCATTGTATCAAGTTTGCCATTGTAAATCCAGATAATATTCAGTCAAGTTTGGGCATTATTAGTCGAGTTTGGGCGCATTATTGTTAATCCGGACCCGTAATCGGTTTGATCCTTTTCCGATAGCCTCCCTTGAGGAGAAAAAGGTCCTTGGCTCATCACCAGCCAAACAAATGTCCAGTGTGAATGTGTGATTAGGGTATTAATTGGAAAGTGGAAACCAATTCCCAACATGGTTGAAAATTAGCTATGTTTTGAATTGAAATTTTAGAATTTGGAAAAGAATTAACAAGAAAAACAATGAACTAATTCCTGCAGTATTTTAAAGTCTACTTCAATTAATTTCATAAAACCACTAAATCAACGAAAGATGATTTAAAATTCATCTATAAACCAGTCAGCCCACCCGCGGTACCCACGGGATGTAGTTTTTAAAATAATATAAATTTATATGTAAATTTAATTGTATGTAAATTTTATTCTATTATTATTATTATTACTATTATTATTATTATTATTATTAATATTTAATCACGTAAATTTTAAAAAATTAAAATAGAAAATAAAGAATATTATTTTCCTCATTATTTCGAGTTAAAGATAATTAAAAAAATAATTAAAAAATTGTATGTTATTAAAAATAAAACCACTAAAAGTTTATATTACACGAATTTCATTAATATTTTGTTATTCTTATTTTTGAGGCATATACTTTAAAATGATTATTATATTACATGCATGACTAAATCTAAACACCCTTCGTGGAATAAACACCGTTTGTTCACTGTTTTCTCGAGTCAATACTTCAACCCGCAAGATAAAGAGTCAAATTCATTCGTGGAATAAAATTTGAATTTAAATTTAAGAGTTAAAAATAAAGACAAAGAACAATTATTGTTTTCGGAATTACAAATTCTGTATATATATAAATATATATATCAATTAGTTAATAAAGATTAGCGGGTATTCACTGCATGAAAATTTTTAGAATTAATTGCACTCGATTAATTAAAATATCCATTAAATAAAGGTTAACATGTATTCATTGTCTTGGAGGACTTTTGAAATGAAATAAACTATACAATAATCATTTTTGAATTTAAAAATTCTATAAAATATCATTAAATTCAAATTGAGGTTGAAAAATCATTTATATGCACTTTATTATAATCTTTAATTAGTAAAGGTTATTATATATTTAATCATCATTCACAATCAATTGTCCAACAAAACATCCGAACCTTCCAACTTTATGTAAACCAAATGCGGTCAATTTCTTTACCCAAAAGCTTTGAAGCAGAAAAATAATCATTCTTATTAAAATCACATAAAAGATATTTAGTTGTGAAACAATGCAATCAAACATGGCATCAGCTCTATCGTGATTCGTACAGGAGAATGTGGCATACCTCTCATGTTCATATACCCAAGATAGGTCAATTGGAAAAGTTCTCAGTATACCATAACGAACACAATCAAATAATAAAGGATGAGCTAGTATAAACGGTTGTTAAACTTACAATCTCATTAAATAGGTTCACAAATCCTATGTTTATAAGTACATATAGAAAAATCTATGTATGAGTATAATGATTAAATCCTATGGTCAAAATATAAGTTATGTATCAACATAATAAATGAGAACTTCACTGACATCGCATAACATTGTAGTTGAAATTGTCAAATCCGAAAACTATTTATTGTGCATAAAAGGAATTTAAATTGGACCTTCATATATTTGATTCTGATTCATTCCATCTAGTTGTAATATCATTCTTTCTGTTTCATACAGATCAGAACATTTGTGCTTCACATTCATCTCTATCCTGTTTATTGGAATAAAGATGAGTGTACTGAAAAAAGTTTTGCCAATAAAATAACTTCAGCTCAAGGAAAAAAATAAATAAATTGAAATGTTTTGTAATATAGGAGAATGATTCTACTGAATAATGATAAGGGAAATAGTCAGATAATTAATTCAAGCATAGTATATGATAAAATCAAATCTCTTCAGATCTTATGTAGAATTTCTCTGTATACAACATTCAAAGTCATATTCTTTTCATCAGGATTCTCCTTCTTTGCCAATAAAAATTTCAAACCGGAACGCCTTACCACACGTGACGCTGCAACGTATAGTTGCTCATGAGTAAAAACTCCATCCTTCAAGAAAACTCCAACATTTTGTAGAGATTGACCTTGGCTCTTGTTGATGGTCATGGCATAGGAAATAATTAAAGGAAACTGACGTCTCACAAATTTAAACGGTATCCTATGGTCGGAAGATGTGAGACTCATTCGTGGGATTAACACTCTATCTCCACTTCGATCGCCATTCAATACCTCACCCTCAAGTATATTTTTCCCCATTATTGTTAAAACCAATCTTGTTCCATTGCACAATCCATGAACAGAATCAATATTTCTGAGCAGCATAACAGGAGTTCCTATTTTGAGAGTTAGTGAGTGTGGAGGCATACCAGAACATTATATGGAATTCAAGAACTCTTGAGTGTGAATTGCAGAGAATGTTGAAGAACCACCATCGGAAGGAGATACAATATCTGCACTGAGATATGTCATGGATTCTTCATTGTTGAGTGACATCATGTAAGAGTTAATCACTTCAACAGCCTTCAATGTGGGAGCAAGTATGGCTCGTTCTTTCAAATAACTTGAGTCAGACATCAAACGATCGAAGCAAGGATAAATAGCAGAGACAATTGCACTTACAGGATCGTCCTTGTAATGAATAATTAAATCAGAAGGAATCTCAACCTTGCCCAGACCATCATTGTCTTTATTCAGAGAACCATCTCCAAGAGAACATAATCATCTGAAAAATACGTCTAGCTCTGATCTATCGTCTGGTGTAGATGCAGATCGAAGCCTCATATTCTCGGTTAGCCTCATTACAGTGCACAAATTCCATAACCTTGAAGAATTTAAACTTGCATTTACGATCTGTTCCCTTGTACCCAGTGGCGGATCTAGAAATTATATTAAGTGGTGGCACAAAAATTGATTTAAGTTAATTTGAACTTTTAGATAGTAGTGACAATACAAAACAATAAAAGAAAAGCTAAATTGAAATTGGAGATATATGGTGTTGTTCCCACAAAAATTGAGTGGGTGTACCGAACCAAATATAAAATTTTTAAAGTCAACATAGTATTTTATCAATTTGTGTGGTGTCGCAACAAAAATTAAGTGGGTGCACTTAACTAAATATTTAAAAAATTAAGGTTAAAATAGCAAGTTTATGAATTTAAGTGGTGTCCCGTGCCCCCACTTGGCAATACATGCATCCGCCCCTGCTTGTACCTTTTGGAACTACAGGAAAGTCTCCACCAAAAACAATTGTTTTTCCACCAAATGGTAAATTTATGCTCTCACTGTTTAGAGGCCTCATAACATCTCTTAGTGTTCTGTCCAATGCTTCAAAGCAGTGTCTATGCGTCATTGGAGCTTCGTCCCAGATAATCAATTTTGATTTTTGAATGAGACCTACAAGAGGAGATTTAGGTAAAATGCCACACATAGAGTCTTCTGTAACCTCAATAGGTATTTTGAAGCGAGAGTGCGCGGTTCTTCCTCATGTGAGCAATAAGGATGCAATACCACTCGAAGCAACGCATAGAACAATTTCACCCTTTGATCTTAATGCAGCAGCCATACCATTCCAGACAAATATTTTCCCAGTGCCTCCATAACCATAAAGGAAATATACACCACCCTTTCCTGTGTTGCAAGCATGCAAGACGGTATCATGAACTTTGAGCTTGTCAACTGCGAATTTCTCTAAAAAATTCTTATGTATTTGAATTTGAGATGTATGATAATAAGATAGTTCATCCATAATAAGAATATTAGAATCATAACCCGATTCTACTCCAGTCGGATAAGGAATATCAGGAAAATCCCTTAGGCTTGTACCACCACGCTGGAGAGACTTCTCAATCTCAATCAAAATAAAATTTTGTATCTCAGCTTCTCCTATAGTAGAATCTGGACAGCTTCTCCTATAGCAGAATCTGGACAAAAGTAAATTGGATTTTTTATGATTCAAATAAAATAAAAACATGAAAAAATGAGACCAAGTATACAGTTAGGAAATTATATTGATGATTTAAGTAAAGAATATTTTTTGTAACTTACGATTTCTATATGAAATATCATCGGACATGTAATGCCAGGATTTTGTCCAAAGATCACCGGGAGATGTTATAGAACACGACAAAAGTATGGAAACAAATAGATTTCTGAGATGTTATAGAACACGATAATGATTTTGAAATGACTTCAAACAAGTAAAATAATTTATGATTATGAATTATAATTTTCCTTGCCCCTTAAATGCATCATCAATCCAAACACATTACAAAGTTGCACAATAATAACTTGAAGGCGAAATTCAAGGGCTTGTGACACGAGGAATATGGCACATATACAAATCATACGTCTGGATTACAAAAATTAATAATGTTACTTTCAGATTTGCTCCCCTTGGATTAATCCCATGGGAATAAATCATCACTTAGCTATGAATAATACATATGAATCGCACCATGTACAAAATCAGGACCGCAACTCTCAACTTCTCTATCTCATCGTTAACATTGTCTGCAAATCCAGATTTCTACCTGAATTTTTTGCATTCATCTCATCATCTCCACTGTGCTTTTCCCAAACCGTTATAAGAAGTTAACTTCACTTTGAATGGCGGCAATACCATTGATTGAGGAGAAGAAATACTAAATGAAAATAGACACCACAACAAGAAGATAAATCTTTATTCATCCGTGTTAAGAACGTGGCAAATAGGTATCAATGTCAAAACCACGCAGAAAGGACCTGCAGCTTGAGTAAAATAGATTCAAATAAGATTTGTCGAATTTTGGCTAGCCAATGTGGATCAAAATTTTTAACTTATTTTAACAAGTTGTACTTCCAGGAAACTTAGCACCCGGCCACCTAACTAGAATGTTTTTGCAGCCTCACAATTTCAAGTGCCACTTTTGCTAAACCAAATACACAAGCTTAAAAATAGTTTCCACTCTTACCCGTTTCTGGCAATCTTACAACAGTGAGTGAAAAAGATGAGAGAAAACCAAGTTACAAGATATGAAAGGAATATCCATTTAGTAACATAAAAAGCACCTGATGGACAGTCAAATATTCGATTTTATGTTTTTCTGGCATTTTAACAAAACAATAAAATCACTCTGCACCATACCAGGAAATGGATACTAGGGCTTACTTCCACACCTAATGGTAGTAAGTATAAGTGCAATGAAAATAAAGTGGGTGACCAAAAATAAGTAGTACCTGAATCATTTGAACACCTCCAGTACATGTCCTACTTGAGTGGCTTCAGGCCCTAAAAGAATTCAGCGGAATGTGGTGAGTGTTAGCTTCTTTTAAGTTGGATAATAAACTACAAAAATTGAACTGTCATTTTAATCAACCTATAAGAATTGACCAATTTCTATTTTAAAGTTTTGGATCAACTAAAGCAACCAAATTTTGTGTTACTCCCTCCATCCATAAGAAAGAATCCAGTTTGACTTTTTGACACTATTCATTGTTCAACTTTGATTCAATTTTGTAGAAAGTCTATAATAAATATATATATATATAGCAAGTCTAATGAGCGCCGTCCATTGTGCAAGGCCTGTCCCTAGGTCCGTCTCTACATAAATATTCCCACACACACACACACACACACACACACATTGTTCTTGACCCCCAATGCTCAGTGACTCCCTGCATGCCATAATTGCTTTCCTACATGAAAAATCAATATACTTCTTTATACCAGGCCCTTTCATGTCAGATCGGTCGGATTGCTAGTTATATGTATGGTCACCCCCTTATCAAAACAAATAAATAGTGGTTCATCAAACTCATAACAAAATTTAGCTAACAAGTTCTCTCATCTGCAGCACTTTCCTCAAGGCATAAATCAATGTTCTACGCTAACTTTAGAACTAGACCACACAATTGAAATGTGTGACCCTAGGAAGTTCCCGGAACAGCCTAATATTTTGGTTTGTGGGGAGTAAAATAAACACCTCCAACCCCACAGGAGGTTGAGGCATGACATTATCTATCTAACAATGCTCTCAAACTTTGTTCCCAAAGCTTGTGGACGATCTCTCTCTCTCTCTCTCTCTCTCTCTCTCTCTCTCTCTCCTCTCCTCTCCTCTCTCTCTCTCTCTCTCTCTCTCACACACACACACACACACACACACAGAAACACAGCAGTATGTTTCATTAAATTGAAATACAGAAGCCTTATTGACATCCAATTGACACATTAACCAATATTTATTAACCAATGAGAATAGAGGGAAAAAAGAATTAATACACACAGAATGTTTGAAGGTACTGATATCATACGTTTAAGTGAAACCTTAGGTTTCCAAGCTATGCGCTACTGTTACATAACTTGTATTATGCACCTAACTTAGAAATATTATAATCAACAAGTTCAAAATTGTACCGCACATCATCCATTGTTACAGGAGAATGTGTGGGTGATGCAAAGCTAAAGAAACCGATACAACAGTACCAAAACAATATGTCAAAGATCAAATAGCAAAGAAATTACAGATAAAATATACCTTAGTGGCCCTGAACTCATTCACTGCTTTTCTAAGAGAATCATCAGATAATATCAACCTTGATAAAGCTCCAGTGCTTAACCTGTAATCTTTTGTTAGGAAAACTGAACACTCCTGGAAAGTCTACATTGGTTGACTTCAATAAATAAGGGAAAAAAAACTTGGATTGAAGCTTCATCTCACATACCCTAGCTTCTTTGCAGCATCTGAAACAGAACCATCAACTCCAACAATAAGGTCAAGCAAGGCCTGCATTCCCTGATGTTTCAAGAGGGTACAGGCAAGGGTGTAAGAATTGAATTGCAAAGTACTCAATACCCAAAGAATTCCCAAGACAGCATCGTAAGGCATACCAGACTGAATTTTGGATTATTTGGTCCTATCTGCGGCCCCCTGTATGATCCTCTCATGGTTGAATTAGCTGGAAGAATCTGGACTAGCTCTGGAGGTGGAGTGTATGTATCAAGATCTATAGAATTCCTAACTACGCCAAAAGAAACATAACTTTTTTAAGATGTCATAGTGGAACAAATCACTCCAAACAGAAGCTTCATTCAGTGCATTGCAGAAAGAAAATGGATTCCATGATAACTGAATTTAAATACATGGCAAAAGATTTGACAAATGAAAATATTACAGCATCAGAGTGTACCATTAAGAGCTAAGAGTGTTCGCAATCGCATAAGGGCTGCTGCTCGATTTTTGTGTTGTGACCTATCCTCTGCTGCCTGTCTGATTGGAAACATATTAATATATGCATACATTGCGAGCAAAGTAAAGACATCATAGGCCACCTGCATGAACCTGAGCTATAATGCCGGTTGGAACATGCTTTAGCCGCACAGCAGATTCACGCTTGTTGCGATGCTGTCCTCCGGGGCCCGACGCCTTAAAAGTATCCATCTCACACTGGCTCATTAGTTTCTCATCTGACATCATAAGGTACTCCCTGCCACTAGCAGTCTCAGTAGTACCAGAATTGTAATTAATGGAGGATGCCACACTTAATCTAAGTGTAGAGGACCTGAGGGCTGAGAACTCCCTTTTATTTGCTTTCTGAACAAAGAGAGAGCCTGCATAATTCTGGTAGTTGCCAAAATGGTGCCACCAAGAGCAAGAACATATAGGCCTAGCAAAATTACTGTGGCTATAGCTTTGGAATCTTAAAAACGATTTCAGGGCACAGTGCGCCATTTGAATTGTACTATGTAGCGGTGCACAAGTCAATCTGCAAGTTGAACAACCCATATTGTTTAGCATCCCTGAATCAACTGGGGTAGAAAAGCCACGAGAAAGAACATAACTGGCACATAAAGTGTTCACACTTCAAGAAACAAGTGAGGTGACATACAACGATACTGATAAAATACTCATCCAGATGTTTTTACCCTTGACCCTTCCACTCCTTACAAAATTATTACGAGCTTCCCAGTGTGGTGTTTTCACAGAGTTCAACCACAATCCCGAACACCCACAAGGGTTTAAAACCACTCCAAAAAGAATTCAATATAATTTCAAAATCAAAAGCGTCGAGCCGTCAATAATTTGAAGAAATGGAGAAAAGCAAACACTGACCGGAAAAGGTAGGAAACAGGACAAGATTCTCAACGACTAAGCAATTCGCGGCCGTGTGCAGCAATGAGCCTTTTGAAGTGTAACGATATACTCCAAATTTAGGCCTGTAAACGGGTCATAGTACCATCTTCAATTCTTTGATTTCTTTCACCCTTGGTCGGCTATCTAGTCCGTCCCTCTTTTGCTTTCATTTGATTCTGAGTTCCAGACCCCCAACGAAGATGATGAGATGGTAATATCATAATGGGCCACTTTTTTGGGCTTGTTTGTCATGGGCCATGACTCATGGCCCATAATAATTTAATTTCACATAAGTAACAAATACCAAAGGAATGCCACCCTTCCCCAGCACCAGATTTTTGGCTACCGTCGACGTCGAGGAGGGAAGAGGGAACCCAAATATTTCAAAACGCCAAATTCCCCCTCCCACACCTGATTCAATAATTTAGGCGCATCCTGCCGTCCACTCTCTGCGTGTCTCGTGTCCTCCTCCTCTCAGTCCTCCCGCCTCCCTCACATTCCCACCTCACACACCCCCACGTAAGTCGTAAGCCACACCCCTGACCCCGAAACTTACCCGGGATTGCACAATCGGATTGGGAATGGCTCACTTCTAAAGCCCTAGGTTGCATTCGATTATCCAGGTTTGCTTGTTACTGCTCCTTTTTTCAATGTTCTATATCAGTGTTTCTGCTTTCATTACTTCAGTTCGAGCCCCTCTCCCTTATCCGTTGATAAAGATTTATGTTTGTGATGTGCGGCAGTTTCGCGCAGAGAGGATGACGAAGGTTGCCGCAGTTGGTCAATTGCCCATGTCTAATGCTCTTCATTTTGGTGATGGGCCTGGCGGTGGGGGTGGTTCGAAGATTTCTACCGCCGCTTTGAAGCGGAAAACCCCCTCGGAGTTGCGGGTAATGTTTACATCCACAGATCTTGGAATGACTCACCTTTGTGGTTGCATTGACATTATGATCTAAGGAGTGTTATTTCTCTGTGGCAGTCTGGCTATGATCTTGATAAGTTTAGGTGAAGATTGTGCTTAGTTTAGTTTGGAGATAAAACACTGAAGCAAAAGTGAAAAATCTTTTGACAAGTTTTTGGCCTTTTGCTACTGTTGAGTTTGGATAGAGCAATGTCAATTCTTGCCACAATTATGGGTGCAAAAATAAATGGAATTAAGTAATTTTTCAATTTCAATATGCATTTTTTTTTCAGTTAAATATCAATTAAAGTTAAGGACAAAGAATACCATATAAATGAGCTGCAACTTATTACTTGATCAAATATTCTAATAAAGCTAAAGGCCTGTGTACTTTTAAGTAGAAGGGTTTCACTAGATTCCACTTATAAATAGTAACATTTTGCATGGGCTGGGGCCGCCTGTATCAAAGCAGTACATTGTGCTTTGGGTTCTGCATCATGTTGTGGACTATGTGTATCTTCATTATACATGATTATATGGATAAGTGTTAATATGCTGGTGTGTTTTTTAGCCATGATCTCGTCTACTTTAGAGATTTGTTTATTCTTATTTTTTAAGTTATTTCTTTGCATAAAATGGCTAATATTCATGCTCTTGCGATACTTATTAAATGGCAAATTTTATGATTTATCTCTTTTTGTTTATTTTACAGGGAGAACTCCTGCAAAGAAAGAATCCGGTGGATCTTGTTGATGAATCTCCAGCTCTTTCTGGTTTTATGGGGTAGATCTTTTTAAAATTTTCCCTACTTTTCTTACATCACTGGAATTACCTTACAATGGATTTGTCTTGTTATGCCAGGAAAGCAGATCGAATGGTTTCTGTGCCCAAGAAATTGGATTCTTCAAAGGCATCACGCTGCACACGAATGGATGAACACTATCCAGTTTCTAAAACTAGTAGGTTGCTTTCCAGAAAGGAAAATCATAAGGTAAAAAAACTTGTAGATTGATTGGCCCATACTATTTCACTAGACTACCCATGTATCAAATTGAGAACAATGGATTGTAAATTAAGCCTCTCACCTCATTATGTATTTATTTTTGGTTATGAACAAATGGCAGGGAGCTTTTCCTAGCAATCATGTTGATAAACAGGAAATTTCCAGTTTTCAAAAGCAAAATTCATGGTACCGGTCATTCAGAATCCATATTCTTGCTTAATTATACCTTCCCTTTTCCGATTATGACTATCTATTTCCTGCACATGTTTGAAGTTTGGATGATTCAGTCTCTTCCAAAGGTGGCTACAACCCTTCTGATCAAACTATCAGCACAGCTGAAAAATGTAGTTATAATACTTTTAAGAGTGTTAGGGATTTGTCATTGGGCAATGAAAAGTTAAATGGCTTCTCTCCAATGGACATGGTATTCTCTTGCTCTAACTTTCATCTTTCATTGATGTTGAGGTATAAATATTGTATTGTTCTCATCTGCAGGATAAAGCTTTGAAAGGACTGGTTTACTGTGATACTCATACTACTAAAGCCCCAGATGCTGAGAACATTAATAAAACAGGGAATGCAGTGCCTCAAAGCTTTTGCTCAGAACTTGATGCACCCGACCTGAAGATTCCACTAGATTTGACTCTAAAAACTAATGTACGGTTGTTATGTTCCTCCTCTGTGCACTGGTAAGTCCTATAATGCTTCTTTTATTGCAAGTGTTGGAATTTTCTACATTTATTTGTGCACGGTAGGCCAATGGTAAAAATACCCGAAGGGGTGTTTGGTCCTCTGAATTTGATTCAACCATGGATTTAAGCCCATGGTCTTATTTGACATATTTGATTAATTCGAAGGTCCTTTAAGGCCTTCTCCAATGCATATTCCTTCATTCCAGGTATTTAGAAGCCACATCAGCGCCACATCAACAATTAAATACCTCTATCTATAAATAAAACTCTTTCCCCAACAATAATACCCAAAAAGATAGGTATTTAGGGGACCCACTTACTATTATATTAATTATATCATTTATATTTTCATTTATCCACTATAAAAATAATTTAATTTTTAAATAAAAAATAAATACTAAAATATTTTTAATTATTCTAATTATTTAATATTTATAATATTGTGCATAAAATCTGCTCACACAACAAATGAAAAATAAGAAAAACGTTAAATAATGAAAAGCTGCTCACAATAAGGAAATGAAAAATAAAAAGAAAAGAAAAATGAAGTGCCAATTGGCGATTTGCCAACAAAATTTTAAAAAAAAATAATAATAAAAAAAATGTCTGCCATGCACATCAAAAGATGTGAAAAACCCGGGTAGTAAAATTGCTACCCCTCCCATCCAAAAGCCTCTTTCCCAATGGATTAAAACCCAACTTTGGGTTTTTAAGATATGCCATGTCACCAAATACCTAACCACTGGTGAAGGCCTAAAGTGGAAAACTAACCACTTAACCAATAATAAAAGTTTCAACATTAACATATCTCTTAATGATTTGAATCTATTTTGAATTTCTGATACTTTCAACCAAGCACCCCTTTAGTGGGAAAATTCCTCTTTTGGACCCGTAGGTTCTTCTCATTCAACTTTGGTCCCATGTTTCTAAAATTCTCATTTTTGGTCCCGTAAGATAAGAATTTTTTCTATTTTCAACAACATGATTTATGACTTTACCACCTTCCATTTCTCTTGAAACCCAATCGATCCACTGATCTGATCAAATAGAAAGTTCGATGGAAAGCAATGTCTATCTGCGGAGAAAAGTAGTTATGCATGATCTGGGGGTTAAAAATGATAGAGTCAATTTGATTACATGGAAATTGTTGGGGACCATTAGACAAATATATAGATGTACTGTTATTTTGTATAAACTTCATTTTTTCCCTAGTTGACGGTGCCACCTGACAATTTTGTAAAAAGAAACAAATACAGTAGGATCAAAAATAGACAAACACTGCTTAGCTTTATGGAGTGTATTACATGAATAAACAAACACTGCTTAGCTTTATGGAGTAGTTTTTGGGATATTGCATATTATATTCGTTTTATGTTTTATATATATGATGATTTTATAGGTTTCATAAGCTAGCAAATTGTGCCTCCCTTAATGTTATGGGCCTTTCACAAGTTGGTTGTGAAGGACAAAGTGTGACATGTTCATCAGAATCTACCTCCATGAGTCAAGTAACAGATGCTGGGACCTTCCATTCTTGGGTGCATCCTCAATCTAGTCTACCTCGTACGGTTATCTCAGCATTGACCTCTGCACCAGGAGGTATTTTTATTCACATTCCATTGTGTTTATTTCCCTTTCTAGTGTATTTCTCCTAGTTACATTAGCTTTTATGAAGGGCCAATTGACTTCCTGACCGAACGGCAACAAACATGGGGTGATTCGTTTCGAAGTCTTTATTACATGCTGAGGAAGAAACGTTGCAAAATATTTTATGGTAATGATCTTATCATTTAACTTAAGTGCGCCTGTGACACATTCCATTGTTGGTATCTGACCCCATTATGCTGCATGTTAAACAATGTATAGTAGATTCTGACCCAAAATCAATTGGTAATAGGTGAAGAAGCACCTATTTATATCAAGGGGAAATCCCAACACATAAACCAATGTGGGACACTCAACACACCCCTTCGAAACTCACCTCGAAATCAAATCTCATAACAAGGATCGACAACATACCAATTATGTGTACATATGGCTCTGATACCATATTAAGTAATAATAGATAGGAGGTTCCAACCCAAAATCAATTGGCAATGAGTGGAGTAGCTCCTATCTATATAAACAAGGGGATCCCACACAATAACTGATACGGGACACTCAACAAATTTAAAAGATGAATAATCACTTTGTGTCTTACTCTTGGGAACCCGGCCTCTAGGCATAATTCCTGTTCTCAAAAAATCAAAATTGAATTTATTTATTTATTTATTTTTAAAAATCAAAATGTTAATTACTGATGATACAGCCTTGTTTAGTTCCACAATGGTTGATATTAAAGCTTAATCCACTTGTGTCATGTTTTCTACAAAATTTCATCAGTCATTTTCTTTTTCCCATATTCAGCTTCAGAGATTGAATGGTTGTGCTCTATGCACGCATGCATGTTTCCAGGTAGCTGGAATGATGAGATTTTACAACAGCAACTAACATGAGATTGTTTTGATTCTTGAAAAAGCAAAACAAATCATTTGATTTTCTGAATTCTGTTGAATGCACTAGGGTTCCAACTTTGTTATGGGTTGGCAATTGATTGAACTACCGTGCTCTGGGCATTCTGTTTACTACAGTATAACTGCAAACTTTTGTTATGCTACAACTAGATATGGCGACCTTATATCTCTCTAGACAGAAATTGTTTGGCTGTGCCACTTAACCTGTTTGTTTGTTTGTCCTCCATTTTAAGCTTAATATATAGAGGATGTTAATTCTGATGGATAATGCTTCAAGTTTTTCATAGCCTTGTTTATTGCACAAGGTCGGTGTAATTCTGTGTTCATTTTTGTGGAATTTTGCAGTGTGCACAGTGCATTTTGTAGTTATGTTTACTGCACTGGACGGGCCTCACAAAATCAAGTGTAATGCTTATATATCTCAGTCAACGAGAAATTTAAGGTCTCTTCTTAAAGAGCATGTAAGTCCTTTTCCATTAAGAGATAGAAAACAGCATCATGTGATGTGAGTTCATGTGCAAGGTCAGTCTGTATTTTTCCACCTTTACTGTGCCTGCGCTACAATGCTGTTCTTTGTTGGATGACAACATTTATTTCCTTCATTTTTTGCATTTATTGCAGGGTGTTTCTTTCTCAATGCCATTTTGTCAGTCTAAAGTGGAAGAAGTTACTGCAGAAGACCTTGTTGAACTTTCTGAAATTGAAAAACACAATCTTGGCCAGGTTTGAAATTGATTCATATCTTGTTAACAATCACTCTTGTGAAACTGGACTAAGATGTAGGATAACTGGATAAGCTTTTTGGAATTATGTTGTAGCCTGTGGGTCACCTACAAAAATGGTCCTATAAGTACAATTTCTGTAATTCACAAGATTGATTAACTCACTCTGGTGACATTGAAGTTTCTCCATTGTGTTTAACTCCCACTTTGATTCCTCTTGCTTTATAAGAATGGAAGATTGAGCTATATTCATTAAATTTACTCTAGCCATAATATCTTAATTCATGATTCAACTACATGGTGCAGACTCGAGGTTCGGAATCCATGTTTGGGGTTGATAGCACGCCTCAATCTTTATTGCTGTTCAATGGGAACAAGAATGTACATGCGTTGTACGATTTCCTGTTAAATTATAGGTGGGCATCTGACATTGCTTCTTTTTCAAACTTTTCTATGCTAATATTAGGAGAACCCTGAGATATGGTCCATATGGAATTTGCTTCCTGTCATATGATATTATCATTCTATTAAGATGCTGTTGTTTGCTTCTTTAATTTGGGCTTGCTTCCAGATCTTTTTTTACGTCACTGACTGGGGAAGATGTTCCTGTGCTGTACTCTCCAGTTCCTTTTGAAAATGCTGCTCTTCATTCCCCTGAGGTAGGTCACTAGTATAATTAGAACGCTTTGTGTTGTCAAAAGTACAGTGCACTCTATTTAGTATCTATATTTGATACACAGTTGGAATATGGTAATATGGGGAAATAGTTTGGAGTGAATAGCATGGTTTGATTACCTTTAGTGAACTTTCCAGATTGTTACAACTAACAACCAGTCATGGTTTCATCCTATTTAAACTATCAATAATAAGTACTGTGTTTTCAACATTTGATAGCATTCCCTAACTAAAAATTTGTTAAAGAATTGAAAAGGGTATACCATGAATTAACAGGAGAAGTTCAGGGCTCCACAGCAATGTCTCTTGTATACTTTCAATCTCATTCTGTTGTCTCTTGAAACAAGAATCTTTCTCCTCTATCCTGCAGTTATCTTTTGAATTACTCATTTTGTTTATAATGTTAGTGAAATTTCTGAAAGATGGGACAATTCCTGTGTAAACAAATTTATGCTGCTTGTATTTATCATTTTGTTTTTTACTTTTTCAGGTCAGATGCAAACAGGTGAGGAGGGTTAACAGTAACATGCCTTCCCATATGATGGACTCAAATACAGATGGCAAACCTGGTAGTTTATCTGGCATCTGTTATAGTGTTGAAATCAGAGATGCCTATCTTCCACCATGGTCCATTTCTGGCATTTGCAATGCTATGCGCTCTAATGGGAGTGACTTCCAAGCCAGGTATCCCATTTTCATTATTAATAATGCTTTAACTCCATTAACAACATAGGTTTGTGGCTCTTATGGAATTGCAAAGAATTCTAAAATCAGGAAGCTCATCTCTAGCATTATCCTACAAGTTCTAATGCCACCTGCCAGTTCATAATTTGTACCCCGTATATTTCCATGGTTTCAGATACATTAGTATTGTGTTGTGCTACGTCGTCATTCACTAAAGTTATTACATTTACTGTTGAATTCTCTCTTTTTTATTTACAACTATGCGCAGATGATTTCCAGCCACCTACTGTTGAATTCTTCATGCATTGATTGTATTCATATTTGGTTTTCTTGCTTTAACGCTTCAATTGGTTCACAGTTTTGCAACAGAGCCCGCCTCAATTGGCTTGAATGTTGGTCTAGATGATGTGGCCAAGGAAGAAGTAATTGGTGGTTGTTTTGATATTCGAAACACAACTCTTTCCCTTCAAAAGCGTTCTGCCTATTTGAAAGGATTGAAGTATGGCGACGGCACTTGCAAAGCTCTTCTATCACCTATCGAGTAGGCCTCCAGGCTCCATATACCTGGACCTTTTTGCTCTTCTGTATTTACGGAGCCAACTGATTCAGTGCTTATGAATGAAAATTATATGTTTGGACTCTGTTTTTTTCATCTTAAATTGGGTGAAGGTAACGACCGACATTCAAGTGTCCTGCTCAGCGAGTTTTGGGTTTTTAGATTCCATTCAAGATGTCAGTCTGGTTGAATGACCTAAATTTTCAATTTGGAGACAATTCGTGTCAGTCAATCAGTATTCATAACGATGCAAGAATGTAAATGCTTGTATATTGGCTGAATTGAACCTAAAATGTTAGGTCTCATTTTGTGATTTTGTGTATGGTTTAAATTTCAAGAGTTTTTATTTTGTGGGTATAAATTTAAAATGAAAAATTTTGTCCTGGTGCAACGTCGGGGAAGACTGCAGACTTTAGCTCAATGGTTAATAAAATAAGGGTATTTATTTTGTATTTATTCTTATGGTTGTAGTCGACGACCCTGCATGTACTGAGGCACATCAGCACATGGGCACGTCAGCATCAGCCTTCACAGCTGGCAGTTTTTTATTTTTAAAAAGTTAATCTTTTCGTTTATTTTTATGTTATATTTTTGCATTGAGTAATTTTTATCTATTTTTAATTAGAACAGTTGTATAAAAAAAGCCACATTTAAATGAAATCTTGATGGAATTAATCATTTTAAATATTACTTTCACAATTTTTATTATATGAATATAAATAATTTTTTTGGGTAAGCATATGAATATTTTTTTTGGTGAACATGTAAGCATATGAATATTAATAATTGAAAATATATTTTAAATATAGTAAAATATTTAAAAATGGCAAATAAAATGTTTTTCGTATTTGTGAGGACAATTTGATTTTTTTTTAAAAAAAATTTAATGTTTGTCCATTTGCCATTATATAGTCTACCAAAATCACAATGATCCTGTTTGGCAAATAAGCTAAACGAAATTAGCTTATTCTATTTATTTTAAGTTAAATTAGCTTATTTCAAAAGACAAAATACTTTAAAATAGTGTTCAATCAGCTATTTTTGAAACCACTGCAAATAGCAGCATTTTGAAATTAATTTATTTTAAGCAAAAACATTTGCCTCAAAACTGTCAAACAATTTTAAATAACTTATTACTCAAATTATTCACATAATGAGAGCTAATTCCCATACAGACCCAATGTCTTTTCGATGTTTTGTTCAATTCTTGATCGTACCACATTTTCAGTTCGAATTGCGATCCCACCGCTGGTTTCCGAACTCCAAGGCATTATTGTCTGGGAATTGGCCCGGGGGACAAGTTTACTGATTAAGAAGTTTCGGTCCAAGATTGACTCATCTTGCCCGATTAGGAACAACCCCTTTTGGCAAATATCCTCTTTCTCTTGAATCTTTATTGGGCACATCCTTTCATGCTAAATCTGGGGTTTTACTTTTTGATCCGTTAAATGACTGTTACTTGATTAGTTCGGAAGGCACGTCAAACGTAACAAGGAAGTCGCATTCTGGGCAGGTCGATTTGTATTGGGATTAATATGCTGAAAATGGGCCAACGCAAAGGATTTTCTCTGCAGATATCAGTTTATGAGTTTGCTTTGTTTGAGAATTGAAAGAAAGAAGGCAATAATGGGGGTGGATATGGGTTTTAGTGGGGTTGATGAAAACTCACCCGACATGTTAAAGAATACTCCGTCCAATATAAGAAGGTTGGCTGATGAAATTGAGCAGTGTGAGGGTAGGCAAAAGTATCTCGCTCACACAAGGAGCCCCTCGGACGGGGGTGATGTC
This sequence comes from Hygrophila difformis, assembly GCA_030278955.1. NCBI lineage: Eukaryota > Viridiplantae > Streptophyta > Magnoliopsida > Lamiales > Acanthaceae > Hygrophila > Hygrophila difformis. The sequence goes on along the minus strand of JAOANR010000257.1, from coordinate 1,212,128 downwards.
CGCTGGTATTTTTGCAAGATCTCATTGGCAGCAAATGGTCAGTGCTTCCTCGTAACAGAACTTGCTTTGTTGTTGTTGTTAAACTTTTTTTTTTTGGTTTATTTCTTTATTATCATTATTTGTTTGTTGACTTGTGCCTTCATTACCTTGCTGTTTATCCTGCATTCCTGCTTGCCAAGCGTGTTGTTAGGTAATTCTTGGAGAAGAGGAACCATTACCAAGTTTTGTAGACTGAGTAGTAATGCTTAAATAGTTGCTTAATGAAATGTTGTGAAATTTTACAAAAATGTGCAATCTTGACGGTGTTTAGTGGATGTTTGTTATTTTGTTTCCCCCCGGGGTTCGAATAACATTTTAAACAGTTGTTTAAACATAAACAAGTAGGGCAAAAGGAGCTCAACTACTGCTAAATGGGGGCTTGGGTAATTAAAGTAATGGACCTTGTACAGTGGTATATGGTTACCAAATTGCGTAAATTCTCATTGGGACAGCTGTCTAAGGAATGCTTGTTGAAATGAAACCATAGTTTTTCCAGTGGAGAGTAAAGGTAATTGACAATTTCTTGTGTTTCATTTGAAGTAGTATGGCCAGCTTTCAGCTCTGGACTGCTAATGTTATCAATAAATTTAATTTCTCCACTGTTGTAATGAGATTTCTAGAGCTTGAAAGCGTTTTCTTAATCTTTTCAATGATACCGGATACCCTTGTGTGGAATTGCTTAATTGAGGAGTTGGAAATGCCTTTTTTGATTGTGCTTGCCTAGTTATGTCATTGGAGGAGGTATCTGTTGATTTTATTTATTTTTGGGTGAGAACAGTTTTCTAATGATTGAATCATCAATGCCTTATACTCTTGTTTTGTCACTCTGCGACGGGTATTGTAATATGTTTTTTCAGAGCTAGCTGCATCAGTCCCTCAAACAGAAATTGTTGGAAAAGGTGATTATTTTCGGTTTGGAATGAGGGATTCTCTTGCTATAGAGGCATCTTTCTTGCAGGTCATTCCATTTTCCCTGTTGGTTGCTGTTTCCATCACATTATAATTGTGTTATGTCCCTAGTTGTTCTCTTTTTAATAGAAATATACAGCTGTTAATATTTCATACCGATTTTGATTTCCTGCATCTCTCAGAGAGAGGAAGAGTTACTCTCTAGTTGGTGGAAAGAGTACGCAGAGTGCAATGAAGGCCCCAGGGGACCAAGTATTGCTTCCACGTCAACCATACAGACAAAAGATTCAGTTTCGTCAAGTTCTTTAACAGACAAGCTATATGCAATTGAAGAAGAAAGAGTTGGTGTCCCTGTAAAGGGTGGGTTATATGAGGTATCCTTATTTATCTTGGTACTGTGGGGTTCCCTTTGTGAAGGGAGATTGAGAGAGACCACTTCTTTTTCTTTTGGTTTGTAGGGTGCAACTGTGCGTGTATGTATCTTTATTCCTGAAGCCCGACAATTGCGATTAGCAATTAGAGATATTAAGCTTCCTTATATATACAATGTTCTATTCTCTTTTCTTGAAAGTGGGCTAATACACTGATTACTCCTAGCATATACTTTTATTGTACCTTTTTGGTTAACAGAACTCTGAAAGTAATTTCTTTTCCCCTGGCGGTGTTGTCAAAAACTGTAATTGAACTACAGCACAATACTTTTTTTTTTTTCTTTCCCTTCTCACCTTCCCAATAGTGATTAATGGAAGAAATTAGAACTCCAGAAGAATATATGTGAACTTCCTATACAATTGTATCATGTTTATCTGAGATTTGATTTTTGAAATTATTTGCTATGGATTGGATGGACATTGAAGGGTTGTCTCTCCCAAAGCAGAAACAAAGGCTCGAACCCGAGACCTTTGTTTAAGAAGCTGTGAGAGCCCTATACCACTCAGGCCAACTGTTGTGTAATAGTTTAAACCAAATAAAAATTGATCTTTAAAATTATTTTAATTCTGCCGAAAATGCATACTTACCTTTAAATGATAAGTAATAGTTTATGTCTTAAGTTTTGGCCCTAGTGTATTACAAAGGTTGGAGTTTCTTAATCGATTAAGTGTAACTATTGTTGCTATGACACAAACTTAATAGATTGAGTTTTGAATTATTAAATTAAAATTTTCAATTGGTTGATCAGACAAGGCCTAAACACAATTTCATGATATCCGGTACTCAACAATTGAAATAAGTTAATGAAATGCTATCTCTGAACTAATCTCCTCCTCTACTCATTGTAAAGATGCCTTCCACCTGGACTAGTATCTTCTGACTTTTCATCTTGCCCAATTCAATCGTGGATTCTTAATCATGACTGAAGACTTTTCAAAGAAGCTTAAATATAGAGACTAAATAGACTTAAACTGTTAAACAAACATATCTAGTTTCCTGCTAGAATGCTAGAATTCAGTATTTCATTGAACCAATCATTTTCCCTTGGCAAAGTGTTGATTCAAAGCGCTTTTCAGCTTGGCTCTGTTAGCTGTTTTTGTGCTGTGGGTTGAGCAAGAATAAAACTATCCTACACTGACAGTTATGCATTTTGGAATGTGTGTTTTGGTATGTTATACTATCTGTCTTGGCAATGTCCTGTCATTTTGTTTTAGTGCTCTGAAATTTGTTGTGTATGTCTATTTTCATAGGTTGTTTTATGAAGAGGCGCTTGATGGAATTATTGGATGTGATTTTTGGTTGTGCTAAATCCTAATCCATCACATAAAATTTTTGGGAGATGGGAAAATGTGTATGTTTTTAATTGATTAATCATTTAAAATATGCATTACAATTGGACTTTTTATTTGTATGATAGTAGATTCACCATACGATACTTTTAAAATGGAAATGATATTTTAAAATGCTAGGTGATTAGTGTTTCCGTTTGGAGTTCTCCTTAGAGTAGGAAACTAACCATCCTAGAACATGTACATTCTTCAATATTGAACTATAATTCTTGTGTTTTTTCAATACATCATAGAATTGTTTATTTTTTATTTTTTTTCCCCATTTTATAAGCTGTTCAGTTCCCCTCATTTGTCAGTCATCTACATGAAAAATCAAAGACAAAATGCTGAAAGTATTACTACTGCAGGTAGATTTGATCAGGAGACATTGTTTCCCTGTATACTGGAATGGTGAAAATCGGAGGGTCTTACGAGGCCATTGGTTTGCTCTTAAAGGGGGGCTTGATTGGCTTCCACTGCGTGAGGATGTTTCTGAACAATTGGAGCATGCATATCGCACTCAGGTTAACATGGATGCTAATATTTTATGCCACTTTTAGTTCATTAAGCGGATTGAAGAGTATTTCAATCTTACACATTATCAGTATCACGCACAAATCATATGGTAGAGTTAGTTGATATGTATATTGCTAGCCTGCTATTTTTTGGCTGTTGTCTCTCAGGTGCACATATATTATATCTTGATTCAGCATTCCATTTCCATTACCCTAGTCTACTTTTGCTTTTCGTGGTGTATTGAGTGTTCCTGAATCACATGTTTATGGACTTATTGAAGGAGCTTGGGCTTGCTTTCAGGTTTGGCACCGAAGATCTTTTCAGCCTTCGGGTCTCTTTGCTGCTCGGGTTGATTTACAAGGCTTTCTCCCAGTATGCTCCTACTTATGTCATTCTCATGCTCATCAAAGTTAAAAATCTAAAACGGATAATTTGTGGTTACAGAGCTGTAACAAGTAACTATTGTTATTTACATCGATATGCATTGTGGTTGCAGGGGCTGCATGCCCTTTTTACAGGGGAAGATGATACATGGGAAGCTCGGTTAAATGCTGATTCTTCAGGGTTTTCTGGTATTGTAGGTTTTGGAAAAGATGGCATCCAGTTAAGACGTGGATATGCTCCATCTCAGTCAAAGAAACCTACACAGGCAATTTGTCTCACTTTCAGCAGTTGTTTTTAACCTTGTTTATGGATGTCAATTTCCATGTCAGTATTTATAGCGCTTTATGGTTTAAAAGGATTTTTCCCTAGACAGTCAAACTCTTGGAGAATGGCATTGCGATGAGCGGAAAAATACCACTAGCATATTCATGATGAAAAATGGACTTTATAACATTGTGTGCGTGGATAATGTGTTTGTTCTTCATATAGTTATTGTATTTTATAATTTGGAATATACCTCTACAATTTGATTATCATGCCAAATCCTTTGGGATGCGATGCATAGTGAAATAAGTTATTGAAAAATTGATGCATGTATCATAACTTTTGCTATGTAATTTTAAGTTTCCTTTTAATTTTTCTTAATTGTGTTGTCATTATTCTGTATTTCTGTTTAAATAGAATATATATATGTAATATTACTAGTTTGAAGAAATAATAAAACTGACATGAGATATGAAGAGAACAAACAAATGGAATAAGCACGCTCCCTTTTGAAAATGAAAAATTGGTGACTAAACGTTAACTCATAGGCTTTGAGGTTTTGGTTGGATGTGCATATGTGTGTTAAGGAAATTATAGGGTAATTCTGAGTCTAAATATAGGTATGTCGCATCCATTGACAACCCTAGTCTAGCAAGAATATTTTAAGGCGTTTAGTGACTATTTTCTGGTGGACTTGTTTTGCTTGTCCCGTTTTATTATTGTGATACGAGTTATGACTGCTAACAATTGTAGTTTCTCAAAGCCGTGGTATGCTTATTAAATTCTTTTCCATGCAAATCATGTATTGATCATCTTATGAAATATGTAAAAACCATATTTGATAGTGAAGCTGCAACTCTCTTGCTATTTATTTCATTCAGGATGAACTACGCCAACAAAAGGAGGAAGAGCTGGATGATTATTGTTCGCAGGTATGCTAGAAGCATTTCTTTGTAGATATATTTATGTTTTGGACTGTTATATAACAAAATTCCTTTGACAAAATTATAACTCTCACTCATTGATGTTTATATGTTTCCGGTTTCTTAAGAAATATGTTGTACCCATCCTTTTACTTTGAAGATGTATATATGATTCAAACTGTAACTATAACTCTGTCCGGGGATAGCCTAATTTTTCATTTTTACTGCCAAGGACTGATGAAAGCTGAACACAAGCATAGCATATATGCATATGTAAAATCTAGATGGTAGTTGTTTCAATTTATTTGGCAAAATGAAAATATCTCAAGAACCCAGGTTCGGTGGTTTCAACTTTCAACTTTGTTTGATTTACCAGGTGGACAGGTGTGCATAATTCTTCACTATCTGCAAGTATACATAGTTCAAGTAATAAAGCTGGTTAGTACCAGGTTGATCCAACAAGGAATGATAACTTCAGCAAACTCAATTGAATCAAACAGTGCATGTAGTAAAGCTGTAAAGTAAAGTGCATAAAACTCAGGATTGAGAACTAAAGAGTTATAGAAACAAAACTTAATGCAGGTTGCGCATAAAAAACAAAGACTGGAAAAAGTGTTACAGAAAGGCTCTGGGTTTTCCAGATTTTTATTGTCAACCAGTTAATTTGATTTGATTGGAAAGCCTTACTTTGAATATTCCTCAATTGGAATTAAATCATATTAGTGTACTCTCAGAGTTGTCATCCTTAGATTTCTCATTGGTGATCTAATTCAATATTTAGGTTTGAGTTTCAAGAGTCCCTTTTCAATTTCTCAAGCTCTCAACTTAATTCACCCAATTTTCCCTACCTAATCCCTTTACAGTTCTTGAATAACGTTAAGGAATAGTGATTTATCTTGGGGTCATATGTATCTTGCTGTATAGCATGTGCTGTGGGAGTCTTTCTCATAAGAGTCACAGCAATAGCGTTTTCAATTTCTGTATGATTCTATAAAATGGTTGATACAACCGATATTGAGATTTGATCTTGAAATTGGAACCATGTTTGGTGTTTTGTTCTTTTGTATGGATATTCACAAGCATGCATACTGACCCTTGTTATTTTGTAAACTTTTTGTATCAATGAGTATCATTGATGAGCAGCCATGCAAGAGATCTTTCTGTTAATTAGGAGGTATAATCTTTTCTTTGGTTTAGGTTCCCGTTCAACATTTAGTATTCATGGTTCATGGTATTGGCCAAAGGTTGGAGAAGTCCAATTTAGTGGATGATGTGGGAGACTTCCGTCAGATAACAGCTAATGTTGCTGAACGACACCTGACCTATAATCAACTTAGCACTCAAAGAGTTCTTTATATTCCTTGTCAGGTATATTGCATTTTTTCATGATTATAGTCATTGATATCTGTTTTTTGATTCTCTTGATCATTAATGGTAGGCAGCTGAAGTACCTAATGATTTATTCTGGGGGTTGAAGTGTTCAATCCTTATCAAATTGCTTTTGTGTTAATAAAAGTGTGCCGGGATTTCTTTTGTAAATAAGAGTTGTGCGACCGTGCCCTTATTTAATAAAGGAATGTATCCCTGAACAAGGGATTAGCCAATCAAATAATTAATAAAGACTAATTCATTGAAGTGAACATGCCCTCATGAGATTGGTGTCAATCTCAAATATTGGTGCAGCCCACAAGGTTTCCCATGTTTTTTGAGATTGTTGTCGCTATCTAATGATGGTGTTAAGGATTAGTTATATCTTGCTATCCTTTTATGAGGGCATGATTTCTGCATTAAACCATGTTTGCAAGAATTTATGACCTATTTGAAGATGTTGGTTAACTTCCTGTATTTGCAAAATTGATTATGTGAATTTTGGACAGTATGTTAAAAACCATCCATTAATGGATGTTCTTGTTATGCATTTTGAGTTGAATTTACTCATGCTTTACATTTATCTAACCCTTTTGAGTTTGATACACCCTTATGCTCTTACTATTGTTAATTTTTGCCTTTGACAGTGGAGGAAGGGTTTGACATTTAGTGGTGAAGTTGCAGTTGAAAAAATCACTTTAGATGGCGTTAGAGGGCTGCGAACAATGCTGGGTGCAACTGCCCACGATATATTATACTATATGAGCCCTATATATTGCCAGGAGATTATAGATTCGGTAACTTAATTGCTTGTGGTCAATATCCTTTTTCTTTTCCAAGCAAATGCTTGGCGGTGAATCTAGTTTCTGTTTTGCTTTAATCAAATACCCCTGTGCATTTCTATGAGCTGAGTGTGCGTATAAACTGTTATTTGTGTTTGATTATACTGCATAGTGCATATACCTTGGACCCCCACAAAATATTTTTTGTACACGCACGCACACACACAATGATATGTCCAGGTGGTAGAGCATGACCATCTTGCCCCACTTTGTTATGTTTTGAGTTTTGGCATTCTATTGATCATAGAGAATGCCAGGTCACGGTGTATCTTATATATCTCTATGAGCAATATTTGTCCCAACTCCCATCATGTTGCATGCGTTTCCTTGAGTATCAGTTAACCTAAGATGTGTTATTGCCATTTTCAGGTTTCCAACCAACTAAATAAATTATATTTGAAGTTCATTAAGAGGAATCCTGGTTATGATGGAAAGGTACTTTTACTGCTTGGGATAAAGCTTCCACTTTGAGTTCATTGCAATTTGATTGTTGTAAGCTGTTCACTCTTTTGTTGAATTAAGTTTTTGCCATTGTATATGATTTTGCAGGTTTCCATATATGGTCACTCTCTGGGAAGTGTTTTATCTTTTGATATCCTTTGTCATCAAGACACTCTATGTTCACCCTTTCCAATGGAGTGGCTATACAAAGAGCATGAACCAAGTGAGGAACATTCTACCGGGATGTCTACCTGCAGTCCGATCATGAATTTTAAGGATGAGGACTCCGGAAATGTGGAAACTAAAAATGCTGTAGGTCATGCGGATTGTCTGGACATTCTTGAAGAGCCTGTCGAAGGAAGTTCCAACCCATTGGGTCCTCCAGCATCATCAGAGTCTGATGCATCATCCACAACTGACAGTGATTACCAGCCGAGAGATTATGCATCACTATTACCTGAAATCTCCAATGAAGCATTTGAAAATTCAAATGACATGAATTTGCACAGAAATGAAAAATTGAATGATCCCAATAGTACACAAACTGTTGTGTTGTGTGATGACAGCAGAGATGAAAAGAATACCATTGATAATAGTGAAGTTGAAAGAATCATTAGGGATGGCAAGGCTATCTTGGACGATAATAAGGATGAAACCATAAAACTGTTGCGGGAAGAGGTGGTATTCATGGCTTCTTTGCATGTTTTCCCTAGTATCTTTATTCACTCTCACTCAGAACTACCATTCTCACAGATTAATTCACTGAATGCAAAGATCGAAGAACTGGAAACAAAATGCGGTGACAAGGGTATGGCCGTATGGCTATGTATTTTTATATGATTTCTGCTGCTTATTTGAGCTATATTTGTTCTCCATCAATGGCTTGGCCCTATAAGTTTACTTTCCCTGATTTGATATGACATGCTTCCAGTGAATGTGAAGAACAGTAGTTCATCAGGATATCAATCTAATCCTAAGGAAGCTCAACCTGGTCATGGAGATTCCTTGAAGAGGTATACACCTCAAATTCAATACACAAAGTTGGAGTTCAAGGTAATTTTTCTCCATCTCTTTATTCCTTGATGTTGGTTATAGGGGCTCTTGCCCTGTAAAGCTGTTTTTGATAGCTTGTAACATCATCCAGTCCATCTCTGGTGTAACATCTATTTTCCTTTGTTCCAGAATGATACCTACTCTAAAACCTACCAGCATCATCTCCTATTTCATATGCATTTGACATGTATTGGATTGCTTGATAGGTATTTATTTTGATATCAGGTTGACACATTTTTTGCCGTTGGGTCTCCTCTTGGAGTTTTTCTTGCCCTCCGCAATATGCGTATTGGAATTGGTAACTTTTGATCCTTGATTCTCGCAGAAACTTACATTTAATTCTTCTGTTTATACTTATATTTTGATGCAGTGATTTTTAATTGAGTTGGTGAGGAGCGTTCTAGAGAAAAAAAATAGTTGTGTGAGCATGATTATTACTCAGAATTTTTCTATGTTTAAGTATTTCACCATTTACGGACCATTATTATATTCTCAAAGCTGATATTGGCAAATTGCATTACTACTATGTGCTCTTTTAGAGCAAATAATCTGAAATTAATACTTAATGAAGTAATAATCTGCTTTTGTTGTGGAAAATACTTCTAGAAGTATCGTTTAACAAGTGTGAAATGTTTGACACCATGGTTATCACGGCGTCGCTTAGTCGACGACGCCTAGGCGTCCTGGCGGTTTCTGGACGCTGCCAGGTGAGGTCTCCGCGTCGTTTGTTGCATTGGCGTCCGGGCGTCGCCGTATGACGTCAAATCGATGCCAAGGCGACGCCATGGCGCCTGAGAAATGAAGAATACAGTCCGGACCGGACTGCTTTGGGAAGATGAGCGGGGTTGAAGAGATGACCAGTTTCCTTGGCGACTTTGATTGTATTTATTGCAAGTAATTAAGTTTATGCATTAATGGGAGCATCCTTTTACCCTTTATATTCATTGCAATAAATAAATTAATACGTATGCGTTAATGGAGCATTTTTTTAATCGGTTTATGCATTAATGACGAAGACCAAGGGTTTCTTCCTACTCACTTTCTTCCATACTTCCTCCGTTCTTTTTTAGTTGTCTTTTTAGAGATTAAAAGGTGTTCCAAAATAGTTGTCATTTTTAGGTAGTTATAGGTAGTTGTGCTATATTTTTACCATATTGTCCTTCACTTTACATAAATGCTATTTGTTGACATTTATTAAGAATGAGTTTAGTTTAATGGTAAAAATATAAATTTATGAGTTAATTAATGGAAACCTTGATTATTGAAATTGAGAACAACTATTTAGGAACGGAGAGAGTATTATTTAACTTCTCTATTTTTAAGTAAAAGTTGGTAGAATTATTTTTTATAATAAATATTTTGTAATGTTTAGTATATTTTATAAAATAATAATAAATACTTTGTGTCGCCAAATCTTCGCCATGGCGGGTGCCATGTCGCCTAAGCATCCTGGCGTTGGCAGTGGCGCCGAGATTTTAACCTCGCCATGTTAACCTTGTTTGACACTATTAAAATACATAAATGGCTTTGCCTGGCCTACAGTGGCCCATCCTTCACATGAAATTTTGGAAATTTAAGGGAAACTTACTAGTCATTTGTTTTGTTATTTGTGTTATCATCTGAATTGAGAATTTAGATCTCCTCATCTCCCCTTGGTTTCTGATATGTCAGATTGATTGTCTTAATGATTCAGCTCAAAGGATGCAGTTGACTATAATCGTATTTTTGTTTACTAGGCGAAGGGAAAGATTACTGGAAAGATGAAAATATAACCGAAGTGATTCCAGCATGTCGGCAAATGTTTAACATCTTCCATCCTTTTGATCCTGTAGCATATAGGTCTGTCTAGTACACTTTTGATCAAAATACTTTTATTTAATCCACCAATCAAGATCAAATATTAATTGCTTTGCCACACAGGATAGAACCGCTTATTTGCCAAGAATTTGTACACAAACGTCCTGTCATTGTTCCTTACCATAGAGGTGGGAAAAGGCTGTATGTTGGGTTTCAGGTAAAGGGATTTTTTGTCTATTTTTTATTGATGGATAGTTCCTGTTATTTGTATTTGTTCTAATGCTATGGCGTGCAGGAATTTAAAGAAGGGTTAGCTTCTCGCGCACAGGCTATGCTTAATCACTTTAACACGATAAAGGTGGGCTATGATTGATTTGTGTTGTTTCCAATTGAGATATTTTCCCCTGGGCTTGATCATTCGATCCTTTCCACCTAATTTCTTCTTTTCTGACTTTTTTATTTTTATTTTTTTGACTATGTTGAATCCAATGTTATGAATCATATGAGTTCATCTTTGTTTGCAATAAAATTTTTACCTCTTCTGGTCACTTTATTTGCATCATTTGTTCATATGGCTAAAAGCTATAGATATGAATTTAGTATGGATATTATTGGACAATGTGCATGTTCCTGTAGACTGGTGTACAATCTATTGCTAATTATATAGGAGTCATTTTTCTTTGCATATTAGTTTTTAGACATTACAGTAGAATCCATTTCTTTGGGTCTACAAAGTTACTAGATGGATGCATGCGTGTATATTGTCGATGCTTGATTCAAATTTTTATGCTAATAACATTGCAATGTTATATGGTATGTGCAGGATTGGTTTTTAGGCTGCATGTCCTTTTCAATAATTTTATTCTTGATATGTTGTTTTGTTGGGCTGTAAGTATGTTGAGAGGCCAACAGAATATAGCATGTGTCATTGTCTTCATACAGCTAGCTTCCTTTTGTTTCTGGATCTTTAACCAATTAGGTATGAACTTTTGAGTATGTAAGGGCATATTTGATAAAACTGAATGTCGTCTGAATCTGAAGTCTAAACTCTAAATTGATGCAAACGTGATTTCTTGCTGTGCGTCTGTAGTGACCCAAATAAGATTAACGGATTATTTGTGTTTCCAAAACACTATTGATTATTTGCATTTTGAAAACGTAATTCTCAGAAAATCTTATTTAAATTGTTTATCCAAACACCAATATGCAAGTACTTAATTGAAAAATTTATTGGTAAGTAGTTTTACCAAACATAGCCTTAATTATTAAAAATTTTAATAATTCAGATTGAATTATTTAGTCATTTGGACATCAAATGTTGGATTTCATTTAGTTTTATCGAACACACAGCTAAGTCATAGTTTGTAGTTAGCTGACATGCGTGCACTCAATCAATTCTAGTTAGTGTTTTCAACCGGCACGGTGATGCAACGACCAAGCAATTTGTGGCTTGGTTGCAAGATTAGCGTGTTTTCTAGTAGATATATTTGGTTCACTTATATTTCTTACTACATGAGCTATTTTAATAGGTTAAAGTCCTGACAATCTGTGAATCACGACACAACGATGGCCAGGATGGTAAGCATTGAAGGTTATTGTTCTTTTGTTTTCTATTTGTACATGCTATTTGTTTGGTTGAGGTCTTTGTCATATCTCTTGAAGGAGAACCTGAAAATGCGGAGGAAAAATTAGATAGATGTTATGGTTCCGTCATGATGGAGAGGCTCACTGGAAGTGAAGACGGGCGGATCGATCATGTATTACAAGTATGTGCTACAATTTCTGCTCTGTACTCGGGAACAACTGTCCTAACATCCAAATTCATTTCTCGA